>ML792989.1:629288-651784 GCA_009831015.1 Picea engelmannii
ATTTTTCACTTATAGCCGGACAACTATACAAGATGGGACCTAATGAGATCCTAAGGAGATGCGTTATGGAGGAAGAAAGACCACTGATTTTATAAGAAGCACATGAAGGCATTGTAGGAGGACACTACGCAGGGAAAGAAACAATGCAAAAGGTTCTTACAGCTCGCCTCTGGTGGCCTACTTTACATAAAGATGCCAAGGAATACTATAAAGCCTGCGATGTATTTCAAAGAGTTGGAAAGCCTTCCTGAAGATATGAGATTCCTTTAGCACCATATCTGACTTTGCAGGCATTTGAGAAATGGTCAATTGATTTCATGGGACATATAAACCCACCATCAAAGTGCATAGGAGCTAGATACATCATCACTGCGATAGAGTATTTGAAAATATGGGCAGAAGTAAGAGCAGTTAAGGATTGTAGTGCAACTACAACTGGACAATTTATATTTGAGGATATCATAACCAGGTTTGGATGCCCAAAGACCCTGATGAGTGATCAAGGTACGCATTTTATTAATAATACTATTGAAGCCTTGATTCGGGAATTTGAAGTTCAGCACCAAAAGAGCACCCCTTACCATCCAAAAGCGAACAGGATGGTCGAAGATTTCAACAAGATCTTGCAGACAACGTTGACAAATATTTGTAGTGTGAACATGGATGACTGGGATTTGAGAGTACCAACAGTACTATGGGCCTATAGAATTACTTGAAAGAAGCTAACAATGCAAACCCCCTTTAATTTGGTGTATGTCCTAGAAGCAGTTGTCCCTATTGAATATTTGGTTCCTAGTCTCATAATTGCAACATTCACAGATATGGATGACACTAGCGCTATTCAAGAGAGGCTTGCGCAGTTGGTAGAACTAGAAGAAGATCGATTTGTTGCAAGATTCCATCAGCAGGTACAAAAGGAACGAGAAAATGCCTATCATGATAGGCACACAAAGAAGAAAGATTTCAAGAAAGGATATTTGGTATTGGTATATGAAAGCAAGTTCATGAAGCATACAGGGAATTTCAGGACACATTGGATTGGGCAACATGAGGTTTCTTACATTACAGAAGGAGGAGCTGCGCAGATGAAAACTTTGAATGGAGAATGGAAGGAAGGTTTGGTGAATGGGAGCCAGTTGAAATTGTACTATGACAACCATCTTCCTCGCAGCTCTTGATAAAAGTAGAAGGAGAAGTCTAAAGGTACTAGGTGCAGTTGAAACTAGGTACCAAACACATAAATATAGTCTGCACATAGGGTGGAGGAATAGAGCAGAAAGCACAGGCTGCACTGCGCAATCTGAATTTGAAGTAAAGAAGAAGGTTCAGACCTGAAGTGCCTTGGGATGAGTCACATGTAAGTGTTGGGGGCCTGTTGTCCCTTGGTTATGGAAGGTTCCGAATATTAAGGAAAGAAGCGCAAAGTGAGAACTACGCGAAAACAAGTTGACTGCGATTGGGTCAAAGTGACCAAAAGAGAAGAAACGATGGAGTGAAGTAAGAGAAAGCAAGCCATTGGACGGGGAGATTGAAGAAGACAGGTCAACAAGGAAGATGGATCATGGATGACTCAGAGAGAGGAAAAATCCACCAATGGATTCTTTGGAGAACCTCATAAGAAAGAAGGAAAGATAGGTTGGTGAAGCCCTAAAAACACGGGTCAAGTTGACCTAGGGTTTTAGACACCTAGTGTTTTGGTATTTAGGGTTTTGACTCCTAGATTTCGGCCTAAGGTTGTCCGAGAGTCACTGTAATGTATAAATAAAGGTCTAGAGGACCTAGGAAGGGGTTGTTGTTGTTGTTGTTGATTGATTCAACATTCATGCATGTTATGAGTGATTATTATTGTTGTGAGAGAGAAGTGTTGAGAGATAGAGCATTCTTGTATTGTAAGATATTCAGGTGGGTGCGAAGATCAACCCTGCAGCTGGGTGTGCAGGGAGGGGAGAGAATAAGAGAAAGAAAGAGAGATCTGCAAGCTAAGAGTGTTGATAGAATAGTATGCTTTCATATAATATATTATAAGCACAGTTCTGTGGACGTAGCCCTAGGGAGAGGGTGAACCACGTATATCTTGTTGTTGTGTGTGATTGATGTTGTGTTCTTTTGTTCTTTGATATATTGTTAACTACATTATAGTGTTAGATATGAGATATATTGTGTGAAGTAGGCTTGCTTTCTCTTACTTCGCTCCATATTTTCTTCTCTTTTGGTTACTTCAACCCAATCTCAGTCAACTTGTTTTCTGTGCAGTTCTTACTTCGTGCTTCTTTAAGACTAATGTTGGATAATTGTAGGCAATGTTAGATTTCCATGAATCTAAATAAGTGCATCTTCTTTTCACCCTTTGGAGTGTTTTTGGGCCATATTGTGTGTAAGCAGGGGTTGCTGGTAGATCCATCCAAGATTTTCATTATTGTTGATCTACCCCCTCCTACTTCAATTAGACAGTTGCGCACTGCACTGGGACATACTGGATACTACAGGAAGTTCATTAAGGGATATGCATAGATTACAACACCCATGGAGAAGCTTCTAAAGAAATATTGTCAGTTTCAATGGACAGAAGAATGTCAGCAGAGCTTCGACACACTGAAACAAGAAATGGTTACAGCTCCTATTCTGGTTTTCCCAGATTGGAGCAAGGAATTTCATGTGCATGTCGATTCATCTTCTATTTCACTAGGAGCAGTGTTAGCCCAACCAGGAGCAAGATATATTGACCACCCGTTATCCTTTTCTAGCAGGAAGATCTCAATCGCTGAGATAAATTACACCACCACTGAGAGAGAAGGTTTAGCCATGGTGTATGTGCTGCAAAAGTTTTGTCACTACTTGTTGGGAGGCCACTCTAAGATGTTCACTGATCACTCCACATTGAAATACCTAGTCAACAAGCCAGTTTTGGGGGGAAGAATATGAATATGGATATTGTTATTCCAGGAATATGATTTTGAGATTGTGGTCAAGCCAGGGAGAATGAACAAGGGACCTGATCATTTGTCTAGGTTGGAGCATGGAGATGAACCTACTAGTTTGGAGGATACACTACCATATGCATATTTTTTGGCCATCAGAAGGGTTTATGATCACTTTTCCGAGATAGTCCAGTTACTGTCAACAAGAATGGCACCTAGTGAATATACATTCATCAAGAAGAAACAACTGGTAGTGCGCGCTGCATCTTTTTCACTTATATCCAGACAACTATACAATATGGGAGTTGATGAGATCCTCAGGAGATGCGTTATGGAGGTAGAAAGACCACTGATTTTAGCAAAAGCACATGAATCCATCGAAAAAGGACACTATGTAGGGAAATAAACAACGAAGAAGGTTCTTAGAGCTGGCCTCTAGTGGCCTACTTTACATAAATATGGTAAGGAATGCTATAAAGCCTGCGATGTATGCCAAAGAGTTGGGAAGCCTTCCTGAAGAGATGAGATTCCTTTAGCACCACAATTGACTTTGCAGGAATTTGATAAATGGACAATTGATTTTTTGGGACCTATAAACCCACCAAGGAAGCGCAAAAGAGCTAGATACATCATCACTGCGACAGAGTATTTGAAAAGATGGGAAAAATCAAGAGTAGTTAAGGACTGTAATGAAACTATAGCTGCATGATTTATATTTGAGGATATCATAACTAGGTTTGGATGCCCAAAGACCCTGATGAGTGATCAAGGTATGCATTCTATTAATAATACTATTGAAGCCTTGACTGAGGAATTTGAAGTTCATCACCAGAAGAGCACCCCTTACCATCCACAAGCGAATGATACGGTCTAATATTTCAACAAGATCTTGGAGATAACGATGACGAATATTTGTAGTGTGAATAGGGATGAATGGGATTTGAGAGTACCAACAGTACTATGGGCCTATAGAAATACTTGCAAGAAGCTAATAATGTAGACCCCCTTTAAGTTGGTGTATGGCCTAGAAGCAGTTGTCCCTATGGAATATTTGGTTCATAGTATCATATTTGCAACATTCACTGATATGGATGACACCGACGTTGTTCAAGAGAGGCTTGCGTAGTTATTAGAACTAGAAGAAGATCGATTTGTTGCAGGATTCCATCAGTAGGTACAGAAGGAAAGAGAAAAGGCCTATCATGATAGGCACATCAAGAAGAAAGATTTCAAGAAAGGAGATCTGGTATTGGTATATGACAACAAGTTCATGAAGCATACATGGAATTTCATGACACATTGGATTGGGCCATATGATGTTTCTTACGTTACAGAAGGAGTAGTTGCGCAGTTGAAAACTTTGAATGGAGAATGGAAGGAAGGTTTGGTGAATGGGAGCCAGTTGAAATTGTACTATGAAAACCAGTTTCCTCCCAGCTCTCGGTAAAAGAAAAAGGAGAAGGTTCTAGGTACTAGGTGTAGTTGAAACTGGGTACCAGACACAAAAAATACAGTCTTCACATAGGGTGGAGGAACAGAGAAGAAATCACAGGTTTCACTGCGTAGTCTAAATTCGAAATAAAGAAGAAGGTTCAGGCCTGAAGTGCCTCAGGATGAGTCACATTTGAGTGTTGGGGGCCTGTTGTCCCTTAGTTATGGAAGGTTGTGAATATTATGGAAAGAAGCACGAAGTGTGAACTTCACAAAAAACAAGTTGACTGAGATTGGGTCGAAGTGACCAAAAGAGAAGAAAAGATGGAGCGAAGTAGGAGAAAGCAAGCCCTTGGATGAGGAGATCAAGGAATATAGATGAGCAAGGAAGATGGATCATGGATGACTCAGAAAGAGGGAAAAGCCACCAATGGATTCTTTGGAGCACCTCGTAATAAATAAGGAAAGACAGGCTGGCGAAGCCCTGAAAATGTGGGTCAAGTTGAACTAGGGTTTTAGACACCTAGGGTTTTGGTATTTAGGGTTTTGACACCTAGGTTTCAGCCTAAGGTTGTCCAAGATTCACTGTAATGTATAAATAAAGGTCTAGAGGACCTTGGATGGGTTTGTTGTTGTTGTTGTTGATTCGACATCCTTGCATGTTATGAGTGATTATTGTTGTTGTGAGAGAGAAGGGTTGAGAGAGAGAGAGAGTTCTCATATTGTAAGATCTTCAGTTGGGTGAGAAGATCAACCCTACAGCTGGGTGCATAGAGATGGGAGAGAAGAAGATAAAGAAAGAGAGATCTCCAAGGTAAGAGTCCAGATAGAACTGTATTCTTTCATCTAATATATTATAAGCGTAGTTCTGTGGATGTATCCCTAGGGAGAGGGTGAACCACGCATATCTTGTTGTTGTGTGTGATTGATGTTGTGTTCTTTTGTTCTCTGATATACTGTTAAATGCATTATAGTGTTAGATCTGAGATATATTGTGCGAAGTAGGTTTAAGAAAGATAAATAATAACTAGATATTGTGTGAGAGTGTTTCCCTAGATCCACTTTGCATTTCCTCTGGTTGTAGACACATGTGTCATGAAACCCCCTATAGCTACTTCAGGTGAGACTGTATCTTCTTTTTAGGTGTTTCCAAAAGGGCCAGTAGTTAGGGTTTATTGGTGCGTTGTTAGAACTGAACCCCGAGTCTACCCCTGTGCCAACAATTTCTTTGAATTGTCCTCTTGTTCTTGTATCAGGCACTCTATTTTTTCGGCTAGGAAGTCCATTAATTATTGCTTTTTCTGTTATGTAGCTTCTTCCTTTGCTTTCCTCCAGATATGATCTTTCTTAATCCAAGTCTTTCCTAACAAAAGTGAAAAAGGGGCATTGTTCTCCACAAACTTAATGACTTCAAATTCTTCTTTGGTCGATGTTCCATGAGCTATCGTAGGTACATTAGTAACTCTTCCACACAGGGTTATCATATTTCCTTTAAACAATCCTATCCTTCCCAATGAAGGAATCATAACAGGCTTTCCTAAAATTTCCAAAGTGCTTTCTGGCATGATATTCACCTATGTTTCCTCATCCATAACACAGTCTATGTCGAATTTTCCTATTCTTGTTTCTATGCACTCCTTCTCTTTTAATATCTCTGGTAAACTGATGTCTCTGTGATCCTTTAGTATTTCTCTCATCTGTAATAATATAGTCTCTGATTCTTTCTGATTCTCTAACATATCCTTAGTTTCTTGATCTTCCTCATGGTTTTCTTGTCTCAGGTTCACCTTTTCAACTTTAGCAATCATTCTAGGGAAATCCAAAACATCATGATCAACAACTTTACAACAAAGACAAATAGGACCAATACGAGGGAATTCCTTAGCAATATTCCCCTATATTCTTTAGTTATAACACAATGTCAATCCACTCTTTCTCTTAAACGATCCCCAACCTTTTCGGTACTGTGCACTGGGATCACAGTGATGGACCTGGAACCTGTAAAAATTATTTCTAGGCTCTTGCATCCACTTATTAGTCCAAAAATTCTTTATATGCATGGGAATAACATATCTTTCACTATTTGTATCAAATCTATTCAGATCAAGTCTTCCTTCTTGTAGCTCTGCCCCAGTTTTCAAACTAGGACCAAATCTATCAAACATACATAGATTCATACTTTCGAAGCAAAAATTTCCACTTATCTTACCTTTATCAGAGCACAAAGCTTCAATATATTACCTCTTTCTTCAGATCATGCTTCCTTCTCTTAGCACAAAGTGTCACAAGTCAAGTAGAGTACTGTGCACTATAGCAACATATCTACACACAAAGCTTTCTTCCTTTCTTTAGTTTCCAGCAATCACAGTTGCAGGTCCTGGCAATAGAACCATTTGTTGGCACAGGGGCAGACCCAGGGTTCAATGCTTCAACAATGCACCAACAAAACCCTAACTATTGGCCCTTTCGACAACTTCTGTGAAGCATATGAAGTCTCACCTGAGGTAGAGGAAGGGGGGTAGCAATACTCAAGTGTCTACAACCTAGTTGGGACACAGATCTATGATTACACACTTCAACATAGCACTTAGCCAATAGTATGCATTCAGTTATGATTCTTATTCACATTGCAGATTAACCCTAATTGTAGATTAGCGCAGTAGTAGTCAATATTAACACATCTAAGCATTCAAAACATAGCATTAGAGAAGGTTTAGCATTTATTCATATATCAAGCACTTAATAATCAATGAATCTACCTATCATACATCCAGAAAAGTGCACTATGCAAATATCAACATAACCATCCCGAACACATAGGACAAAGGAAAATAACACAGGATATACGTGGTTCACCCCAGTGTTTGGCTACGTCCACCAACTCTTCTTCTTGTTTATTAGCTTATTCCAATCTTCTTACATGTACCAAGCCACAGATCCAACTCCGCAAAGGACAGGAGATTTGTGTGCACCTCACCAGATCCTCCTTCCCCAAATTAGATCAAGGCACCAAGAATTACACCGTTTGTGCACAAATCACTTCCAAAACACTCGCACTTAGCCCTGCAAGCTTCAACACATTCTTGCACAAATACAACTACCCAATCACTAAGCCAAATACCACTACAATCACATAGATCAAACTACTCTTACATCACCTGGCTACTTATTTATACATTACAAAAGGGGAATACACATGGGTGAACCCATGGGATGACATTCCATAGTCGTTCTATAAACCCTAAAAACCCAAAAATCCCACAAAAAGGGAGAGATCTCGCGATCTCCGGTTCGCCTGGGTGCTCCGTCTTCGACCATCCTATTGAAGTCCCAAAATTGGTCAAACATGACCAACGTTTCCTCCAAACCTAGTCAAGGTCCAACAAATCCAGAGAAAGAATGGATATAACTTCAATTCTGCATTAATGCAGAGGAAGTTGAACTAGAAATGAGAGATTGGCAGGATGATTGGACGATCCCAGTAATTACCAAGGACATGCCAAAAGGAAAATAAGTGGAAGCAGGGTCATCCAAGAGATCTGCAGGGGGAAGCATTGTGAAAAATAAACCAACACAATAGGTGAAGCGAGGTTAAAATATAGTGGCACAAAAGAAAGGTCATGCCCCAAAGAAAGATGTGCAGATAAGAAAGAAGGAAAATGCCCCAACGCAGGAAGAACAAGGAAGTGGGGACACAACGACATAGGAAACCTCGTCAAAAATTAATATTCAAGAGACGGGGCCATCCAAATGGACAATAATACATACAATGGGGTCGCGCAAGAAGGCCAAGGGCCATAAAAAAATCCTCAAATACACAGTTGTCAAGGATGATGTTGATATTGTAGCAGAGAGGGTACAAGATTCCACAACAGATGAGTTCGAAGAGGTCGAGAACCAATGAGGAAGGATAAGAAAAAATTTGGTTGATATTAAGCAGGTCTTGGAAAGGATACAAGAAACACAGAGGAAATAAAGGGGAACAAAGTTGATCACCAAGGTGACAAAATATGAGAACAGTAGTGTGTATAACGAAGAAGACACCATCCATATTGTAGTGCAAGAAAGTCTGAGCTTCCAGATAGCAATGTATATGTTAAAGTTTGATGAGGCCATAGATTGGATGTCACTTAAAGACTTGGAGCAAGTATAGTTGATACTAGCTCAAATACCAACAAAGGCATTGTACAGACCATATGTCAGTATCACATAGGAAGTTCAATCGCGAGCTAGAACATACATGATGGAATTGAAAGAAGTGAGAAATGGAAAGGATGCACTAAAACAGGTGGTAGAGCAGGTAAATATGGAGACACAAGAAGAGAAACAACATGTATATAACTTAGAGAAGAAGTTGAAGGAAGTCTTCACAATAATTCCAGACAACGCCCAGGCAACCATGAGAAATGTTGAAGAATAGATTCAAATCATTTCGCAAATGCTATAAGACTACAAAAATGATATCAAGGATCTCAAATAAAAATTAACACTCACCACCCCTCATGAAGTCACAGCTGAGATGGAACAACATGCAACTTTACAGGTGGAAATAATAGAGAAAGAATTTCAAAAGGTCACACAACGTTTTGACAAGACCGCACAACTATGGATGACGTTGGAGGAAGATGATAGGGCCCAAAAACTATATTAGCAAGAGGAGGATATCAACACTGCAATCCAAGAGCTGAAGCAGTGAAAAAATTTCATGAGCATTACAAAGTGGTTGAATGGCGCACAAGAGATGAAGACCCTGCAGACAGAATTGAAGACTGCGCAGAATAACAAGCAAGCTAGGAAAGCCCAATTAGAACCTATCTAGGATAAAGAAACAAAAATAATTATGAAACTCGAGGAGGAGAAGACAATAATGGCTCAAAATCATGTCGAGAATGCAAAATATCTCAAGGAACATATCACAACACAGAGGGTAGAAGAGATTACACGGAAAGTTGCGCAAGTTCTAACAAAAGGAGAAGAATTAGAAGGAAAATTTCATAGCTTGGCAAAGGTTGTTTAGGGAGCGCACACCACCCAAGTGGCTCGGGATGAGCCACATGTTAGTGTTGGGGGCCTATTGGGCACAATACTATTTTGAGTAAAGACCTATTTTTGGAAAGGAAGACCTAATTTTGGAGCATGCGTAACAAGTGGAAAGAAAGAAGCATGCAAAAAAAGAAGGAAAAGCAGCATGAAAGAGGAAAATCCACATGGTGAGGAGGCAGAAAATCCTAGCCATGATAGGGTTAGGGTTTTTTTTAAGGATTTTAACAGCTATAAGCCTGTAAAATAGTTTAAATTAATACCTAGGAAGTCTAGAGTGGGTTGGTAGTTGATATCTGTTGATAGTGGTCGATAGTTGTTGCACTTTGTAAGACTTTCAATTGTAATAAGGTTGTAGAAGAGTCGAATAAGGTATATTTTGAGGGTTATATCATATGCTGAGGAAACTAGTGTGATCTAGTATGCTTCATAAATTATTTTTTCCCTAATATTGATTGCATTACTGAGATGTAATGCGTGCAGTGCTAGATTTTGCAACAGATTAAATAAAAGAGAAGAGAAGCTAGATCTTTGTGGGTGTATCCCCAGGAGGGGGTGATCAATGGTAAAACTTGTTTTATGTGTGATGTTATTGAGTATTTACCTTCTGTTAATGATTATATTATGAATGAATGATTAACTAGTTGTATTAGCATGCATGCAAAAGGTTAAAGATGAATGAATCTAGAAATACTTAAACATTTGACAATGTTACTGCATAAAGAGGAAAGAACACAATCCTAGATCTCCACTCATTCCTAGACTGCAAAAAATTGGGTATTGTAGTCACCCATAAATCTATCTCATGTGAGATTGCATTGTGCACGATGTGTGCAGTGTTTCCTTATGGTTTACTAGGAGGGATGATAGTTTTAGAGGGCTTTGTTGGAAACTTGTTGAGATAGGAACCTGGGTCAACCTAAGAAGAAGTAATAAGTCAGATATATAATCAACACATTATCATGTATAGGGGCATAATTTATGTGCCAAATTCTCAGGATTTGAATAACCTGATTTTAAAATAAATGAATAATGTGCCTTATGTTGGACACCTAGGTTACCAGAAAAATATTGCATATGTCAATAGACAATATCATGGGTCAAGGATGAAGAAATATTTTGTGGATTCTATTTCCAAGTGTTTGGAATTTCATAAAGTCAAGGCTAGTCACAAACACCTAGCTGGTCTACTACAACCATTACCCATTCCTAAGTGGAAATGGGAAGTTGTAACAATGTATTTTATCACCAATCTACCCAAAACAACCAAGCAAGATGATTCCATCATGGTGGTGGTGGACAAGCTTACTAAAGTTGCCCACTTTATTCCAGTAAAGATCACTCACAAGGAAATCAACATTGTTGATATTTATATGAGAGAAATAACTTGATTACATGGAATACCCAAGACAATTGTGTCTGCCAGAGATCCAAAATTTACATCAAATTTTTGGAAAGTATTATTCAAGGGATTTGGAAGAAACCTAAATTTTAGCACAACTTATCATCCAGAGTCAGATGGGAAAATAGAAAGGGTGAATCATGTGATAGAAGACATCCTAAGAATGTATGTGATGGATAAACCATCCAAATGGGAGGATTATTTGCACTTGGTAGATTTTTCTTACAAAAATGGGTACCAAACATCTTTAAATATGAGTCCATTTGAAGCACTTTATGGTAGGAAATGAAACAAAACAGTGAGTTGGGACAACCCATCAGACAGAGTAGTGGTTGGGCTATAATTACTCAGGCAAATGGAAGAAAAAATAGTGAAATTAAAATAGAATTTAAAGTCTTCCCAAGACATGAAGAAAATCTATGTTGATAAAAGTACAACCCATAGAGAATTCAAAGTGGGTGACCATGTGTTCTTAAAAGTAAAGGCTAAGAGAAGTTCCCTAAAATTGGGAAATTGTTCAAAGATGGCACCTCGTTATTGTGGGAAATTTGAAATCATAGAAAGGATTGGGCCTGTAGCATACATGATTGTCTTACCTGCATCAATGTGTATTCATAATGTATTCCATGTATAATTTCTTAAAAAGTATGTACCTAATGCTAATCATGTCATTGATTGGAAAGTGATTCGGGTGGAGCAAGAAGGTGACTTTCAAGTGCATTTGGTGTGTATATTGGACCAGAAGATCAATAGGCTATGGAATCAATCCATATGGATAGTAAAGATCCAATGGACCTGGTATGGTCCTGAGGAGGAAACTTGGGAGCATGAACATGCTATGTGGAGAGAGTACCTGTAACGTTTTGAAAATTTTTAAAGTTTTGAATGTATATGTGTAGATATTACACTGAGGACAATGAATAAATAAGGGGAGGGGAATGTAATACCCATAGGCTGAACGCCAACTATACAGATAAATTTAAATGGACATATAGGCTGGTGAGCCAAGATATTTTGGGCCAGAAGTTTTTGTGTGGTTACTAGGTTGGAGAACCAAATTCTAAATGGATAGGGATCCATCATTGTAATGTGTAATCACATGATAATATTAATGAAAATACATCATTGTTGCAGACCAACCATGTAAAAGAGTATGGGGGACTAAAATCCACTAGGTAGGGAAAGGGGGATAAGAGCTAGGAAAAGGGGATTAAGCTAGGATCTTAAACCCAAAGGAATATTATATTAATATTCCTTAAATTACCATGCATGGATATGTATTGTATCCTAATTTCTAAGAGGAGAGACAAGTGGGGGTCAAGTGGGCTCAACGTAGTTCTCAACATGACACGTGTCAAGTTGGGAACATGCATACATATAGTTGGAATTAGCTCATTTTTATATCATCCATCTTCATTCCTTCTCTCACATAGTTTTCATCCGTACCCTACTATTACCATACCAGTACCTGTACCTGTACCTTTGGTTATGTTTGGAGATGGATGGAAGAAGGAGGTTGTCAAGCCCATATGATATTGAAGAGGTGGGTTGTCAGGCCCGAGATAATTCTCTCTAGGTGAGAGAATTGCTGGGAATTGATTCCTGAAGGTGCCAAACTGCATCTACAGGTCTTTGAGACTTCCTTTATGTGTTGTTGTTGAATCCTAAGAAGGGAAGTGAAGAGAAACACATCCTGGGGTGGGACAATAATGTGGGGAATGAGGGACTGTAGGATGTAAGTTTGAATTGGCACCTACAACTGATTTTTTCTATGGTCTGAGATACCTTAGCCGAGTTAGGAAACCCTTACCCAGGTGGAGTTTAGTCCCAAATCGGGGGTGACTCACTGCTTATAGTTATGAACAGTGCGGTGTAAGGCTAGGAGGAATGTGGAAGGTCTGCATGCAGATTGTGTTCTTTTAATCAAAGATAAGTGTCAATTGTGTGTTAATTCATGTGTTGCATTAATATTTATGCATTTGTTTCATGGGTTTTTCTTGTGTATGTTGCATGCATAATTTTGTAATTATTTTGTATGAATATGTGCTTTTCAGAGTATATTTATGAATTAAATCAGTATCAGAGAGAGGAAATTTTAAGTGGCATAGCCCAACAGGTGGTTTGGGATGCTACAATCATGGTAGTGGTGGAAACGTTGACAAAAGTGCCCATTTTATTCCAATTAATTCAACCCATAAGGTAGAAAATATAACATAAATCTATATGACAAAAGTTGTCAGGTTGCATGGAATACCCATGGTCATTGTTTCAGAGAAAGATCCTAAGTTCTCTTTGAACTCTTTGAAGGGATTATTAAAGAGTTTTGGCACAATTCTAAATTCCACTAAAATGTGCCATTTGAATACTAATGGGAAAATGGAGAGGGTTAATCAAGTAATTGAAGATATGTTACATATGTATGTGATGGGAAACTATCCAAGTGGGAGGATTATTTTTATTTAATGAAGTTAGTATATAACAATGGGCATGATGCATATTTGAAGATGATTCCATTTGAAGCTTTGTATGGTAGAAAATGCAACACCTAAGCAAATTGGGATAACCCAACTAATAGTGTGATAATTGGGCCAGAGCTACTCGAGGAGGTGGAAGAGAAAGTTTCCAAGATCAAGCTAAAACTCAAGGAAAAATAGGATAGGAAAAAACAATATGTAGATAAAGGTAGAAAAGAAAGTGAATTAAAAGTTGGGGAGCATGTATTCCTAAAAAGTAAAAAATAATAATATTTTATTAAAGTTGGGGAGTTATGTTAAGCTAGCAGCAAGATATTGTGGACCTTTTAAAATCCTAGAGAGGATATGACTTGTTGCATATAGGTTGACATTTATCACTAGCATAAAGGCTCATAATTTATTTCATGTATCTTTTTTAAAGAAGTATACGAATTATCCTAACCATTCCATTGATTGGACTTTGATCCAAGTGGAATCAGAGGGATAACTCTTGATGCAACTAGTTTGACCTTGACATGAAGGTTACTTTTCTATAGAAAAACCATTGGGTAGGTAAAGGTCCAATGGACCCATTATAGTCCCTATGAGATGACATGAGAGTTGGATAATGCTATGAGGTATGGATACCCATTTTTTTTTAATTTTGATATTGCACTGAAGACGGTGCTAATATACAAGAGAGGGGAATGCAATACCCCTGTTTTGACCCCTAGATTATGACTGTATGTAATGATGAAGTGGATATAAAACTAGACATTTGTGATCTGTGGAAAGTATGACCATTTTCTTTGTAAATGTGTACATTGAATTATAATCTAAATACCATTAAATCCCACAAGCAAATAAGGAAACAAAAGGGGGCTATGAGTCCAAAAGATGAGAAAAAAGAGGGATTATGGGACTAAGAGGAAATAATAATTTTGGATTGCTTCCCACCCTTTATCCTAATTTCTCTAACATTTTCTTATTCTTATTAAATTATTCATCGATCGTTAGATTAGTTTTCCCAAAAGAGAGATACATGGACTTCTTGTGAAAGCATGTGGTATCTTCTTATCATGCAATATATAACCTATGATTTATGACATATAGGGACTTATTTTTTCATAGTTCCTTTGTTTTTTTCTCCTCTGAGATTATGATTCCATAGCTTATTTCCAAGAATTATTGCAATGAAAGTATGTGAAAATCATTACTAGGCTTATGGGAAATTACTTGTTATAGAAATTTTTTCCACACTCTATGCATCATGCTTTGGTGGCCTTACCTTTCCCTATGTAGACTCAATTTCCCCATTTTGATCAATCGAAAGTCAAAAATTAAAATTTTTGTGCATATATGTGGGCTACAGTTATACAACTTGTGTATACATAGATTGCTCCATTACATCCCACATATATCATGTTTTGTGCTCAAAATTAAAAAAAAATCATATTTTCCCTGCCAAGTCATGGGATCCATAACCCTTGGCCTTTTATATGATGGAAATTCTATGATCCAACCCTTTAATTCCCTTTGGAGGCTATAAACTCAGCCATATAAAATCCTTGAAGAGAGAAAAAAATAGAGAACAAGTACATTATGGAGAAATTTTACCTCATATTACATCCTTGAGTTTCCATCCCTTATTCCTTTATGTTTGAACTCTCCTTATGTTCATCCCCAGAGATCTCCCTATCTTGTGAAGGAGGAACCCAATTACTCCTAGAACTTGTGAGCTTTCCTTGTGGAGGATTGAAGTGGTGAAGGCCTAGGTGGAGGGACTTAGTTTCTTGGTTTTGACGATTTTTTGATATAGGAGGTTGTCACCTATGTACTCTTGTTGATTATAGTAATAGAAATACTATATTCTCGTCCAATAATATGTTGTTAAAGCTTGTATTATTTTCCATGGGTAAATTTGCTATACATGTTAATGGATTATTCTAGTTTATATACTAACATTTCCTATATTTTCCATATGCTTGTGTATATTGGATGTTGAGGACAATTTGTAGGTTTCAAGCATTGGATCTTGAGAACAACGACGGTCTCCTATGGACGTCTAGAAGAGGTAGGTTTCTATCCTCTCTTTTTTTGGCATTTTCATTTTTCTAGCATACTTGATATTATAGTTGATCTCTGGTTGGCGTTCTGTCTTTTGTGGTCCTACCCCAAACCATAGAGAGTTATTCCTCATAAAACTATTCTTGACCATAGTGGGGATTTCTCCTTTTTTAGGTTAACTAGTGATTTTTTTCTTTTTTACTCTTTTTTTTCCTGAGATTTTGTGTCACCTGTTTATTAAAAGCCTATACATTGATGTATATCTTAGTTGCTTGGCTTAATTACTACCTAGTCATTGTTTTTCTTGGCATGTGCAGGTTTAACCTAAACGGTTGTGTACATGTGTGGGTTTTCCATGTCTACGGTGCATTCATATGATTTTCTTCCTAGAGAAGTCACATACATATTTTTGTTATTGTTGGCATAGGGGCATACCCAGGGTTCAACGCTACAACAACGCACCAACAAAACCGTAACTACCGGCCCTTTCGACAACACCTACGAAGCAGATGAAGTCTCACCCAAGGTAGAGGCAAGGGTGGTTGCAGTACTCCAGTGTCTACAACCTTAGCTAGGACACATATCCATGACTGTAACACCTTAACATGGCACTTAACAATTATAGTTCATCAATAGCAATGAAGTTAAACCCTAATTACAGAGCATTGCAGTATTCAACCAGATCTACTATATTCAAGCACTAAGCACATCCATATAGGCCAGATCTAGTATTCATCCATACTATTAAGCACATAGAATTAACATATCTATCTACCATTCATCTATATCAAATCACTAAAAAAGTAAACATATAAACACATCAATACATCGCACAAAGAAGAGAAACACAACATGTACGTGGTTCACCCCCACCCTGGGGCTACATCCACCAACTCTTCGTCTTCTTTATTAGCTTCTCTTAATATTATTACATGAACATAGCCTTAAGATCAACTTCGCATAGGACATGATATTTGTGCACTCTCCGCTAGATCCTCCTTCCCTGGGTTATAGCACAAAGTATCTTCACAATATATTACATTCACTTGCACTCAGCCTTGCAAGTTTCACATAGCATGCATAGAGCTCTTACATTCCTTTTATCACATAGATCAAACTTTTTCACTTAACACCCCCCCTTTCTTCTTTTCTTACATCGCCTAGCTACTTTATTTATACATTAAAAAATCAGTCCTAAACATGGTAAACCCATGGGCCAACATTCCCATACCCGTTACATAATACCAAAACCTAAAAAATCCCTAAAAAGAGGTTGATATCCCATGATCTATGCTTCGTCTTTCTCTTCTCCTTCGACAGTCTGTCGAAGTCCCAAAAATAGGTCAAACATGACCAAGGATACTCAAAACTTTGTTAAGGGCCAGCAGGCCCCCAACACTCACCTATGACTCGTCCTGAGTCACTCTGATCTGGGTAGCTCTATTTCAAAATCCTCGATCTTGGATCAATTTTCTTTGACTTGTTTTTGTGCCACGACCTCCTATTAAGTGAACTCTTGTATGATTTCTTCAATGATAGGTCCCTCTAGGTGTTGTTCAACTGTAGTGATAAATTTCTCCAGTTATTCTCCTCGGCCTTCGATCTCTGTGAAGAGTTGGTAAGCCTGTTCCTGTACAGGTTGGAGCCTCTGAGTCACTTCCATGACTTTGCTATCACTGGTTTTGACCTGTTGTTGGGAAGTACATTGCTCTTGGGATCGCTTCATTCTTTCAACATATTACAAGGACTTCAACTGCGCCTGTATTATTTTTTCTTGCTTCTTCTCTTCCTGGAGCTATGAATCCAGTGTCTTCAGTTCTGGATTATCAGTGAGTTTCTCATATGTCTGGGCACTACAATCACTTATTTTATTGCATTCCATGGCAAGGGCCTTTATTCTCTCAACTGTGCTCTAGGTAATTTCTTCTCTTTGATCCCTTACATCCTACAGAGTGTTGGGCATTGTGCAGAGCTCTATGTCTGATATTCTTTGTTGTAGCTATTGGATAGCTTCTGCAAGATGCTATACTTGATGTGCAACTCAATATTATGCCTGTGGCTCTAATCCTATCACAGAGCGGAGTGCTCTGTTGACTGCTTCTTTCACTTCGAGTTTCTCTGTGAGAAACTGTTCTTTTTATTGCCGAATTTGTGTTTTCTTCTTTTCCAATTTTTCCTGGAGAGAAACCTTCTCCAGCTCTGCAACACAGTGTTGTTCTATGAGCACTCCTTGCACTTTCTTCAAGTCCTGGTTGTCTTGTTCTATTTCTTCTTTTGCACGATGAAGGTGAGCTTCGACCGCATTAGCTAGTCGATAGAGTTGGGTTGGCTCAGCTCCCAACTCAGGTTGTTCTGATGGAAGGGGCGTAGCGGACACTGTGCGGCTGGACTGAAGGGCGTGTTGTACCCCTCATAGTTCGACCTCGATCCTGTCGTACATTTCCTCCTTCTTGGCTTCTTTTTTCTCCAATATTTCTTGCGAGGTGTCGTTTATAGCTGCGATGATGAAGTCAAAATCATCGGTAGTGAGTACAGTCTACATCTTGGTCAAGGTTGCTCTGGATTTCTTCTTGGAAGAGGGTTTCGAGGGAGAAACATTCCTATTATTTAAGGGATCAGTCTCATCTCTAGGTGGTGTTACTTTGACTTTCTTTTTCTCATCTTCCTTTCCATTTATTTCTTTCACTTCATCATCACCCCCTCAGCCAAGTGATATCGAGGTAGTATTTTCTGAGGTGTTGCTTAAGTTTTGGACCTCTTCGATCTTCTTCGTTTTTCTAGGTCCGAGGGTATCATGTTCTTTGTGCATGGTCTTTGGGTTGTTAGGGTCAAACATCCCTGCATGGTTTGAGGGAATAAGGAGGTCTGTCGACCATTCCTTAGTGATATCCTCAAGGTCTTCTTCTGTGAGCTTGTAGCACGACTGAATCTCCTCCTTATTCTTGTCTGCTCACGTTGTAATGTAGATGAAGTGACGATCTACGCGAAACGTAATCAGGGTTCAGAACCTCTGTGGGGTGTTCGAAGTAATGTGAGATTTAACCTCGATGGATCTCTTTAGCTGGAGGTAAAATGTATGAAGAACTGTGTTCAAATACCATTGCTTCCCCATATCACTCTAGTACTAGAGCATGGTGAAATTCGCAGCAAGCGGCTCGAATGGCTCGATGTCCAGGAAGGTCGCACCTTTTGGCATTTCCAAAGCAACAAATGCGATGAGGATCAGGAGCCATCTAAATTGGAATTCATATCCCTAATCATGTGATTCCCGATAGTCCAGTTCAAGTTGATTAACTAGGTACTTCACCCAGTTCATCTGTAGACCTTCTACACACTTCCCTGCAAGGTTAACGACAAAGCCTGTGACCTGTGTCGTTCGATTCTTCCTGACTATCTTTCTTGCAATTAATTGGAATTCTAGCCACACTACACCATTCTGGATGGAAGCTACCTTGTAGCCTCACGTCCCCTTCTCAACATCGTCATATGTATCCTTGATATTTTGTTCTAGTGCACGATCTATGGATTTTCCTGGATAGAAGTCCTGCAGATCAGGTCCTTGCATACTCAATCTTCTGATCCTATGGATAAATGTCAGATCAACTTTGATATGGTGGTCGAGACATAAGTAGGCTCTATGGTAACATGAGAGTAGTATCTTGACATAGGCATTAACCTCCTTTTGCCTTCCGAATTGTGGGATTTTCATTACATTCAGCATGGTGGAATGCACGAGGTTCATTGTCCACGACTGGGGGATTATCTTCAAATTATTCCCCTTAGTATTGGTCAAGTATTTTTATGGGGTGAGCATGATATGGTTCTTGCGATCTCTGAGGTTGAATTCGTTGAAATTCAATGCTGCGATCTTTTCCTTCTATGATCTCACTGGGCATATCCCCTTCGGGAGGTACACAGTAACCATGGTGTACTCAAAATCTCTTGGCACACTATCTCAACTCACCATGTCGGCTAGAGGTGGGATGTAGTCTAGAAATATGGTCGGGATCATCTTCGCATTTTCTAGGTCATCTTTGTGCTTGGCTCTCTTCTCTTTTGTTGGTCGGGATGGCCCAGATCTGCGAGCAGTCGATGGAGAGGCTTGGACTCCTCTGATCAATGATGCTTGTACACCCATAGACATTACTCTTTTAGTCATGAGGTCAATGAGTACCTCCTTCATAGACTCTTCGAATATGCTAAATTCTTCGTACATATGCGCTCGTGGTTGAATCTCTCGGGTTTGAAGAGTAACTAGTCAATGCAACGAGATAGATGGTGATAATGCGATGATCATTGTGCGGAATAAACTAATCTAAGGGCTCAAATTCATGGTGAGAAAAAGTGGTCTCGGTGCAAGGGTTGACGGAATAAATAGATAACGAGGCAACGTATCTCTCCAACGGGCGAGAAGCCTCCATTAACTCAGTTCTTTCCATTACAACGCGGTCCTAATGGTCTAATGGTGAGTTGTCTAACCATAAATGCCTTTCTACCCGTTCGGGGTGTCGGTATAATGGTTATACTATTCCCAACGACTATATTTCTTCGCTATGATGAAGTGCCATGTGGTGTTGTTCTGATATCCCAACGAAGTTCCAGTTTTGCAATTTTCCCATCTGCAAAGTTCCCTCTGGGACCTTCTATAACTTTTCAATCTTGGATCTCTTCTTACTGATCTTTCTAGCCTTTCTCCCAGTGAGCTTTGTCTCAGTATTCCTTTTCACATTCTGATTCTTATCTTCTTTTGGCATAGTAACTTCGCATTGTTGAGATTCCTTCCTAGAATTCAGAGGAAATACTTATTCTTTATCTGGGGTAGGTGCTTCAGTCTTCTATGAGTCTCCTTGTGTTATTGCAACTTCGACATCCAAATCTCTTGTGTTAAATAGCTTTGGTCTATTTTCTTGTTCTTTAATCAAGTGCACAATCCTCCTAGTCATGAAATCTCTCAACTCTTGCTTCTTCTTCTTTCCTTCTAGCTTGATCTCCGTCAACCCAAGGTTTTCCTAGTAATATAGAAAATGGGGCATTGTTCTCAATAAATTTAACAACTTCAAATTCTTCCTATATCGAAGTTCCATGGGCACTCATAGATATCTGGGTGAGATTTCCACATAGGTTTATCAACTTTCCTATGAATAATCCTATTCCTCCCAATGAAGGAATCATAGTAGGCTTTCCTAAAGTTTCCCAAGTTCTTTCTGTCATAATATTTTCCTGTGTTTTTTCATCCAGAACACAATCAATGTTGAAGTCTCCTATTCTTGCTTCTATGCACTCTTTTTCTTTTAAGATCTCTGATAATTTAATATGTCGGTGATCATTCAGGGTTTCTTTCATTTGCAGCAATACAATCTCTGATTATTTCTGGGGTTCTTCCATGGTCTTAGTTGCTTGACCTTTCTCATGGTCTTCTTGTCTCATATTCATTTTTTCAATCTTAGCAATCACTCTAGGGCAATTTAAAACTTCATGGTCCATATCCTTACAATAGAGACAACTAGGTCTTCTACCGGTACATTCCTTAGCCAGATGTCCCGATCTTTTGCAATCGTAACAAAGAGTTAAACCTCTCTTTCTCTTAAATGATCCCCATCCTTTCATGTACTATGCTCTAGGATCATGGTAGCTAACCTACAAAAAATTCTTTCTAGGATCTTGCATCGATGTGTTAGTCCAAACATTCTATCTATGCATAGGTATAACATATCTTTAACTATTCTTACCAAATCTACTCATATCAAATCTTCTTTCATCTATCAGTTCCCTAGTTTTCAATCTAGGATAAATCTTATCAAACATACCTAGATCCATACTTTTGAAACAAAAATTTCCACTTATCTTACTTTTAACAAAGCACAAAGATTACATATCTTACAACTTTAAGAACAAATTCTCACTTTTACCTTTCTTAGAGCACAAAGATTTCAGATCTTACCTCTTTTCTTCATATATGTCCCTTCTTATTGGCACAGAGCTTCACAAGTCAAGTGGAATGATACACACTAGGGAAACATATCTATGCATGGAGCTTTCATAGTTTCAGGTCGGATCTTCGTATAGAGCTTCTTCTTCCTCAGTTTCCAGCAATCACAATTTCAGTCTCGACAACAGAACCATTTGTTGGCACAGGGGCAGACCCAGGGTTCAACACTACAACAATGCACCAACAAAACCCTAACTACCAGCCCTTTCGACAACACCTGTGAAGCAGATGAAATATCACCCGAGGTAGAGGCAGGGGTGGTTGCAGGAATCTAGTGTCTACAACCTTATCTGGGACATAGATCCGTGACTATAACACCTTAACAGGGCACTTAGAAGTTATAGTTCATCAATATCCAGTCTTAGTTTACAACGCAGTTAAACCCTAATTACAAAATATTGCAGTATTCAACCAAATCTACTATATTCAAGCAATAAGCACATCCATATAGGCCAGATCTAGTATTCATCCATACTATTAAGAACATATCATTAACATATCTATCTATCATTCATATATATTAAAGCACTAATCAAGTAAACATGTAAACACATCAATACATTGCACAAAGAAGAGAAACACAACATGTACATGGTTCACCCCCACCCTGGGGATACATCCACCAACTCTTCATCTTCTTTATTAGCTTCTCTTAATCTTCTTACATGCACAAAGACTTAAGATCAACTTCGTAGAGGACAGGAGATCTGTGAACTCTCCACTAGATCCTCCTTCCCTGGGTTACAACACAAAGTCTCTTCGCAATATCTTACATTCACTTGCACTCAACCTTGCAAGTTTCACATAACATGCACAGAGATCTTATAGTCCTTCGATCACATAGATAGAAATTTTTCACTTAGCATGGCCCCTTTCTCCTTTTCTTACATCACTTAGATACTTTATTTATACATTACAAAATCAGGCCTAAACATGGGTAAACCCATGGGCCCACAGTCCCATACTCGTTACATAAGCCCTAAAAAGGGGTCAAGATCCCACAATCTCTTCTTCGTCTTGCGCTCCGCCTTCGACAGCCTATCGAAGTCCCAAAAATATATCAAACATGACCAAGGATCCTCAAAACTTGGTCAAGGGCCAACAATTATCCTTTTAGGCTCAGTGTGGTCTTTTTTGGGTGGGTTATGAGTGTTGTTGAGTATTCTTGTGTCTCTCTTTTGTCTGTTGGGTGCTTG
>ML792989.1:672308-683022 GCA_009831015.1 Picea engelmannii
ATCCTAAGTAACTTTTGAACAATGGATCGATGGATAGTCCTAAGAAAGAAAATGAAAACCCTACTTTAAGCAAGTTAACTCAATCATTACAATAAGAAAAAGAAAACTATCTATTTAATCTATTTAATGAGCAATAACAACAACAAACTAATCTACTTAATCTATTCAAATTCAATGAACAACAACAAGTAAGCAAATGAACAAGCAAGCAACTATCCTATTAAAACAAGTAAACAAGAAAGAAACTACCCTACTCAAACTAACCTATGGAAACATATTCAACAAGTAAACTAATAAGCAATCAAATAACTAACCTATGGTAACTTCTGCAACAAGTAAACTAACCAAAACTACTCAAGAAGTAACTAATCAAATTAATAAGCAAGTGAACTCTATTCTTAAGATAAACTTCATAATTACTTCTAATCTATAAAAGGAAATCTTAATCTATTGAATTAAAACATCATGACAATAAAATTTAATCAACAACTACTCTTTAATCTACAATAACAAAAAAACTATTCTCTAATCTACAAAAGCAAGAAAACTTGAAATATAGTGTTGATGGTTATTTCTTCGGTGTCTTATGATATCACGATGGAATTTAACAACTAATGATAACTCAAGAGGAATAAAATCAATATTAACTTCTATATAAAAGTGAAAGGAATGAATCAGGAAATCTAATGAGAACTTGGTCATTATAGAGAGAATATCAACTACACTAAAAAACCATGTGATTCTTCAATTCATGCATTAATCGTCAATCAATAAAGGAAACACTATTCTACTAAATTCAAATGTACTCATATGCTAATGTAAGCAAATTCACACTACTAGAGATTTACAACTAAGAAACAAACTCAAAATCAAACTTCGAATTAAAATTGCAATCTAGATCTAGAATGGAAATTGCATAAAGTAAATTAAACTAATCCCATTTTTAACAATTTAAATTGCAAAGGGAAGTACTCATAAAGACATAACTCAAATCCTATTTCTATTTCAGCATATGACAAGAGAATTAATAAGAAAACTAAATAGCAAACTAGATAAGAAAACTAAATAGCAAACTAGATAAGAAAACTAAATAGCAACTAAATAAGCAAACTATGAATCAAAATCAAAACTAACAATTATCCATCCATCGAAACTTTGTCAAAGAAACTATTAACTCAATTACTTTGTTTTAACTTTGTTTTAACTTCTAACTATTCTATTTCATCATACACAAATTATAGTCTATCATTTAGTCACAACGGGGTTATTGGCTTAAGCTTAAGCTTGTTTCCTATTTAATTAAAGATACATGGCACATTAACACTATCCTTCATAATCAACCTGCAACAAGAAACTGAAACAATTAAGCTATGAACAACAAGTACACAGTAAGTAAAAATGATAAAAACTCATGTACAGGAAATGAAAGAAATAACAATTACACTACTTGAATTCACAAGATAACTAACTATATATTCACCTAGACCACTGGTGGGCCCCCCAATAGGTAGTGGCTACTCCTCAATAGTGAATCACGAGCTCAAGAAACACAATTTCAACATTTAAATTAAAAACATAGTTTACACAAGTTTATGAAAATGTCTTGAAACATCAAAAACAATGTTAGCTTCATAATTCTGAACTTAACTATCATTTTCTATTTGTCTGATCACTATTGTGGTATTTATAGAGGTTACAAGCTGAGAGGTTGACCTCCTCTAAAAACAGTAAATTACACTTAATGTGTTTTAACCGTCGATGGCTTCTAGAAACTAAGAGAGCCAATCAATGCCCAATATAACAACCCAATCCAAGTTGTCAGAAGCTTGGTAGTTGGAGGCCATGAGAACAAGCAAAAACCATGTTGTTGATTTTCCCATCACTGGTTGCTGATATGATAACTGCCAACTCACCCACAATTTTAGTGCAAGATGGAGTGTCGGACACAGTGTCGGATGGAGTACCGGATGCAGTACCAGATGGAGTACCAGATGGAAAAACACCATGTGATTTTTCCCTATGACACACAGATCGTGAATTAGCTTCTTGGAATCATTGAATCATGCTGAATTACACTTAAAACCATCATAAAACATCAATCCTACGTACTTGGTGTAATCTATGGCGATTTGATACAAAAATCCTTCAAAACTTATTCAAAATAGGAAAATACACATATAATATTGGCCAAAAAGGATCTAATCATCATCATTAAATTAACCAAATCGTGAGTCCAACAATCTATGTGATCTATCCATGACCTAGTGGATATAAGTGATAAGGTGGTTGGGAGGTTGTAGGGTGACAACCCCCTATAATGATGAGTTCTTTCACTAGTGGTGATGAAAGATCATTTCCATCGATGACTATCTCTATGAGGGGATCGACTACCGAGGGGATTGCAACATGCCATTACCACCAAGATCCTCCTTTGGGGAGATTGGTAAGAATTTTGATTTTTGTATACTTCATTTTTTTGTGTTTTTTTATTTGATAAATGAATAAAACACACAAATGTTTTTGGAACAACATCATAAATTAATGTTTATCTCTCTTATGCATATGTAGGCCCACAATTATCGAATATATACCCATCGCATCGACACAAGGGCCTAAGGGAGGATTTGGTTGGCGTGGATGCATAGTGAGTTCTTCAAAATGTGCAGGGAAACCTATCATGTCTAAAGAACATGATTCCTATGGTCCAGGTCAAGGATCTGCCAAAAGTTATGCAAATGCAAGTTGTAGGTGTACCTCGTGTGTGGGTGAGACTCTTTCGACATATCACTAATGCTATAGTGTGCTACCATGATGTACAATCGAGACCTAAAGCTTAAATTCCATGGCCATTCGATGTACCGGCCATATATGTATATTTTGAGGGCCAAGAGCCCAATTTTGTACTATGATACCATATCTTTTGAACTTGATGAATGAAATAAAAAAATGTTTTGGTATTTGGATTTACCTATATATTTTTCAATAGATGAATGTATGAATGTATGAATGTATGTTTCATTTACTTTGTTATGTGACAAATTCCAATCTAAAACATAATTAGCATATGCATCAGATACTTGATTATAACTTCTAGGGATACGATTATAAGTAATGAAATTAAAATATCGTTCCAAAATTCGCACCCAAAGGAATCGTCGGAGTAGTGTAGGATCCCTGATCTGGTACCTGTCGTTCAATTGAGACACAAATAACTGGGAATCCAGGAGAATGTCTAAATATCGAACACCATGTAAAATGGTGTCGCGTAATAACTTGATAACAACGCTATACTCAAATAGAAAAGCGCCTTCTTAAGACACCAGATGTCCCTCAGGAGAATATATAACCCAAGTGGTGGAAACTATGTTCCGAGTATAATGACTGGAACTATCTGCAAATACTAAGAACACCAATGATTATGTTGACATATTCCAACCAAGGGGAAAATCAATAAGAAATCCAACAACATAAGAGAATAAAAAGAAAAATATATACACTAAGGTACAATAATATACAAATCTCATGCTTGAGCTAGAGGTCTCAAGCATAATACATTTTTAGATAGAGACAATTTATGGGCTCCTTCAGAAAATTACCTTCACAATACTCTAACTCATAGGCTCATTTTTCGAGGACATGTCACACGATATAAGGACCGTGCCACATGGTATTGAATTTTATTTCCACCAATGGTTCTTTAGCTTGGTCATAAAGAAGGACCAGGTCACCCTCAACATACTGTCGGGGATGGACATATTTATCGTAGTGGATCTTAGCACGTCTCTTATTTGCCTCATTAACTAGAGTGAAATATCGATGTTGATCATCGAGTTGATCCAAGTGTACAAGGTGTTCATCAAGATCCATCATGTTATGTAGGAGCTCAAATTCTAACTTAAGAGAAGGAATCTCACATTCAGTGGGGAGAACCAAATCCACTCCATGGACCAATTATAATGGTGAAAACCCATTGGAATTATTTACTACAGTTCTATATGCCCAAAGAGCAGGGTATAGCATCATGTGCCAATTAGATTTATTATGCCTGACAGTTTTTTGAAAAATCAATTTTAGAGATTTATTCACTGCCTGTACATGAACATTTTCCTGGGGATAATACGATGACTAAAACATCTTGCTTAAACCTCAATTTTGATGCCAATTTTTTCATCATCTTGTTTTGAAATCAGTGACAATATTCTTCATAATTTCGAACAAAGCTATGATTTGATTGGATACGAAGTGTGTTGCAGTCTCACCATTGAATTTAATTGTAGTCATGGCCTTAACCAATTCAGTAAAAGATTATATGGCCACGATAATGTGATGGTTCCCACCATTTGAGGCTAGGATGCAATCTATGAAATCTAACCCCCACTTGGTGAAGGGACCGACAATAATTACTAGGTGAAGAGGGGAAGGGTGTGAGTGCATATTATGAGCAAAAACCTGGCAAGGGTGACAATTCTTGATCACTTCTACGCAATCTTTAAAAATTGAAGGCTAAAAATAACCAACTCACAATATTTTTTGGGATGTCACAATCCCATATAAATGACCAGCACACACCCCACTATGACAGTCATTGAGTATGGCTTCAGATTCTTCATGATTCAAACAATGACACAAAATATAATCCACCCCTCTATGATACAAAGTGTCACCGATAATGAGGTAGTTTTTGGCTAGATGGCGTACATGTCGTCGTTCATCCCTTGAAAGATGTTGAGGAAGATTCATAGTTTAAAGATATATCATAATGTCTCCATATCAGGGGTATAAAGAAAATATAAGGAAACTGTTCTCATCAACAAATGAGTCATCAAAAATGATATCCTCATCCTTCCTAGGGAAGTCCGACATTAATTCTGAAAATACTAGCGATTTCTTGGATTTTGCGAAGACAAAATCAATATAAAATTCCTGCAAAATCACAATCCATTTATTGTATTTCCCCCCTATGATACGCCTTGTTAGGATGTATTGAAATGGATTGATGTCAGTGATCACGGTAGTCTTGCGAGGTAATATATAATGGTGTAATCTCTGAACTACATGCATGATTTTTAAGGCTAGCTTCTCTACGTGAGAGTACTTGAGTTCATGACTGATTAGATTTCAAATAAGATAATACATAGCATTTTCATAGAGCTTGTCATCCTCTTGAATGATAACCATACAAACCATCCCTTCAGACATGACTTTATAAATAAGGAATCTCTACTATAGTTTGGAGGACTCAGCAGAGGTGTAGACACTAGGGATTTCTTAAGGGCATCAAAGGTTTCCTCGAATCACTAATCCCATATAAATAGAGTGTCCTTTTTTAAGAGATGCATAAAACCCTTCATGATGTTGGCATAGTTGGTTATAAAGTGACGCGGGAAGTTAGATTTCCCTTATAAACCTTGCAGCTGATGAATGTTGTGTGGGGGAGGAAATAGAAGTATTTCCTCTACCTTCATTGGGTCTACCATGATCCCTTACCTAGAAAGTATAAATTCCAAAAGGAGGTATGACCTGATGCAAAAGATGCATTTATGAGGGTTTAATTGAATATGATATTGATGGCATCTTTCAAACACTAGTCAAATATGGATTGGATGATCAACCCTCTTGTGATAGTGAGAAGTGAGGTCATCTAGATAATCCTTGACTATATGTTTGATATCATGGAACACAAAGGTCATAGCCCACTGAAAAGTCGCTCCGGTGTTTTTCAGGCTGAAAGGAACTTTTTGGTATGAAAATGTACCCCAAGGAAAAATGAATGTCGTCTTATGTTTATCCTCAGGTTTAATTTAAATTTGATTGTAACCTAAAAATCCATTCATAAAAGAAAATACTTCACTCCCCGCACACTCATCAATGATTTGGTCAATAAATGGTGTAGGAAATTTTTATTTAGGGCATGATTTATTAATATCCCTAAAATCCATACATACATAGATGGTTCCTTGCCTGTTATTCATAGGAACAATATTGGATACCATTCAATCAAGGTAACTGGGTAGAGGAAGATGACATTAAGCAATTTCTCCACCTCTTCCTTAAAGGAAGGAGCCCTTTTTGGATTCACGGCTCTAAGTCATTGTCGAATTGGCTTAGCATTCAGATAAGTATTTATATCACGTTCAAAAATAATAGGGTCTATCCTTGGAATTTCTTCATATGACCAAGAAAATATGTCTTGGAATTACTTAAACAGATCGATGTACATCTAAATTTATTTAGGTGAACAATCCAGACCGATATAAACATTTTATACCTTTCCAGGGTTTCGAGAGATGTTGATTGCAATGGAAGAAGAGATATTCTCCATGTTCCCTTCAGCATATATTTCAATTTTATCCAATGGTACCATGGTGTGACCAACAATGTCTCTCATGGAAAACCTAAAATCATCTCGTTCGATCCTTTCAAGCTCTGGGAGGAAATAAGATCTGTGGTGAAGGTCCTCCCAAGGCCTTTCAGGACTAGTCATGGCCTCTAAGATTGCTTCATTTAAAGGAAAAGTACCATCGAGGAAATCATGTGGAATAGATGAGCTTACGAAGGATATGGGCTCTAAGCTAGGATCCACCTATTATGTCCATGAAGAGGGAGGATCTGGGTATACAACGACTTCCAAGATAGCTTGATATGAAATATTGACTATAGACAACGACATTTCCATTCCGATGTGTGAATGTCCTTCATATGATATATTTGGAGGAGGTATATTCCATGGGTCATCGAATTATGAAGTACAAAATGATACATACCTCAATGAAAATAAGGATTCATTAGAAACGACATTAATATACAAGATTGACGATGAGAAATTAAAGGTTCCCATCAAGGAAGTATAAATTATGAAACCAATTTTCTCAGTTTCCTTCTAAGAATTCTCAACAATGGGGACCGAGGTTCCCATTGATGCAAAGGAACCAGAGCATGTGAAAGATAATTGGTTGATCGTCACAAAATTCCCCTCATGAGGAAAGCATAAAACATGAAACACTAACGACATGAAAACTTTCATAGCGTAAGTCCAATTACGCCCGAATAAAATATTTTAGTCAAGGGGTGCATCAACCACCTCGACCTCGACTACCATAGTTTTACCGTGTAACTAGACCTGAAGAGAAGAGAGGATACCATGGGGTCTGAATGAATTCCCATCAAACTCAGTTAACATATTCATAGACTGAGAAATATATGGAGATCCAATGGCTTTCCAACAAGATAAAGATATCACATATGTCGAAGCACCTTCATCGATGAAAATACAATTAATAGTGTTATTCATACATTCCATATAGATTTGAAAAGACACATGCTAAGGTAAGAAAGGCTCAAACTCTATGACATCAAACTTGATAAATTTCAATCCAATTGGGTCAATAGCCACCAACGCAGATAACAAGGCATTCCTCTGTGTTGGGCACATCTGGAGTACCTCCAAAGATGACATCACACATGATGTTTGGCCCAAATTATTGACAATAGTGTCATTTTGGGAGGCTCTAGCATTAGGATTATGAGCAGAGTGCTTAAGAACTCCTTTCAGAATGTAAGGCATAGGGTCAGGATTATCGATATGCAAAGGTGTTTTTCGAGGGGGAGGCTCTGTACCCAAAGTAGGTTGCAAAGGACTATAATCATGAGTCCTAGTGGCTACACCAATCTCATATCGAATCATATTCATGCATTTATGGGGATCGTCATGTTCGAGGGGATTTTAACCTCCACCCAACGCATTTATGGTGTTTAAGGCTCCTGAGGCCATGTTTTGATTATGAGAAAATGGATTAGTTAATAAAACAATATACTTCACTATAAGCCTCGATTATTCCTCTATCTTAAGTCATAAATGGGTAAGGTGATCCTCTTTGCACAACTTATATGGAAACTTAACCTTCCACTTTTCTTTCTTTCCCTCACCAACATTGTCATAAGACTTTTTATTATTCTTATTTTCCTTTTTCTTTTTATTGTTGTTATTATTCACAACGGTTATTATTTATACCTTTCCTCCTATTCCCTCTGGGATGTTGGTCATCCTTAGGGTTATTTGAATGCATATAATGTACCATTGATGATTGGGCAAGAGGAGATGAAGTTGTATCTTGTCTCGTTGCAGACTGGTTGAGAGATAAAATTTTCATCTGATTCTTCCCCTGGTCTATAGACTTGGCATTTTCCGAGTCTATAATGCCATCGACATGAGGCCTAGGATTTTGTATTGGATCATTAATTTACCATGGTGCATTAGGAATAGTCTCATAGAGTATCCCATATGGAGCATATATAATACCTAACTGTAGGGATTTAAATATGGCTTCTTCCTTAGTCGTTACCCCGAATGTAGAGACATCCTTTGAAATATATGACAATAGGGACTTAAGGAACCACTCCAATAGAAACTATGGAGGAATTCTAGCTTTAATAAACAACTTTCTTTTATGACACTCTTAAATGTGATCGAAGATGTCAGTATATTTGTCCTAATGGAAAGTTGATAAAATCTCAATACCAACATCATAACGAACCAATAGATGAAATTGGTTGAGAAAAACTAAGGAAAACTCATGAAAGGTTCGATGCGTGATCCCTGATAACTCTATGTACCATTTCCCAGCAACCCTTGTAAGGGTACATTGAAACAATCTCAAAAGGATCGAGTCATCAGTAAGAGAGTTCGACGAGCACCATAAGTGAAAATTAGTAACATGATTTCTTATATCCTCGCTACTCTTACCCTCAAATTTTGGAATGTTTGAGGGAATCTTGGTAGGGATAGGGGGACATGTCGGATCATGACACACGGGGTCATTCATTAATCTCGTCAAATTTGGAAAATTCAGCATGGCCATAAAAGAGATCCTTTGTTGTGGCATTTGAGACCATGCTCCCAGGAAAGACTGAATTTGAGAAACTGCGGGATGAGGAAGTTTTTGGTAATTACCATGGCCTTTCCCAGTAGGATAATATCCCCCTCCTAACTGATTCATGAAAGGTTGTAAATGAATCATCACTGATGGTACCACTTGCAAGGAAAAAATAGTATGACACGGGTTACCCATGTGAGGATATACATTTCCCCCTAACGAAGGAACACCGTATGAGGGGTTTCCCAAGTGAGGATATACACAACCACCTGATGTAATACTTGAGGTGGGAGGAGGTTTTACATATGAAAATTATTCTATGGAGCATGAATTGTGGAAGAAGGATAAACGAACGTGATATATGATGTAGAAACACCACCCATTTTCCCATTACCTCCTTGAAAATTATAACTTGGATTAGGTTCGTAGGAAGGAGGTTTCCAACCTCCTATCGTAGGGAGTGACTGAGGGATATGAAACCCACCAAACACAAAAGGATTTTAACGAGGCTACATGCCCCCATGCCCAAAACTAGTATTGAATTTAGATGTTGGAATGGAGGATGACATGTGCGGAGTCATATTTGGCATACGAAAAGAAAAAAGGATTAGAGCTCAGAGGCATCGACTGAGAAATGTAACTAGGCATCCCCGTCAAAAAGGTTCTAGGGGAAATGGAGACTAATGATTATGAATTCATAGCATTCAAGAATATAAAAGTATTTGTCCCCATGGACTGAGCTGCGGTCATGGACTGGGTAAAACTAACTGAATGAGTCCTTGAAATCCAAGTAAGCGATGATGATGGAGTTGTGGGGACTCCACTAACCATAGTGGAGGTTGGAGTTGAATCAATACGCATATATGAATCAATGCTTATGATGGAATGATCATGATCCTGAGCAACTAATATGTACATACCACATTCATTAACTCTATGCCTTTTAGGAGGTGGTTTTGATATCAAACCAAAATGTGGTAACTGATTCAAGATCTCATGAGACCGATAGGGATGCTAGTCCTGCTCCACGATGACTAAAAAATAGTGACGTAAAGAAAAATACTAAGGCCAACTAATATATAAAGAGAACACTCCTAATTAAAACTAGAGGCCAATGCATGGAAACAAGAGAGGGTGCTTGAAAAGGGGCCTCCCGAACTAAAGAAGGTATGCCTCTCCTAAGAGGGGATTGAGACTCCCAAACAATAGAGTGGAGGTAATAGAATATGTTATAAGGATCCTCATGGGATTATCAGCACAATCAGCCATACCCTTCGAAGAGAAGATCCTCCATAAAGTCTATGTGGTGTTCGATCCCTATCTGGCTCAGAGTACCTGTAGAATAACCCATGCAAGCAACCTGTGTGGATACCTAGGATAGGAAACTAAGTTCATCGTGGTATAACCAATGCTTGAGTGAATAGTCTCAGGTTAGGTCCACTGTATGGGCAGGGAAGCTAAGCCCAAAGCTCAAGAAGCACCAAGGTACTCCAAGAACCCCCATATATAAATAGAACCCCAGAAATATCTCCAATGCTAGGAAGGTATTAGAGGGATATCTTTGCAACCAACTTCACACAACCTCATTCTTAACTTTGGTTTTACTGGAATCTCTCAAGAACAAATATTATACAATGTATTTCACCACTACCTAGACAGACACCTATGTTGAGTTTTGTATCCTTGGAGAAATTTACTCACACAATCTTATTCCAAGGCCCTAAACCCTAAACTTGTTTATGTACCCTAAAAGATAAAATATTTCTAATAAAGTTTAATTATTGAGCATTAATTTTAGTGGCTTTTGTTTACTCAAGAGTAGGGATGATTTTAGGGGCTAA
>ML792990.1:13100-43948 GCA_009831015.1 Picea engelmannii
GGTTTATTCTTCTCTTGTATGCATGTGAAGAAAGGGGTTTCAGATTCGGGTAGAAGGTCAAAATTTAAGTCTTGAGGGTCATGATCTGCGTATAAGCTTAGAGCCCTAGCTTATTAGTCCGTAGGGTAGAATACCCCACAACAAGTACTTCATGGTCTCCAATATTTGGGACTTCATCTCTGGATGCTTCTTCCACATGGGCTGCAAATAATTGACAGCCTTTTCTGTAGCACTTCTTCAGCTGCATTGCTGGGATTTCTCTAACCACCACAGCTATGGGAATCCCTTGGACTATTTTCCGATTCCCTTCCTCATGTAGGCATGTAAACTTCTTGTTACGACAATCCAGAAGGGCATGGTGCTGGTCCAACCAATCCATCCCAATTAAGAAGTCATAAGAGCCTAAAGGCAGAATATTCAATTCATCCTTAGTGATCAATCCTTTCATGTCCATAGGACAAGACTTAACCAACTCAGTGACTTTCCTCTTGGTTCCTGCAGGAAACTGCACTAACCAATACTTTTCATGTTTGCTTCTTGATAAATGCAAACTTTCCACCACCCTAGGATCTACATAACTATGGCTAGCCCTTGTATCAATTAAAATAATAAATGGTCAATTGTTAATCATACCTTAAACTTCAATCATGTGCGATTAAAATTTAGCTTGCTTGTTGTCCAGGGACGCATAGATCCTTGGCATTCTACTGCCCATGTCCTCCACTATTTCATCTTGTTGAACATTATGGACAGTTCTTGCTTTTCCATTTTTATGGGGACAATCTCTCTATTTGTGGTTCCCTTTACAACCCCAACACTGAATGGGCGTCTGTCTCTGCCTTTGTTCCCCCACTTCAGTTGTTATCAACTCTCTAAATGATAGATGTCCTTGAAGACTATTTCTGAAAAAGGGAGGTTTGTTTCCCTTCTTCCTTTGTTCCTTCTTAAACTTCCTCTGGTCATCCCAAGCCTTCTGAAAGGTAGGCTTTTCTCTTTGCTGTTAATATAAGAATTTAGCCCTTCTTATTGTTTCTTCCATAGTCTTAGGATCATCATATTGAATCTTGTCACCAATGGCAAGTGGTAGTCCACTTAGATACCTCTGAATCTTGAGAGACTCATCCTTGATGAATGGAACATACTTCAGTAGTTCCAAGAAACTTTGTTTGTATTCATCAATGGTCATGCTTCCTAGCTTGAGTTCGAAGAACTCCTTCATCTTTTTGTCATAGTATCTTTTAGTTAGGTATTTATTCTCTAAATACCTCTTGAACTCCTTCCAAGTGATATCTTTCTCTCTAATGTGTTGCACCTGCACAAACTGATCCCACCACATGGATGCTTTTCCTTTTAGTTGATACATCACAATTCTTCCTTCTGCATGAGAGGAATAATTTTGCAGTTGGAAATATTTCCTCATGCCAAGAAACCATGTTTTGGCATCTTCCTCCTTCTTATGTTCTCTGTCAAATGTAGGAGGCTTAATCTTATTCATCTCCCCTTTCAATTCATCCATCCCAGATCTGCTGTGCTTTCAGGTAGGGGATGGGCTTGAACTACTATGTGCCTCCCTACTGGAATGCTTTAGTGAGTGATGATGATGTATACTACCACTCCTCGATCTTCTTCTCCTCTCAGGGGTCCTGACATTTCTTGATCTTATTTTCCTCTCAGGGGTCCTACCACTCTCTGTCTTGCTTGAGTCACTCCCCTTCTCCAATTTCCTTTCTATTATTTCCAGGCTCTTCAACATTTTTAAGTTGAATTCACCCTACTAATCCTTGACTCTCATGAGATTTCGACTATCAACTCGGTGAGTCTGGGCATCTTTCTGCAATCTTTCAATGAGTTTCATCATATGTCCTTCCTTATCCAATTATCTTCCGTGCCCATTGGAGTTCGATCCTTTGACTCCCAGGTTGACATCCCTTCCTTCTTTTTCATCCTTTGATTTGGAGGCAATATGCACCTCTTCCATTTCTATACTCGGCTGTCCTGATACTCGTTGAACTCTGCACACACAATGTGCAGTCAACCGAAGTTTGTCATGCCTTAAACCTTTAATAAAACATCAACATTCATAAACCAACGTGAATAAGAAAAACGTTTCGAATCCACTAAGTTTTCTGAGCTCTGTTTGGCTTTAAAATTTTTGGGACTTTTGGTTTCGAGGTCTCAATCCACGAGACTATCATACTCGCTTTTACGTTTTGGGGTTTTGGTCCATGAGGATCCAACAGTTAAATCCTCGACGGTTCTTTTGTCTTCAAAAATTTTGGGAATTTGGGACTTTGGGGTTTTTGGTTTTGGGGTTTTGGTCCCCGGAGGTTCTTGCACTCACTTCCCTCTCCAATTCCTTGCTCCCGAACTTCCAACCTCTCTCCCCCTGGGCCCACAGCACAACTGTCGCCAACCAAGGTAGGGATTTTGGGATTTCGGCACTTCGGTTTTTGGGTCTTCGGTACTCGGGAGTTCACGAAGTAGTGACTCCAAGTCTCTTGTCGCTTCAATCCCTTACTTTAGAAATTTCTATCTGCTTACCCTCCGGGCCCATAGTACATTTGTCGCCCTTAACCACGGTGGCATGTGGCACGTTCAGGAGGGTCCACATCACCCTCAGTGACGTTATCATGTCCCACCACTCTCACTTTTCTTCTCGACCCACTGGCACGTGGTACACACCCATGTGTCCACATCCATTCCAAGTGAAATCCAACGATTAGACTTCTCTCAGATCTATGACACAGATCCTTTTGACGTTTCAGGGGACCCACACAAATTCACCCATTCCGGAAACCCCCCCCCCCTTATTAAAGTTAGAAAGGAAAAGGGGGTCTGGAATCCAATCTTGTCCGTATATCTGAGCACCCCAATCTAAGTCGTCGAAACTTGCGCGCTCAATTTCATACCCCCCCACTTATTAAAAGTAGAATGATGACAGGGGTTCGAAATGGAACCCTGGCCGTAGATCTGGGCATGCAAATTCTGGCCACCAAGATTTTCTCGCCGCTGAACGAAATTATGGTCTATTAATCTACTTGATCCAACGATCAAGTTCCTCTCCTACGATCTATGGTGTAGATCGTTTTGGGATTTCGCATACTGCGATTTCCACATTCCTGTGCAACTCCAAAGGGTTTTAAGCCCTGCACACATTCTCCATATCTGACGGTCGTGAGGGTTCTCCTTTCCTCCTGAACATATCCTATGGCTCCAACACCTCATGTGTTGAACTCTCTCTCTGTCCTAGTGGACATATACCACACTGGATATGGATTCTAAAATACCGCTAAACCTCCTGAGATTTGTAACACAGTCAAGTGACTCCTCGACACTCAAGAACATTCCAGGGTTTGAAATTGGCCCTCCTGAAACAATTTCTTCTCAAAACAAATTCGGTCCAAGACCACTTATCTGGCCCATCCAGGCTCAGCATCGAAACCATGGCTTTGATACCATTCTGTAACGCTCCCCCGGCCGTCATCCAACCCACTGGCTTGGCAGACACTACTTTGTAGAACAACATCATTTTATGCTTAATTAATAACATGCATTTAAAACAGGTTAAACACATTTAAACTCAGAGTCAGCACAAAATTACTGCTGACATAAATAATCCATGGAATTAACTTTAATTCATATGCACAACAGAATACATGATAAATATAAATACACAGACATGCAAAACATAATTAAAACATTGTCTGGTACTTATCTTTGAAATGATGGTAATTCCACCAACCACATGCAGGCCTTCCACGAACCTCCCAACCTTAGACCACACTGCTCATCAAGCTCAGCAGTGGGTCACCCCGGAGCTGGGACTAAGCTCCACCACAAGGTAAGGAATCCTAGGCTAGGATGAGGTTACAGGGAAAACAACACAGAATGACTGGAAGGATTCTTCCCAGGATATCATCTTACGCCCACTACTCCCGGACTCTCATTCCCCACATGCCTGTTATTCCCAGGAGTATACACCTTCACAAGCATATTCCATTGGTGCTACACCTCCCTCTCTAGGTCTCGACAACAGGCCAGATCAGGAAGTCTCAGAGCCCGAAGTTGGTGCTGGACACTCTCTAGAAGAAACCACTTCCCAACAAACTCTCTCACCTAGAGAGACTTGTTCATAGGCCTAACAACCTACCTCTTCCAACAACAATCACCTCCCTCATCTGGAGAGAGGTTACACATAGGCTAAGAATGAACTCACACTGGTCAGTAAGCCACGCGTAGTCCAGCACTGTGTGGCCACAACAACCAACTGGGAAAATAGACACAGGATTCCCAAACACGCTCAACAATCACGAAATAGACTCACGGTTTTGGTTTCGGGATTGTACAAGGTGTACAGAGATCCCACGCATAGGCTCAAACTGTTCAGGCAAGGAATTTACTGGCTTCCTTAGGAATCAACACAGACCTTTTCCCCAGTTTAAGAATTGTATGAGGGTATCTTGCAGAGGTCAGACGAGACTCATGTTTAGACGGTCGATGGTGGAATGGAGGAGGAACCCCCATCATGGCTGAATTCAACAGTTTTTAACTGCATGCACTTGAGTCGACACTTGTCACCCATGAAACTGCATGTGTTCCATCAACATGCATTCCTCCCCATTTGGAAGTCACTTGTCATTCCAAAAGAACTTAGGATAAAACATATATTTCACATGGTCTTTTTGGAATAATATTAAAATATTATTCCCAAGGACTTAATCCCCTAGGCTCAACACTTATCCCCTCTTCCCACCTTCCAACCCCTAATCCCTTGCTCACTCTGTGGAATCTTAGTCCCCCATCACTCATTCATCATGGTCGGTCTGCACACAGCGATGTTTATATTTTTATTAATGTTTTGGATGATTACATATACAAAAGAAGGCTCTTGGCCTTCAACACTTAGGCTCTATGGCCTAATAATCACATAAGCCCACCAACTTATATAAACTTAGCTCACCATCCTATAAAACATAATTACAATTCATTTCAGAAACATGATTTACAACAGGGCTCGGCCTTGGGGACATTACACTATCCCACATTAGAAAAGGGGAAGTTTCTAAATTTTATTCGATTACATTCCTTGCCTTATTGTACAAGAATGGTGTAATATGGATATTTGTGTTTTTTGCATACAACAAAGTGAATTCCTTCTTGGGGTATTGTCAAACTCTTAACTAATTTCTTACTAACCAAAAAACCAACATTTTTAGATTTACAAATAAGCTATGTACTTGCATGATCTCACTTGTTTTTAGATCATTATGAAGGCATAGTTCAAAGAGAATTTGATTATATGTAATATGAATACATCCCATGTAGAAAGATGAAAGATTTAAATGGTTTTTGAAGAATGACTAAATATATGTGTAGATTTGTGTTTTTTGCATGTACATGAAAGATATGAGAACATCTATTCCACCATAGAAAGAGGAGATAAGTGTTTTCTTAGAAGAATGGATTTTAATATGGATATTTGTGAATGTTAATAGATATAAGTATTGTTATAACCCTAAATTTCACCATACATGCATACCTGGCATCATTCCATCTTACTTACTATTTTTGCCAAGCCAACATTGAACAACTTTTCTTAAAAACACTATTTTTGAAGATGTACGTGCCCTGCACCACTACTTACCACGTATGTATGCTATATAACCCACTACTTCCCACATACATACGCTAGATACACTACTACAACCCACTTATTCCCACAAAAGTTGCAAAAAATAAAAAGTTGCAAGCGATTCGTTGAGATTACGGGATATTGGGTAGTTTCCCAACTAATCCACCGCCTATATCTCGTCACCCAATCGAATAACCATAATTTTTTCATATAAAAGGATGTGTTGGGGTTTCATTCTAAGGAGAAACATAGCAACAGTGAAACTCTGCCCATTTCACTTTCCCCCCTTTCCCCAAGAATTTGCAGCCACATTGTGAGTTTTGAGCCAGAATTCCTTCTTCTTTCCTTTTTCCTTATTCATAAGCCTATGCCCATTCTCTAGAGAGAAGTGTGAGAGAAGAAGGATACGCGGAAGCAGTTGGAGCTTGGTGAAGAGGATCCCAGGACCGGGTTTGAGGAGCAGTCGGTGATCTCATTTTGTAAGTGACTTTGTGAGATTAATATAAAGAAGTAATTTTTTCGTCCTGCCATATGATGTGTTCAATCTTTATGTCTGATTTACATTTTGTTATGACATCTAATGCACTAATTCATATATAAGATGCATGTTCATATTTTCTTGTTTGTATTTTGGTGAATGCAGGTCAGCCTTGGAAGTAGACTCGCAGTCGAGAAGTGACCGAACGCTAAAGGATCGACACCGAATGCAGAGTTTAAGGTAAGATTACTAGATCCTTATACTTTGTATTTTATGCATGAATGTCGGGTATTGTCAGGATAGTTGTTAAAAGTATGATACTTCATATGGGTGGCTCTACCTACATGATTGAACCCTAGCATATTCGATAGGGGGGTTTTCCCACTATAGCAGAATTGGCGACCATACTGGGGAGCCTCTCGGGTTTTTAGGGGATGTTTTTGGGTGTTTTAATTGGTTTAATTACCTCTTTGAGTTCTCTGTAAGTTACTGAGTCTTCAAGGGATTTTGGTCTGCCATACCAGTACTCCCTGCCTGGTCATCTTGATTGTTAGTTTTCATTTTTTGATAAGTTACAGAGGTGTACGTGTCCTGCAGTGGGTTTGCATGTGTACATACGCACCCTACCTTTGGACAACCCGTGTACATACACAGGCTACTTAAGTGTCAGTTTCGTGCCTGTGTCAGGAATCATTTTTATTAAGAAGAGGCAGTCATCCTCTTCCCTGATTGAAGTCTGAATTCTCATGGGTTTCTTGATTTACTATTGGTCTATGTTGTTATAGTCTTTAATTCTAGGTTTGACATCAGTTTGTTTATCTTTCAATATTGCTTGTGTTTTCATTGAAAGGGCTTTGGATGAGTCTGTGAGTCTTTTCTGTTTTAGCCTTTGTGGTTCCTTCAGTGACTCCCTGCAATATGCAGCAGACCAGAAGTCAGTTTCTTTGGTCTTTCCTTGTCTTCACTTTTCCCTTTTACTTTCTTTAGAAGAAAATAAAAGACTTCATTTTCAAGTTTCTTATTTTGAAGCATAAAAAAAAAAAAAAGATTTCATTTTCTTGTTTGGTTAAGTAGTGTTGGTTACTTGCTTCCCTTCTCAGGTTGTCTGAGTTATTGACCCAGGGTTCATTCCATTTGGGGTTCCAACAAGCCTCTAAAACTATCGACCCTCCTGGTAAACCAGAAGGCAACACAACGCCCAGAAAGAACTGTGTAGTGTCACTCGAGATAAATTTAAATGGGTGGATGTAAGACTCAGGCGTTTATAGCCTAGGATGAAGTAGGGGATAGGGGTTTCTCGGATAAGGTCAGATACCATGAGTTGTAAGGGATAATACTTATTCCTTGGATTCACATACGATTATCCCATAGTTTAATTAAAGTTACATATAAATAGATTCATAACAATGTATTAACTCATTCATCAAGTTTAACCATCAATTGTTGAAAGAAAGAAGAATCATGCATACATTTAACACATTACATGAGAGTTACCATGGTTCACCCCCTCCTGGGCTATGTCCACAAAGATTTGTCTCTTGGCTCTTGTATTATGATAGTTTTGCATTTTTGGCGCCTCGCGCTTACAATTCTTCACAAACCTGGGTAAGATCTATATGAGGTGAACTAGATCACACTAGGCTCCATGACCTGCAGTCTAATCCCCAGATATACCTCTCCTTGGGTCTCCCTTTCTCAACAGCTTACAAAATCAGCTTGTACCATTCAAAACATTACAGAGAATCAATAAAAACTACTAACGAACAACCCTATATGATACTTTTGTATCTATATTTATACCTTTCGGGCCCTTCATCCTTTTACAGAATATTACAAAAACCCTAACCCTTCTTACGTTAGGTCTTTTTCCCATACGCGTGATGCTCCTCCTCCAGTTGTCTCTTTCCTTAGTGAAGGCTTTCTTGCATGCGCATGTGCTTCTCTTCTACCAGTTGTTACTTCAGTTTTCTACATGCTTTATTTCCCATGATCGTTCTTATTTCCTCTTCAGTCTAGTGCCAATAGACCCCCAACACTGACATGTGAATCATCCCAAGTCACCTAATTTCTTTGTGCTTCCTCGATCTCCTTGGTGATCGTCTGGAACTATTCCTGCAACTTTTCTACTTTTTTCAGTACCTGCGTGGTTTTCTCCTTGATGGTGTCGACTGTCTGAGCTGAACCTTCCTCGCTCACCAGTCCTGCACATTCTAGTTGAGTCTGTGTTGTCTAGTTTCTGGCTTTTTCTACCTGTGCAAGTACTTCTGCTACCCATTCTTGCAATGGTTCTATTTGAGCCTGGCGCTCCTATTTCTTTGTTTCCGCAGTGATAAGTTCTACCTGTATCTTCTTTAGCTCTTATGTTCCCTTGACTTGTTTTGGGATTGGTATGGTCTTCTGTCACTGCTTGAGTTCTTGGATCGTTGCATTGATCCTCTCCTCCTCCTTGTCCCAGTGTTGGACTTGTGGATCCTCTTCCATCCTTGTCCACAATTGCACTGCTTTATCCAGCAAGTTGGTTGTCGTGCTGACCTATTTTTCTAACTCCTACAGCTTCATTGTTGCCTCCTCCTTCCTTTTCTCCTTCATTGCTAGTGGATTTGTCGGTCTAATCTATTCGCAGAGAGTCTCAATCTCCTTTTGATACTGATCAATTGCCTACGAAATCTGGTCGATCTTCTCTGCGGTTGGGAGTTCATTTCCTTGCGCAGTAGTTGGAAGATTCCCAAAAACTTCTTCCACTCTATGTTCCAACTCATTTATGTGTTCTTTCTCCTCCTTGGTTTCCGATTGGGCCTGTGGGAAAATTGTTTCCAGCGCTTCCCGCTTCTTTGTTGTTTGTTGTAGCTCGACCAAGTTTTTATGTGCTCGAGCTTGCATCTCGTGGTTGACGCTAACCTGTAGTTTGTGTAATTATTTTGATGGCGTCTGTGTCAAGACCAATTGGATATGATACATATCCTTCAGTGGTGTCTGTCCCACATTTTCATCCATTTGCACCATGCTAGGCTTTATGTAGACCGTGGAATGTGCATGTGGTATCAAAAGAACTGGGTCGCGTTCTTTTACCTCCACCCTTTCTATGGCCTATGTGATCAATGGCTCTGTGCCTCTACTGCTACTCATGATCTGAGCTTCCCCAAATTTCTTAAGGATCTGTCCCATTTCTGTTAGTTCCTTCTGTAGTTTATCCCTGTGGTGCGCGACATGATCAAAATCTTCTGTGAGGCAATCTTGAACCATCCTGGAAATAATATCTCCATCATCTTCCCTGATTGTGTAATTCGGTGGTGGTCATTGTGAATTCATTTTATTGCACGCACCTGCATCCTGTACCACTGGTCTCTTAGCCCCCCCTAGTTCCTGTGTGATGGGGTCCGGTGTAGTTTCCTGTGCTCCCTCATCTAGTTTCTTCTATCCATTGGTCAACAGGGTGGTTTCTATTCCTCCCTTCTGGGTCCCTAGCTGCTCTGAGCTATCATCTTCCTGAGTTGACTTGGGTTGACCCGTTCTTCATCTCTTGGGTACTGGGATTTGTGGAGGTTGTGTCTCCACCTGCGCATCCCCTCCTTCTGCTGTTTGTGCCAGTACTCCTCTGGGTATAGTTGGGATCCTCCATTCATCAGGCCATTCACTGATGATCATGTCGTTATCACCCTCGGTGACACAGTAGCACATCTGTAGCCACTTTTTATCTGGGTCTTTCCTTGGTTGTATCCACATGGCTTGTTGCCTAGCCCATAAATTAGCAATGTTCCTATATCGTGTGACAACCTCTGGTGTTATTCTCCATGCTCGACTGATGGCTTCCTGTATCTCCCGTCGGTATGCTTTGAATACAATTTTGTTCTCCTTCTTCTACTTGTCTAGTGGCCCAGATCTCAGGACGCGATACCTTTCTCCTCCTGGCTGTGGTGTGGTAGAAAAGACGATGTATTCTGGTTCTCACCATCCCATGAAAGCTATGAGAGTGATCAGCCATGAGTAATGAAATTTCGTACCTGCGTCCTGAGCGTCTTTACAGTCTATTTGGAACAAGTTTGATAGGTATGGCGCCCAACTCTTGAAGGTGCCTTCTGTGCACTGAGCTGCAACAACAATGACTCCTGCCGGTACTTCATCTTTGCGGCATTTTCATAGCAATTTGTAGGCTAAGATATTTATGCCCAATTATGTCGTGGAATTGTTGATACATTTAATTATAATGCCTCTTGTTCCCCTGTCAGTGCCGTATTTATTTTTCATCTCTTCTACCAATGATTTTTCCTTGGACTTATTGTCCAGGATCAGTGCGGGATCCATACCCCCGGTGGGTAGGCCTGTTATCTGCGTGATAATTTCGACCGTTATGTGGACGGATTTGTCCAACCATATATCCCCTCCATGTGTAACTGCTAACAATTGTTTGATGCATGCTGTCATATATTTCGCCAAAGTGTGGCATCTTCAACAACCCTATAATTCCTATTCTCTCTAGTCTAGTGGCCCACTGGTGTGGTTGAGTGATGGATTCTCCGAGTTGGTTGACGACTATTTTCTTCATAAAAAACTATGGTGCAAGCTCTGGATATTTGGTGTCATCTGCTACGTCATGGTCGGAATACTTGAGCTTCCTGACGTGACCTAATACCTATGGGTCCACCTGTACTCCCTCTGGTATGTGAGGTAGCACAATCTCTGCAGTCAGTTTCTTTCGAGGTGAGCATGGTATATGAATTCAATCCTCTTGTCGCAATGGTTGGCTCAAGGTTATAGTAGCTTCCGGTTGCTCCTTTTCCATCCATTATGCCCAAGCTATGGCGATTTCACCCGTCGACTCGACCGAAAAAGAATCTGGGATGGGTCTTTGTGGGACGTCTGGTTGCACTACTGCATTCGGTTTCTGTGCACTTCTAGTGGCTCCCACAGCTGCATCAACGTTCTTTTATGGTATTTCTTGGTGGGTTTTTTCTTCTTTGTGTTGGGGATCGTGCGCTGTTGTTGGTGTATCCTGTTCCATGGCCTCTATTTATGGTTTCAGGGCCTCCTCAAGTATGGATGTAGGCTCTACTGGAATTTCCTTTGGCGACGGGATTTCATCAATATCGATTATTTCTAGGGGTTGTTGTTCGCTTTCTTCGATGGTCCTTGTGACCTTGTCTGAGCCCTGGTTGATCTGGCTGTATGGCCTAGTTCTGCGAGCTTCGGTGGTGCCATAATGGTGTCTATCGAACGTTTGCGGGTTTTTAATGGCTTTGGTGAGCTCTGGGCTTTCACTTTGTTCGTTCTTGCTGCTATTGTGCTTTTCTTGTTCTCCTTCTGCGAATAGACTAACTGCTGCTGTTCTAGTGTGTTGTATGGGCCCATCATGAAGCTTATTGAGGATGTTTCCTCCATCGTGTGATTATTTCACCATAACTATAGGTTAAATGCTTCTATGGTAGTTTCATACTTGCCATTATGCTTTCTCTACCGTCTCCAGTTGGCACGTTTAATGTGGCATCTCATCCGTCCTTGCCTTGCTGTAACTCTTCTTCTTGTTGTCTTGTCAGCCTACTTTTTCCGGTCTTTCCCACGTGTTTCCTTTTTCGATATGGTCATAATATTTTCCCTTGCTGGCTTCGTGTTTCATATGTGGCTTGTCCATCATGCTTTTTTTCATGTTGTTTTTCTATTTTTTTTTTTTTTACTGCACAGTGGGTGGTCGACTGTCCTTGTACATCTTCAGCCGTCTCCCATTGACCATTCCTCTGAGGTATGTGCCTTCTATATCTCTTAATTGTACAATGCATTTTTCCGTGATAGTTTTTACCTCGTATGGTCCTAGCCAATGCATTCTCATCTTTCCTGGATGTTGTAACGCTTTACTATCATAGAGTAATACTTGATCTCCTTATTTGAACATCTTCCTCTTGATGTGGCAGTCATGCCAAACTTTGTCTCTTGATTTCTGTACTTGTTGATGGAATCCTGCCAATATTCGGTCTTCATCCATTGACAATAACTGATTCAGTCTTTCCTGTAATGCACCTCGTTCTATCATTTGTTTAAAGGCTGCTACACGTAGGCTGGGTATTACAAATTCTAAGGGAATTACTGCTTCTTGACCATAGACTAATTTGAATGATGTGTGGCCATTCATATTTTTACATGTGGTTCTATATGCCCATAGTATTGCTGGTACCTTGAGATCCCAATCGTCCCTGTTGACATTGCATATGTTTGTCAAGGCGTTTTCTAGAATTTTGTTGAAGGCTTCTACCATGCCATTTTCCTGTGGATGATACAGTGTGCTTTTCTGGTGATGAACTTCAAACTTTTCCATCATCACTTAGATGGTGCTTTTTATGAAGTGCGTTCCTTGGTCGCTCAACAAAATTCTTGGGCACCCAAATCTAGTAATTACCTGTTCAAACAGAAAGTGTGCAGCTGTCTCTGCACTGCAATCTTTTACTGGCGTGGCTTCCACTCATATTGTTAGGTATTCTATCGTGGTGATAATATATCTCGCCCCCATTCTTTTGGCTGGTGGGTTAATAGGTCCCACAAAGTCTTTCACCCATTTGTCGAATGTTTGAAGCGTCACTTGTGGTCGTAGTGGCATCTCATCCCTTCTATTGGGTTTGCCTACCCTTTGACAGACATGACATTGCTGACAGTATTCTTTCAAGTCTCTGTGGATTGTTGGCCACCATAATCCTATGTGTAGTACCTTTTGCACGGTAGATTTTCCTGCATAATGCCCTCCTGTTATTCCCTCGTGGGCTTCTGCTAAAATTCTTGTTCGTTCGTGGGCTAGAACATATCTTCGTAAGATGTTATCTACGCCCATCTTGTATAGATGTCCTGTGATCAATTGATAGTCATCTGCGTGGACTACCAAGTTCTTCTTCTGCGTAGTGGTATATTCTTGCGGCGCAGTACCTGTGCTTAAGTACTCAATTATCTCTGTGAAGTAATCATCAACAATCTGTATTGAGAATAGTTGTGCATCTGGAAAGTTGTCTTCTAAATTCATTGGTTCCTCTCCATTTGTGACCCTCGATAGGTTGTCAGACCCTGCATTCCATTTTCTTGGTTTAACTATTACCTCAAAGTCAAATTCTTGAAATAGTAATAACCATTTATAGATTCTCCCCCCCAACACTGGCTTGTTGACTAGGTATTTCAGGGCTGAGTGATCTGTAAGCATCTTAAAGTGTTTTCCCAATAGGTAATGTTTGTACTTATGTAGTGCATAAACCATAGCTAGGCGTTCTCTTTTTGTCATGTTATAATTATGTTCTGAATTTGATAATTTTCTGCTTGCAAACGCTATCAGGTGATCCAAGTCTCCTGCTCCTAGTTGTGCCAAGATAGCTTTGAGTATGATCGCTGATGCATCTACATGTACATGGAATGTATTCTCCCATTATGGAAATGCCAATATTGGTGCGGTGACCATATTTTCATTTAGGGTATCCAGACTGTGTTGGCATTCATCATTCCATTGATACTTTGTATCCTTCCTTAACAATTTTTCCATTAGAGTTTTAATCTACGCATAGCCTTTGATGAATTTCCTGTAATATCTCGTATCTCCTAACGTTGCTCTGAGCTGGAAGACCATTTTTGGCATTGGTAGATTAACAATGACTGCTATTTTGGCCGGATCCACCAGCAAACCCTGTTTTCATACTATGTGTCCCAATAGTATCCCAAATGGTGTTCCAAATATGCATTTCTTGATATTCAGGGATATCTGGCACTGTCTGCATCATTCTAGCATCAGTCGTAACACTTTCAGATGGTTTTTTAATAGGCTATAGACCGTCCAATCATCCGGGTATACTTCGAGGAATTTATGGATGAACTCGTTAAATGCTATGGTGACCACTCTAGAAAATAATGCAGGTGCATTATTCAGTCTGAACGACATGACTGTATACTAATAAGATCCCCATTCTATCGCAAACATGGTCTTGTGTCTATCCTCCTGTGCTATCTTAATCTGATGATATCCTAAGAATCCATCGGTAAATGAGTAGGATTCGTGGCCTCCTACGTTCTCGATTACTTCATCCGTGAATGATGTGGGGAATGGGTCGTGTAGGAATGCATCGTTCAACTTCCTCAAGTCGACGTAGATTTTGATCTCTCTTTGATCCGGATTATTTTCGGCACGAAATGAGAGCGGAGATATAATAAAGAAATGCACAGAGATATCGCGTATATCCAGTAATATAACAGAAATATATCAGATATGCAACCATAAACACAGAGATACAGTAATACACGATTTCTATTAATGAAAGAAATGTACAGAGACTGTAAAAATACAGAGTGAAAGACTCGCTAGAATGATGGCAGCTTATCTCTGAGAAGAGATGTGACGACCACTCGCATTCACGAGAAGATGATTACAATGAGGCTCGGAAGGCCTTTTTACAATAAACGGGAATGCCAAAAGTCCTAGACATCCAAAAACCTAACCCTAGGAGATGAAGCGCCAAAAGTCATGTGGGCCCCGTTTGTGTAAGTTGGTGCATCAACTTCCCGGGGTCGTAACTTTTGCATACAATCTCCGTTTTAGGCGTGTGATAGCTCGTTGGAAAGGTATTGTCGAGGAGATTCATTTTGGGGCCTCAATCATGCCTTCGACTATCATTGAGAACATCGATCTAGAAAAAACTTCATTTAGGCCCTCAAAATGGCCCCGGAAGTTAAAACCTGCTAAAAATAGTAAATTGCCAAAATGGCCAGAAAACTGTTTTGAGCCATTTGGAAAAGGTGGGTGGCCCCCGATATCCACCTGGATCACTCTTCCCTGTTTCTTGTCCTGTACTACCATCAAACTTATCCATTCTGATTCTTCGACTCGTTCGATGATGCCAGCCTCAAGCATCCTGTCGATCTCATCATTAACTTTCTGTTTATATATGGGATTCAATATATATGGTCGGTTTTTAATGGGTCTCACATCAGGTCTGAGTGGTATCTTCATTTCTCCTAATTCTCTAGTTATGCCTTTCATCTCTATAAAGGTTGTGGGAAAAAGGACGTTGTATTCGCGCAATAATTATGTGATACTTTCTAGTGTCTGTACGTCCTAGTTGTCTCCAATGATGATCATCTTGGGCCGCTCAACGGTCCCTATGTTAACCTTATTTATCTTGATTGGCGCAAAGATGACCTTTGACGCTAAGGGTGGTCCTTCCACATCTCTCTCTCCTTCGACTTCTTCGATCTAAATATCACGCAGATTGTCTTCATCTGGAGCTTCCTCCTGTACGTTGTAGCTTGATAGTAGATCCTTGACTGTCTGCTTATTTTGTTGTTGTACCTCTGTGATAGTTTCTACTTCCGGTTCTTCGATGAATATGACATTTCTGATCTGTTTCAGGGTCGTGTCCATGTTGGGGTTCTCATGGTTGAATGAGAAAGTAACCGTAAAGTTCTGTTGGAGTGTTGCCCATGTCTTGGTTTATTTACACATTTACTAGTCTGTATACCAATTCACTGGTATTCCCTCTAAAGTATGAATGAAGTGGTGAGACCATTCCTCCGGTACCGTCATTTTCCACAACATTTGACACGCCTCCAAGTATTCTGCTGGTGTGCCTAGTCCGTCATATTTATGTTGTTTGTTACATGTCTGTTCTACACCGAACCTTATGCGCAGTAATCGCTTACATTGGTACCAATCTGTGATAGTTTATTTGTGTGCACCCCAGCATCTGACGGGTGTAGCCTTTAATGCTAAATCCATTGCTAGCAATCTCTGGTTTTATATTACTTTGTCTTCATATTGTGTCAAGAAATTTTCCAAATCATTTATCCCGTGAAAGCTGTGTGGTTCTTTGATTTCTATGCCAATCCACCTTACTACGTGGTCTATTCTATCACACCTTCTCGTGGATACTTCATGTAGTATTTGCTGCCACTTTTCTAACCTAGTTTCTGAGTCTATTGTGCATGAAGTAATGCTCCGCCAAATGAGTACCCTGTCTGTAGTTCAATTTATATAATCTGCATTGCACGCAGTTGTTCTATACAACTGGTTGATCTCTTCTAAATACAGGAAAGTGGGTTCTACGAAACTCTCACCTTCTGATGGGTCGAGTGGGGATATGACCCTGTAGTCCCCTGACTCAAATGTCATTTTTCTGGTTTTTAAGTTAATTATGGCCTGGTTGTCGAACACCCAATCCAGACTAAGTAGCTTCGGGTAAGGTGTTGTGTCATATACTATTTCGATGACTTCAAAGTTTTCCTTAGTGTGCACCCCATCTAGGTCTACCATCACTCCTTTCAGTCTACCTATTGGTAGGACTCTATGTTGATTTGCTAGTTTTAATTGAACCGTTGAATATCCCAGTGTAGGTTCTCCCATGCATTGCCATGTAGCTTTTGGTAGTACATTCACTTTGGATACTAGATATAGTATAATATCTACCATATTGAAATCCCCAATGTTAGCATTTAATCTAAATTCCCTGCTTGTTCTTATTCTTGTGTGTAGGTGGTTGACAGTTTTCAATTCTGGCTTCTGTTTCATCTCGCCACTACATTTTTCTAGGATGTTTTGCAATATCTTGACAGATGAAGGATCATTTAACATTTTGATGCATGATTGCAAAAAGTCTTTGATCGTACTTACTTGTTTCTCGGGTTGTATTCGGGTTATGGTCCATTGATGGTGACATTTCATATTCCGGAGCTTCCATGCTCCGCTATGTGGTCGACACAATGTTCTCCTTCTAGAATTCTTATCGGTCTTTTGTAAAAATATCCTTCTCCTTATGCGCATCGAACTGCTTCTTGGGGTCGGTGTTCTTCTTTATCCATTGGTTTTGCACTGGTTCTTGTCGATCTGCATTGTTCCCTATTTTCATTCCTCCTTGAGTGACTATATTGATGTTCCAACCGTCATCCTTTGCTTCGGCTGAAATCCACTGAACGTTCTGGTTATTTTGGTTCCTTTTTTCATGGATATTTCCAAGTAATGCCGGACAGTCCTCCATATCGTGCTCCGATGTGCGACAATACATACAAGTCGTTGGTGGCAGTCGAAACTCCTGTGCATAATGTCCTGGTTTCTAGCAATTGTGACATGTGACAGGTCCTCTGCTGCATCTGAAACCTCCTCTGGCTCATCCTGCTCCTCTATAAGTTGTGCGATCACCTCGTGGTGGGTTGTACTGTGGTCCCTGGTTATATTATGCGGAATTGTATTGTGGTTGTGCTGGGTTGTACTGCGGCTGCACTTTATTGTAAGGTTTCGGTGCAGTATTATACTACTGCTACGTCATGTTGTATGCTGTTGGGGCTTGATTGAACTATGGTGATGCCTGTCCAATCATCATTTCTATTTGTACCCTATATGTGTCTGATTTTCTTTCCCGCATTAGCTCCATAGTTATGCAATCTTTATCGTCATGGCTGACTGAATTGAAAAATGTGCAATATGAGGTCTTGGGGACTGTTTGGTATTTCTGCATCATCATGCAGTGGTAAGGGTCGTGACCCAGTTTCTTACATATTTCACACCATAATCCTCCCTGTGGTAGTGGTTTTGGCATTCCTGTCGCCATATACTGTGCGAATGTTGGGCATTCATTCTTATGGTGTCCTTCCGTCCTTCAGGTAGTGCACCAAAATGATTCTCGTTCGTCCTTGTTCTTATTCTGGTTCAACTAAAATGTTAATTTCTTTAGGTCCTCCTTCAGTTCTTCGATAGCCGGGTCCGTTTGCTGGTACTGATTCTCTTCCAATTGCAAGGCTGCCTGTAGAGCCTCTCCCTATGTCTGAAACTTCTATTGTCATAATGGATATTTTAAGTGTGGAAGTAGTGAGTTGACAAATTGGTGCCGACGCTGCATATCGGTCATAAGGTATTTTAACTTTCCTTTTAATTGCTTGAATCTTTGATCAATCTCCCATATTGATTCTCCTAGTTTCTGTCTTATTTCAATCATCTCATTCATGTATTGATCCTCTGAGCTTGGCTTCTAGAACTCATTTATCAATAGTTTTTTAATGTCATCCATTGTCCTTGTCATTCCGGGAACACTGTTTGTGTCTAGACTCATGTACCAGTCTAGTGCGCGGTCCCTTAGCGTGATCACTAGCTGAGTTTGGTGTCTTCAACAGTGATCTAATTTTCTTCCCAGATCTTTGTGCAAATGAACAGATGATTCTCAGGGTCTTTGGTTTCTTCTCCTCAAAACTATGGTAATCTGATAGTAGGGTCATGTCCTGTCATTCCAAATACTGAGCTACTCCCTCCTCCACACGGTGTAGATACTTGACTAAGGTTCTTGAAATGGCTCCTCCAGTTGTTTCCCTTTGTGTTGATGTACTTCCTGCTGTCGGACTTGCTTCAAACTTTGGTTGTCTAAACGGTGGTGTTATTTTTGGTGTATTGGTAGCACATGGGTTTATGGGTTCCACACTCACATTAATATTGAAGGGTTGGCTGTCTTCGCCTCTTGTTCTTGGGCCTCTTGTTTTCCTATCATATCTGGTGCACATGATTTCCTCAATCTACTCCACATCCCGAAGATCCTCTACCTCTTCCTCATCACTGGCCAAGCCCTCCCTCTCGTCTACGACTCTCTTCTTGGTATTCACCTTATATTGGTAGGGTTATCTACTACGCGTCATTCCCGATGACACCAATATCCACTTGATTTGGTCATCATCCATCAAGATCAGGTCCAAGGGTTCCTCCTCATTCTTCTTTATATCCTGCCCTCCTTCCATTCCTCCTCTCTCTGTCAATGCTTCCACCCTTCCCCCATGCGTGCAGGGAAGTCTAGCTATCTGATTCCATTGTCATCACACCTTTGTTATATAGCAGTATCTTGATAGAAGTATAGAGTGATCGGATGTACCTTCCTCTAGGTCCTCATAGAAACTTTTTCTCGGTTGCACTATATGACTTTGCTGTGTCTACCGTGAATTCTGTGACAAAGCCTGCAACAATACTATCAAGCAAAAATTTGACTGCGCGGGTGAATTTGTTGTTCACCTACTGCAGCTGTTGGAACTGTACTAGAGTCCAATCTAGATATCAAATCCGATTTGTCACGTGGTTATCCTTTAACCTTAATATCTACTCCTGTAGTAGATGTAGAAAATCACAGAAAAAAACTTCATGTAAATCCGTAAATACGTATTTATCCAAGTATTTATGCGGTGTGATCTTGGGGTTTCTATTGTATTTTTGTGCAAACTATAGATCTGTGGTTCTCAACCAGCCCTCGATTTCTTCTCTCGTGGGGTTACAAGGTCTCAACATCCCCTTCTAACGGTTCATTTCTCTTCCTTCGGTTCTTTATTCATTCCATCTCATCTACTCAATCGTTTCTTGTTCCTCTTAACACAACAACATAACCATTTGTTGGTTACTCGCTTCCCTTCTTGGGTTGTCTGATTTATTGACCTAGGGTTCATGCCATTTAGGGTTCCAACAAAGCCTCTAAAACTATCGACCCTCTGGGTAAACCAGAAGGCAACACAACGCCCAGAAAGAGTTGCGTAGTCTCACCCGAGATAGCTTTAAATGGGTGGTTGTAAGACTCAGGCATTTATAGCCTAGGACAGGGTAGGGGATAGGGGTTTCTCAGATAAAGTCATATACCGTGAGATGTAATGGAAAGTACTTATTCCTTGGATTCATGTACGAATATCCCACAATTTAATTAAAGTTATGTATAAGCAGATTCATAACAATGTATTAACTCATTCATCAAGTTTAACCATCAATTATTGAAAGAAATAAGAATCATGCATACATTTAACACATTACACGATAGTTACCATGGTTCACCCCCTCCTGGGATACGTCCATAAAGATTTCGCTCTTGGCTCTTGTATTATGATAGTTCTGCGTTTCCGGCGCCTTGCACTTATAATTCTCCACAAAACTGGGTAAGATCTATATGAGGCGAACTAGATCGCACCAGGCTCCATGGCATGCAGTATAATCCTCAGATCTACCTCTCCTTGGGTCTCCCTTGCTCAACAGCTTACAAAATTAGTTCGTACCATTCATAACATTACAAAGAATCACTAACAACTACTAACGAACAACCCTATATGATACTTTCGTATCTATATTTATACATTTCGAGCTCTTCAACATTTTACAGAATATTACAAAAACCCTAACCCTTCTTAAGTTAGGTCTTTCTCCCATATCAATGTTGCTCCTCCTCCAGCTGTCGCTTTCCTTTGTGCATGCTTTCTTGCATGCGCACGTGCTTCTCTTCTGCCAATTGTTACTTCAGTTTTCTGCACGCTTTCTTTCCCACGATCGTTCTTCTTTCCTCTTTGACCTGGTGCCAAAAAGTAGTTAGGTTAGTTGTCAGAAAGAAGAGTGCTTTCTTAAGTTCTTTACTGAATACTTAGGACTTTAAGTAGCTCGTAGTCGAGCGAAATCTAGTTTTAGGTTTTTTATTTTAAAATATCTTGGAAAGGAAGTTAGTTAGAAAAGTTGGTTAAAGAGTTTTCAATTTGCAAATCTTTTGAAAAAAGAAGTAATTTTGTTTCCAACATTTGTTATTCTCTTTTGTCTCTTTACAAACACCACCAATTTCATTTCCATTCCTTTGAATTAATATAAACCACTTAAAATTAATCAGACTTTATGTTTGTAGGGTCCATTAACTAGTTTACGCTAGAGCCTTGATTTAGGCTGGAGAGGAAACTCTTCAAGGCTACACAACAAACATAAGAGTCTATTCTAGGGAGTGTAGAAGTCCAGTAACATGGAAATTATCCAGGACCCCCCTCTAACATAGGGTTTAAACACGAGATCGCATGTAGAAAGGTAGTGGAGATAAACCCTCCAATGCTGGACCAAGCATAGTGGGGAACACATATAGAGGACATATCTTGGGATTCCGTTGATCACTTTTTCCACGGATCTTCATGGGTCTCGAATCCGTTCAAGGTCCTCAGTCATATTCCAGAAAAATTTATTTTGATTCCCTCTATAGGTTTCAGGCTTGATACCCTGCTCATTGCAGTCCACCCGACTGTGGACTGTACCTGCCTAGTAATTGTTCACGAGATGACAGCCTAGTTTCATTTTTCTTTTAGGGACATACATAGGTGACTGCAGGGGTATACCGCGGTACCTAGGATAGAAATCGGGCCACACTTTGCAGAGTATACTTGGAGGGTGCTTCCGTGTTTGAGTTGCACTTGCACCGGTAAGTTTCTCTAGTGTTGGCTGGTGTAACTGTTCTTCCAACTAGTTATAGTCGTTTTCTTTCTATATCTCATCAGAAATTTTCTAGTGTGTGTTTTGGTCTTTAGCGTTAGGAAATCCTTAGTGTGTTGTTGATTTTCTCACAGTGGAAGATCAAGAGCTCCGCCGATCGCGAAGGATTTTGGGCATGCCACCAGTTAAATTGGAGCCACCACCACCACCACGAAGGTGAAGACTTGACTAGGAAGGCTCATTTGAGGTGACCGGGCCATAGGAAACTGTAGTCGATCCAAATCTAAGAGGAGAAAATTTGTATCCGGAGGAATTGACTATTTCTTACCTTAGAGAGGAAGCTATCAGTCCGTAAAACCCTCCGATCAATGACTTGTCAGCGCCACTTTTGGTACAACTTTCCCCTCCAAGGGTAACTCATCATGAGCTTCAAATAGTCTTGCAAGAAGTGATGGAAGAAAATGTTTCTACTTCATCAGGGAGTCATCATACTCCCTCTACGAATGCCACTACTAGCGGTGTTCCACCTCCTAACTCACCTTCACAGGTCTGGGCCAATATGGTCTCGATCGCCTCTACCTTGGGCAGTGGTCTGATTCCGTATATGGTGGCGATCATTGTACCTTTCACGCAGAGTGCGATAGGCCCTCCATTTTCATACGAGATGCCTAGTTTTGATATGAACTTAGTCCTCACCTACTCCACCCTACAGACCATGGGTCTGGGGGTAGGGAGCTCAAACACTCCTATGCAAGGGTCCATGGGGGGCACCTCATCCCCTTATAACTCTTTCCTTTACGATGGGGGTCATATACCTCCGTCGTCCCCCTCGCTTGGTGGTTCTTCTTAGCAACCTGCCTAGCCGAACATGAACTACAACTCGTTTGGAGCAGGTAGTCAAGAAACTTCTTTGAGTGCCACATTGATGGGTTCTTTTTCATTCTCTTTGTTTGACGTGTTTAGTAACAATACATTCTCATCAGATGTCATCTCGACCGGAGGCGAACCTAGTTTTGGATCACAAAATCCTGTACAAGGTACTATTCCTACATAGGGGGCACACACTTCTCAAGGACCTTGGAATCCATGGTAGGGGTCAGTTCCCTCATCAGGGATGCTGACCAAGGGAAACTCCTTCCATGATCAATGGAAACTCGAGAAAGTCTCAGTACCTATGCCCATCGGATTGGGAGGGGGCAACCCTTTCCAGAACCTTTGGAACACAATGTTGGGAGAAATCCCTTCCCAACTCTCAATGTCCTATTACGGGAGTCAACTGATGACATCTCAACAAGAGAAGTATATGAATGCTAGCCTAGGCCATGGTTTTTACCAGAACCTAGGCTAGTAGCCTAACTTTTCCTAGCAACATGGTGCCAGCCAAAACCCAGGCCCCTATCCTCCTGTACATATTCAACAACCTAAGCTACCATTTTTGGCAACTTTTCATTTGCTAGACTTATCAATATTATTAAATGACCCAATCTGTCATGACCCACATTGTCCTCCTATGCCGACCAAGTTACCCTTGGACATTCCGAAGTTCGAAGAAAAACCTAATGAAGATTCAGGTGATCATGGGACTACCTTTCACCTATGGTTCTCATCCAACTAATTGAAATAAGACTCTGTAAAGTTGTTTCTTTTTCGATGCACTTTCATCAGGAGTGTCGCAAAATGGTACATCGAGCTCGACCTCTCAAGATACTCTACTTTTGGCGAATTGGCAATGGTTTTCTTAAACCATTTTCAATTACCTGTGAGATATGATGCTGACACCGAATTGTTGGCCAACTTTGAGAAAACAAAGGTAGACCATATCTTTGATCACATCCGAGAATGGAGATACCGGAAGAGTTTGATAAAGGTACCAATCCCACCAGCGTTCCTGTTGGAGTGGTTCATCAAGCCTTTGGTCCCTCAGTCATCCAAAGACGTAGCAACATCAAGGGTATTTTAAGAAGAAGAAGATGATAATGAGAGCTCAACAACTAGAGATGATTTACTCTCAGTTTATTTTACTTTACGAAATTTTTCGAGATTCACCAAGGTCTATACTTGACAAGACCAGATAGAAGTCTAGACCATAGGCCGATGGAATTGTCGGTTCAGCACAAGCGAAGCCCGCTGATCAGTTTTCAAACCAATTGTAGAAATTGTCGATACAACAAACAATGGCCATCTAAACCTCTAGTTTAGTTTCCTCCCCTACTCATACGTCGGATGTACACACTGTGCAATCGACGAACCTGAAGACCAACCAGTAGGCCGATGGGAAGAAGAAAGAATGAAATAAGGGTAAGGGGGATAAGAAACCCACCAATAATGCTTGCAAGGGAAACACAGAGAGAAATAAGTCGAAGTATTTATGTAACCTTTTCACATAAGACCACCCGATTCACCTGTGCCCTCAGCTCACGAAGGCCCAAAATTTACTGGTGTAGTAACAACCTGTTGTGTTAACGAACCCATTTCCACATGGGATAATTTAAATGAAGCCTCTACGAACGCGGATGGGGGCAGTCAAGGACCCCCCTTGTCGTCTAGTAATCCCTTGACCTCAAATGTTTATATGTTGAAAGTTGAAGCTCACATAGCTACTAGGGCAAACAATTATAGAATGCCAAGTAATGATGAACAGGGTAAAGAAGCTGAAAACCTATCTGTTCCTCTCTAAATCGAGAGAATGATGGGAGAAACAATGACACACATCCCAAAAGGGTCATTCAAGAAGGATTCACATAATCCAAACACAAGGGCCACCCAGAACTACTCTATGGTGGAGGATTTGTCACAAACCCCTTGCGCGATGTCTGCTTTGGAGGTCCTCCAGAGTTGCCCTTCACAAAGAAAGGCTCTGCTAGCTGCCTTAGGATTCGTCGAGACATGTAATCTGGGAACTATCATGCTTGATACAACTGACTTGAAGCCTCATGTCCCATATCACGTCACGTTTTAGATATTAGTGGCTTACACCACGAAAATGTTTACTCAGAATATTTTTCGTAGGGTGGTTGATGAGGGTGCCTCGACATGCGTGATGTCATTGGCATGTTGGAAGGCCATTGGCCAACCTATTTTTTCTCCTTCACCTACTATTCTTACTACTTTCGATGGTCTTTATTTCAGACCACATGGAATCATCCCTTCTTTCCCTGTGCAGTTAGGAGGGAAGACCATGTGTGCCCAAGTTGAAGTGGTCGATGCGCCTCTTGACCACAACCTCTTGCTAGGAAGGAGTTGGACATATTTCATGCATGCAGTGGTTGCTATAGATTGTCGGTTCTTTTTGTTTCCACACAAGGTCTGAATCATGACCATTGATCAATTATCCTCTCTAGGCCTGAACCTTCATCAGGGGAATCCACGGTCCCTATTATTGATATCCCACAACCCAGTGTCGTCCACATGGGGGTTGGATTTTTCCCACCTCTGATGGGTACTTTCGATTACTTGCCTCCCTCCGGCGATCTCAAGATGATATCGACTGTCCTTGACCAGCCTAAGGCTGAAATCTTTCAAGTGCCATCATTCTACATGGATTACTTTAATGATCCATCAAATCTTCCTTCCCCATCAACCACAATGGAAGGGATAGGGCATCATGGCATGGCCATGCCTTTGTCTGCGACATAAGTTGTGTACTCTATATTCTATCAAGCTTCCGCCAACCCTGATCCGAATCCCGCACAGGAGTTAGATCTAGTTTTCGAGCCTACCTTGGCTCAAGGTTCGCTCACCACTACTAATTTCTTAGACTTGGTATTTCCCTCTGACGAGGAAATTATAGAGGCATTGACTAGTCTAGACAATCCCTGGGATGATCTGCATCACAAATATTATTTTCTCTCTGAGTTAGTAAGAATTGAGGCAGGTGAATTCATGTTGACTATGACTGGAGATAGGTCTTGTCCTATTAATCCTATGGCTATGCATGCAGTTTACACTGAGGGTAATATGGAAACCATTTCTAAAATGATACCTATAGACATCTCTAGAACCCCTGGCATCATGGATAATGTCTTTGTTAGAGCAGACTTCTCCCCCAAGGAGATTCAAATCTATACAGATTTATTTAAAGAATTCCGTGACATTTTTTCCCGCTCTTACAAGGAAATGCCAGGCATTGATCCAAGAATTTTCCAACATGAAATAACAAATTACCCTAACTCCAAGATGGTCCAGCATAAGCTTCATCCAATTAATCCTCAGAAAGAAACAACTATCAAGGCTAAAGTACAGAAACTACTCAAAGGTGGTTTCATCTACCCTGTTCAGTTGACTCAATGGGTGTCAAATCCCGTTCCGGTCAACAAAATGCAGGTAATGATTCACGTATGTATGGAATTCCATGATTTGAACAAGGCCTATCCAAAGGATAATTTCCCCACCCCATTCATTGACCAGATTGTCGATGAATGTGCAGGTTGTGAGGTATTCGCTTTCATGGATGGTTTTTTGGGATACAATGTTAGGAACCAAATATCAATATAGCATAGAAAAATCTCAGAATAAGTACTCAACGCCTTGAAAAAGAGAGAAATTCATATAATAATCCTCTTCGAGGGGGAAAACTCCTTATGTTCACATAAATGTCCAAATACAAGATGATTCCAAATGAAAATGTCTCCTTGGTATATATAGGAGACTAGGAGGTATAATTACAACTAATGGACTAAATCCGACATAAATAAAATAACATTACTAATGTAATATGCCCCAATTAAGGGGTAATGAGCCACTATTTAGGGATTAACATGCCCCTCCCCTTGAGACAAGTGTTGTCCACAATGCTTGAGTAGTTATGGATTCTTCTATATAAAAGACTCATCTTCCCAAGTGGAATCTTCAGCCAGTAGTTTCCTCCATTTAATGAGATACTCTGAAATGGATCTATTCCTCAACTGGCGAATTCTTGTGTCAGTGATGAATTCAAGCTCCAATATGATTTTTCCTTCCTCATCAAGTTATGGAAATACAGTTTGAACTGTGATCTTGTCACCTATAAACTTCTTTAAGCATGAAACATGGAAAACTGGGTGTTCTTGTGAAGATGCAGGAAACTCCAATTTGTATGCCATAGTACCAATCTTTTGCAACACCTTATAAGGGCCATAGTACTTTTGAACCAATGTGATATTCCACTGCTTGAACCTTAGATTTTTATTTTAGAGAAGAAGTGATGGAAGGAGGGTGGTATCCATAGAGTGCCATAAATGGTGTCAGTTTTTTTGCAGTATGAAAGGAAGTTTTATACCACCATTCTGCCAAGGGTAACCATTTGAACCATTGTGTTTGTTTATCAGAGACAAAGAAACGAAGGTAGCCTTCCAGACATTTGTTCACTATCTCTGGTTTTCCATCAGATTGAGGATGATAGGATGAGCTATGAGCCAATTGAGTACCCAAAAAAGAAAATAATTTTTTCTAAAAATGTCCAGTGAAGATGGGATCTCTGTCACTTACAATAATCCTTGGGCTGCCATGTAGCTTTTGAACCGTCTCCATGAATGCGGTGGAAACTACAGTGGCTTTTAAGGGGTAAGAGAGTGCACAAAAGTTTGCGTACTTGGTCAGTCTATCAACAATCACCATGATGACACTCTTTCATTTAAACTTTGGTAACCTTGTGATGAAATCCATGGAAACCTCCTCCCAGTTTTGACTTGGGATGGATAATGGTTGTAAAAGACTCAGGGCCTTAATTGTTTCCACCTTATTTTTTGGCAAACCAAACATTCTTCCACAAACCTTTGAACATTAGTTTTAAGGCCATCCCAAAAAAATTCCTTCTTGACCCTATGGTATGTTTTCGAAAATCCCGGGTGCCCTCCTACTAGAGAGGTGTGCAATTCCAATAATACCTTTTGTTTGAGTTGGGAGTTCTTACATAAATATAAGCGATATTTGTACCATAGTGAATCATTTTTCCATGTAAATGTACCTGATGCACTAGAATCCTGCTGCAACCTTTGAATGAGATTCCACACTTTTTTTCATTCTTCCATTCATCCCTTGCTTCTATTATCCAATCGGGTTGGATGATCGAGATAGCACAGAGAAAGGCCTCAACAACTTCATCCTTTCTTGAGAGTGCATCTGCCACAACATTTTTCTTCCCTTTTTTATAGACGATTTCAAAATCATAACCCAATATCTTGGTTACCCATTTTTGTTGTTCTTCTGAAGATAGTATTTGTTCCAAGAAGTATTTAAGACTATCATGATTTGTTTTGACCTTGAAGTGCCTACCTATTAGGTAAGGACACCATTTCTTCAATGCATGTAGTATTTCCATCATTTCCTTCTCATAAATGGGTTTTCATAAGTCCTTTCCCTTGAGTGGTAGAATTTCAAAAGCCAATGGCCTTCCTTCTTGCATTAGGACAACACCAATTCCATTTCTCAAGGCATCACATTCCACAATAAAGGTTTTTGTGAAGTCTGGAGTGGTCAAGACATGAGCTTTGCACATTACCTCTTTAAGTTGTTCAAAATCTTTAGTTGCGTCTGGAGTCCATGGAAATGAATTCTTCTTATTTAGTGCCACTAAATGTGCTTCTATTCTTCCATAGTGTCGAACAAACTTGCGGTAGTAACTTGTCAAACCCAAATATCCTCTAAGATTCTTCAATGTTTTGGGAATTGGTTAGTCCATCATGGCCTTAATCTTGTTAGGGTCTACCTTGAAACCTTCATGAGATACAATATGACCCAAATAATCTACCTCCTTCACTCCAAAGAAAAATTTGGATGGTTTGGCATATAGTTGTTGTTCCTTTAGTAGTTGTAGCACCTTGTCAACATGTCACACATGATCCTCCCAAGACTTGTTATAGATTAGTATATCATCAAAAAATACTAACACAAAGTTTTGAAGGAAGGACTTGAAAATGGAATTCATCAACCCTTGGAATGTGGAAGGTGCATTTGTAAGGCCAAAAGGCATGACCAAAAATTCATAATGGCCTTCATGAGTTCAGAATGTTGTTTTTGGGATATTTTCTTCCTTCATTCTAATCTGATGATACCCTGAACGGAGATCCAAGTTTGTGAAATATATTGCCCCATGTAGTTCATCTAACAATTCATCAATGAAGGGAATGGGAAACGTATCTTTAATAGTGATCTTGTTGAGCTCTCTATAATCTGGACACATACGCCATGAGCCATATTTCTTGAATACCATTACCACCAGTGCAGAGTAAGAACTTTGGCCAGGTCTAATAATGCCAGCCTCTAACATTTCTTCAACCATGCGCTCAATTTCACTCTTCTGGGCATAAGGGTATCTATATGGCCTAATGTTAGGAGGAACACTCCCAGGAATTAGGTGAATACCATGATCATGATTTCAAGTGGGTGGAAGACCTTTGGGAATTTCTTCAAATACTTTGGAATGCTTATCAATGATCCCTTGGAGATCTTGAGGAATAGATGGCATAGATGTTTGAACATCTAGTGAGCATAGTTATGCAATAACAACTTGATTCCCCTTTTTCAATAATTTTGTCATGCCATTAGAGCTTATCACCTTACCGGGTTTCCCTGTGATACCTCTTAACTCAATTTCTTTTCCTTCCAATAAAAATTTCATGAAAACTTCTTGAAAATTAAAAGCCATCGTTCCTAATTATTGTAACCATTGAATTCATAGTACAACATCATCACCACCCATGGGTATTGAAATCATTGGAATATTCATTACATATTCCTCCATAGTAACATTTGTAACATCCCGCTCTGGCGCACTGAGAAAACTTATTTTTTGAGGACACTTGCTTGCAAGTGATCTGGACTTTTGTGATGTTAAACCATTTATACTTGATTATGATGCGATTGATAGACGACATGATGTTTTACTATTTGATGTAGACAGGAGCTATTGACTCAGTTTTATTGACTGTGTAGGGTTTTTGACCTGGAGGATGCAGAGGCATCGGTGGAACCCCTTGGACTCCGGATTGAGTCAGGGAGTGTGCTTTTGGGTTGATTTATTTACGGTGATATTTCATTTGATTCGATGATATGATGTTGACATTTCTGACATGATTGTTGATGATGCAGGCTGACGATATCTTGCCGACCAGACTCACATATGGAGTAAAGGGGACACACACGATTTCCAGAGAGGTTGAGGGAGAGGGGTGGACAACAACCCTGCCACCGCCTACTAGCACTCCCACCATGGCTCGAACTATAGGTTAATGATTACCTAGTTCGAGAGGATACATGATGCTATGAGGGAAGACTGCGACAATCGCTCACGATGATTCTAAGGGGGGCGCAATAAGGCGGGGGCCTTATTCCTTAGAACCCTTAGTCTCCCACAAGTTGACCTGGCAGAGTGTTGACTCCAGGGGTTATAGATGTCTACCAATCAGTCCAGTTAGTGAGTGGCACCCTTGGAGCACGTGGTGCATCCTGAAGGGCACGTCACACAAAAGAAACACAAGAAGCGAGTGGCACCCTTGGAGCACGTGGTGCATCCTGAAGGGAACGTCACGCAAAGGAAACGAACGAGGCGAGTGACACCCTTGGAGCACATGGTGCGTCCTAAAGGGCACGTCGCATTGATGTGGATGAAGGAAACAAACCTAAATAGCCCTAAGACAATAAGGCCTAAATAAATTCTTAAAACGACACCCCTAAACAAATATTCATCCAGTTCAAAATCTAAACCTAAGTAAAAAAAAAATTCTCTAAGAATTTTTTTTCCGTTTAACCTTAAGGAAAAAGGCCCTAACTCTAACTCTAAAAAGAGCCTAACCCTAATTCTAAATGAAATAGCTCCTATGAATCTTGACCTAATCCTATACCCAAATATCTTTAGTAATAACAATTAACCCTAATAACCATTAAAATAATTAAGCAAAACATCATTATGAGATTTTAGGCTAGAGTTCGCACCTCAATGCAGTGCAAGGAGAATACAATTTTTAGAACGTACTTGAGCTCTAGTTCTTGATTTTTAGCGTTAACTTCATCCAACTACAACCAATATATCAATGGATATGTTTTAGTTTACTCAGACAATAAATTTCATTGAAGGCCTCTCCTTCTTTAAACGCAACCTGCAATGAGAGTTCTCTAACATATTGAAAGCATAACTCCCTTATGAACGCAATAGTTTTTCAAAAATTTAAACTAATTCATAAATAAACGAATACCAAAAGCCATAGTTTGATTGACAGAAAGCATAACCATCAGTGAATAAATTGAAGGCTTAAGGGACTAAACTATTTCCTTAAAACTCATACACAAACTTAGATTGAACCAATAGTAATAAAGTTAATTAATGAGCTGCAGTATAAAAAAACATATATATGAATTAATAAAATAAAATGAAAATATGCATTGGTGCATTTACTTTTTTTTTGGGTTTTAAAGAAGGGATTAAAAAAAAAATAGGGAAACTAAGTAAAAAGGGAAACATAGACAATTAAGAAGTTAAAGAAATTAATGGTGGAAAAAGGTGGGGGGATGAGTGACACTTGTGAGACAGAGAAATTTTGAGGGTTTTTCATTAAAACTTAAATTAAATATGA
>ML792990.1:55269-77005 GCA_009831015.1 Picea engelmannii
ACAATCTATGTAGAATAATTTCTTCTCACCACACTTATGTCCCTTACTGTACTTGTTGTCACAATTAAATCATAAACCTTTTTCTTTTCTTTCCTCCAATTGTTGAGGTGTCAACCTTGTAGGTTGAGGTGTTTTAGAAGAAGAAGCATTATTCTCTCTATATATGTTAGGATTGGTCCTTCTAGTAGCCATAGCCATATTTTTGCTTTCAACATTTCTTTCCACCCTAAATGCATTCTCCAATGATTTGGGTTCCCAAAGGAAAACTTCATGTTGAATGTTATCACTTAAAGTTCCTATGAATACATCAATCAAGTGCTCATCTGGAATATCTGTTACCTTTATATTCAATCTTTGGAAGTTCTCAATGTGCTCTATAACTAAACCCTTTTGCTTGAGATTTATCAATTGGCTAAAGAAGGTATTGCTCCTTGTATCCTCATAGTGTGCTATCATTTCTTCTGTGAAAATTTTCCAAGTGATGAGTAATTTGTGAGAACAAAGCCATCGATACCATACAAATTGATTGGGTTCTAAATATAAAGAAGAAATTTGTACCTTTTGTGTATGCGGCAACTACTCCCATGTTGAAAACCTTGTGTTGGTAGCAATACATGCTGTCCAACAGTTCTGTCACTATATCCTGTTTCACAAGACCACCGTTGTTGCCATTGTGAATGCATTCCAATATGTGTTGACACGACATGTAATCATAGGAAAGATCAATAGATGTATTGTTATCCTCCAAGAATTTGACTTAGATTTTGTTTCCTTGAAATCTAAAAGGTTGATGGTCTTTGTGAAACTTATCTCCGAACTTCTGGTTGGGTTAGGTGATGTTACGCCCGAAGAATCACTGATTAAGGGAGATCTTTTTCTGATTTCATATTTGGACCCCTGGTATGGAGATATACTAGTCTATCACCAGGCTTTGAAGTATCCCACCTTTTCTTCTCATGATGAGCGTCGACGTATACACCATTAGGAAAAAAACTATCTCATACTCGAGGACACTTTGTATTGTTGAGGTGTAGATTTCATCCTTCTTCGGTGCCTCACTCATGAAGAAGCGAAACTCGTGCTTAATGAATTCCACACTGGAGCATGTGGTGGTCATTTTTCTAGGTTGGAAACAACCCAAAAGATTCTACGGGCCAGTTACTATTGGCTGAAGTTAATCAAATATTGCGTTGAATCAGTCAAGAAGTGCCACCTGTGTCAGATCGTCTCTCGAAAGATGAGGGCACACCCCACTCCTATGTTTCCCGTAATTACAATTGGCCCCTTCACTAAGTGGGGGATTGATTATACCACATGCCAACCCCATTCAGCTAGGCGACACTGTTATATCATTGTAGCGGTAGACTACTTTACAAAGTGGGTCAAATCTATGCCAACATTCAAATATGATGGCGAGACAACAACTCTCTTCTCGTTTAATCAGATAATAGCAAGGTTCAACGTCCTAGAGGAGATTGTCACTAGCCATGGTAGTCACTTTTAGAACAAAATGATGTTTGAGTTAATGTCAAATCTAGGGTTGAGGCAAGAACACTCATCACCTTATTACCCACAAGTGAATGGTCAGGTAGAGGTCATGAATAAGTCTCTCAAGACCATTCTACAACAAGTGATCAATTCGGCCAAGTCAAATTGGAATTTGATGTTGTACTCGACATTGTGGGCCTACTGAACATTTATAAACACTACCACTAGTTTCTCACCTTTTCAAGTCACTTACGGGTTGTAAGCAGTCTTTCCTATTGAATGCCATATCCCATCTCTTAATTTGGCAGTACAGTTATTTCCAGACACTTCACCACTTGAAGAAATCTTATTATATCTCGAGCAGCTCGATGAGAAATGACGCGATGCATCCTTGGCTAACGAGGCTCACAATAAAAGAGTCAAGTGTCAGTATGATCGGTTCGTTTGGCCTCAGATTTTCTCTGAAGGCGACCTTGTCCTGGTCTATGACCAAGATAAGGATGCCCTGGGGGCAGGCAAGTTCAAAACCATGTGGTTCAGACCATTCATCGTGAAGGATGTATTAAAGAAGGGTTCTTATTGTCTGGTTGATTTTGAAGGGAACGCTTCAGTGGAGCCTAGAAATGGGCTCTATCTCAAGAAGTATTACTCGTAGGTGGGTCACCTTGGGTGAATTCTTGTATATATGTATAGTTATTATAAAGTTTTGTTTTGTTCTTTTTGTTTTATGGACGTGTCATTTTGATGTCATCTTTTTCACTGTGGCAGATGTCAAGTGAATCAGAGGTGTTTGTTGGGTTCGTGGAAGACACTAGCCGACACACTCATAGGATTTCTTCCGCAGCTTGGGTGATCCTCACACCTCAAGGCCAGTTGCTATATTCTAGAGGTATTTGTTTATGTGACGCTACAAACAATGTTTCCGAATACAATGCAGTAATAGAAATACTTCATGAAACCTTGTCGCATGGTATCTCTTACCTCTGGGTCTACTTAGATGCACAATTGGTTGTGTCCCAGTTAAACGGGGTTTACCATGTTTATGATCCTACTCTACATCGGCGATTCCTTAGGGTACATCTCTTAGAAATTTGTTTTGATTACATTACATATATCCATGTTCCTAGGAGATTGAATCAAATGAAAAATACTCTAGCTAATCAAGTATTAGATTGGCATATTGCACACACGTAAGAAAAAACACACACATACACATGTAAATATATTTGTAAATAAATGTAATCCATAAGACAAAAAGTATGTAAATATGCATATATATATATCAAAAGTCTCAGAGTACATAAGTGGGCGCAAGCACCTCAAAAATACATATCTAGTACAAATCATGGGGCTTATGCCCTCAAAAATATATAGAAAGTTCTCACGTCACGTAAGTGGTCCATCCTAAGCTAAGGGCGGGGCATGTTGGTCATGCCATAGTGAACCACAATGTTTTCCAAATGTCGGAAGAGTTGTACCCAGGTCTGTGGCACCACAACTATGTGAGGTTGCATCAATGGTGGGAGATCCTCAATCTCTGCCATAGGGACTGCATGAGTGAGTGCGGTGATGTTCCACTCTACCCATCTCAAAACTCTCTCAGCCTCTCCAGCTGGAGGTCCCCCTACTGTTGCTGCCGGTCCGGTGGCTGCAAATGGTACTGCCTCTGGTCGAGGATACCGCCTGATCCTTGAGAAGTCTTCTAGATGCACTGGCCTCGCATCTGTACATAAAACAGATACATAGTTGTTAGATACTCTGATTCCCATAAAAAATGATATATATAAAAAGAAATAAAAAAATTAAATAACATTAAAGAACAAACATACCTATCTCTCCTCGCTCTGTTCCGGGAGGTATGGGCATGTCTGGGTCCCTGTAAAAGTTGATCCCAACGTAGGGGTAGTCCTCTATCATCGGAATCTGTCATGCCCACCAGTCAAAAAATGCATCATCGAAGGCTTCTATGGTCCTTCCTCCCCCCTGTCGTGGAAACAATGCTGCCCATCTACACACTGCTGGGAGGGAGGCCATGTGCCCTCACACTGTCTCTCGTGGAATGAGAGCAGGGAATCTCTCTCAAAGAATGAGAAAAAAATGGTCTCAAATCCAAATTTTTTGTTGTCCCACCCATGACACTCGGTGAGTTGTCTCTTCATGCAGTCTAGCATGGTCATGCTCCAATCAAATATTCGTCCATTCAAGCATTGCACTGCACAATGCATGTGCACCCGAGAGGCCTTCTGTAAAGTTATGGATCCAGTGATACGCCCAATGAGTAAAACTATCAATTTGAGTGATATGTTGGTAATCTTGTAAACCTACTTTCTCAGTGCTAACCTCACAATCGAGTCCAATCAGCTCTGCAATGTTGTGAGGCCTGGGGGAAAAAGCAAGCAAGTTGACTAGTTCACCACTCATCAAGAGGCTAGTCAGAAAGTAAATGTCTTTAGTCATTGGAGTCAACAACGTCCCCTCAAGCATAAACGCCTCAACGTTAGGATGCCAATAGTCTACCAAGGAATTCAACAACCTGGGTTGTGCCCTCATGAATGGACACAAAAAAAACTTCCACAAACCGCATTGTCTCAATGCGGCCATAGCTGCAGGGTCCTCATCGAACAATAGATTAATGTCCTCATGCTCCCTCTCTCTCCAATGGATGTACATTCTGCAAAATGATAAGTTCAAAGGAGAGTTAATGATTACATTTTTATTGTTTTCCATATCTTTGAGGGTGTATGCGAGTTGTATTGGACACATTTGCGTATGGACACAGGATGTTTGTTTTCTGCCTGTGGTCATACGTGGGTTGTCCTAGGACAACCCGCATACACATAGGGCCGACCTTTTTTAAAGGTGCACGCCCCCCAAAAAACTAAAACTAATGTAAAAGGAAAGTATGGAAATGCAAGAGGAGCTAGTTTGTTCTTACTTGGTCCAAGCGAAAGTTCGTTTTGTCCACTAAAGATCCTGGAATCAACTTCTTTAACAAAGGGGTGTTTTTGTCTTTTTGGTCAGTTCTCAATTTGCAATGGTGATAATGAGCTGCTAGCTTCTATTTATAGATTTTTTTGGCCCTTTTTGTCTTTTTTCGACCCCTGTTGTCATTTTTTCTAGTTTGAAAATCATTTAACATGTTTCTTGAGTTTCTCATTAGATGTTATGATACACTTTAGTTTTGTCTTGGGAAAACCTTTTGAGAGATGGGGCACTTTTAAGGTCTTTTGGTAAAAAGTCATTTTTTCCAACTTTGTGCATCTAAGTTATGATTCCACCTCCACTTGCTGCACCTCATTATCTTTTTCTCTTTACCATAGGATCGATCCCACCGAATTGTGACACAAAAGCGTCATTTCTTCTCTAGAAGTGTCATGATTTAGTGGTAGAGCCTACCTTCACATGGATGCCCTAGGTAGATCTTGGTTTCATTTTGGTGTCCATTCCGTCGTTAATGAATTTAGGCTTGGGAGTCCTTTTTAGTCTTTTCCTGATTACGATTTTGAGCCTCATACATTTAATATGTCATCACTCTTGACCTCATCCTTGAGACTCCCCCCCCCAAAAAAAAATGAGTCTTCTTTTAAGCCCTTTTCAGACTCTATAAACATGAAAATATTGTTGAGCGCTATTGTTGTCCTTCACGCTCACCAAACTAAAATTCAAAGGCACGTCTATCTGACGGTAGTTTACCCCTTTTTCGGTCTGGATGGTCACTTTTATGAACAAAGGTACGCTCTAGGAACTTCGGTTCACTAGAAGAGTATTCTCAGGTATAATTTTAACCCTTTTTCTGGCCCGAGGGACTAAATTTACAAAAAAGGAACCCCATGGAGTCCATAGTTAATCTCTTTTTAGACTCTCTAAAATTGAAAAGATCGTTGAGTGAGCTTGTTTCTTCACACTCATTAAACTGGTCCAAAAACACATCCTTTACGGAGTCCATAGTTAATCTCTTTTCAAACTCCTTAAAATTGAAAAGATCGTCGAGTGACCTTGTTCTTTCACACTCGTTAATTGGTTCAAAAAAACATCTACTGGCATGAGTTTACCCCTTTTTCTGGATTGTAGATTAAGGAGGAAAAATGTACACCTTGGGAGATTCATCTCACCGGGAGAGTTCTCGTAAGTAAATTTTACTTTTTTGGGCTAAGGATACTAAATCTAGAAAAAGCAACGAGTCCATATTTAATCTTTTTTCAGACTCCTTAAAATTGAAAATATTGTCGAGTGATCTTGTCTTTGTCACACTCGTTAAATTGGTTTTGAATAGATGTCTTTTCGGTGCTAGTTTATCCCTTTTTTGAGCCGGCTAGACTATCTTCAAAAACGGTACCCCAGTGGAGTCTTCTTTTATTTTTTTTCAGACTCTCTAAAAATGAAAAACCACTGATCTTACCTTCTCTCGGCTTGTAAAAAATACATTGAAGGGGGTTTCATCATGTCCTGCTAATCGCATTTGCATTCCTGAATTTTTGGCCTAATGCCGGCTCCATGTTGCTCTCAACTGAACCTTTGAATTGTGCCTTATACGCAATCCTTGTAGCACTTTGCCTCTACGATCTAACACTTTGACCCATGGAGGAATTTTCCCGAGTGTCCTTTTTCCTGCACATGTCTCCTTGCTATGAGAATTAGTGTGTTCCTTGCACTTGGAACTAGTATGATTGTGACACTCGTTCCTCCTTTGTAATGTAGCATTCTTTTATTCTTTTTCAAGCTCTCCAAAATATTGAAAAATACAAAAAAATCAAATATACCCCCAAACGAGGATGGGAAAAGTATTTTATTTTTATGGCAGCACAATGAGTCTCCCCTAGAAAAAGCACATCCTTCCATTTCTTTGTCAATATTTGGGATTTAATATGACCTTCGGATGTTGTTCTCATAACATAGAGCTGTGTCCTCCTCCATTTGGTGATCCTTCCAAACATATGGAGAGTTTGCTTTGCCTCTTGCATCATGAACTTATGTCAATGTCTTGCTGCCTGAGTCTAATCATCAGTCGTTCTATTGTCCAAGGGAAGTTTTACCCAATTTGAGTCGGCCTCTTTGCAGTTTGTCTCTTTCCCTCATGTCCGACCATCCCGAAAGTCCAATCAAGTCCTTGTTCGAAATCAATGAAGTTATTTGTCTGATCACCGAGATCCTCTTGTTTGTTCCCCGATGAGCCATCGAAGACCTCTGGGTACTGAAGTCATACACCCACATTACACTCCTACCCAAGTTTTGAAGATATTGAAGTTGTTTCTCGAGCTCTGAAGGCCTCATCTCCAGCCATCATACATCATTGTCTTCTTGAAGATGAATACTATGTAAGTATATCTTTCATTTTGAGATGGAGATCCACTGTATATTTCTCACGGCTAAACTTTATATAGTTATATGACATGGATCTGCAGTGTATTTGATTGGAAACCATGATTTATTTCATCATGAGCATGGGTATCCGCGCCTCAGTGAGACAATTGTTATTTTGTAGATGACACCTCTCGAACTCTGGTCCCGGGCTCACTCGATTCGTATCTTGGTGAATATTTGTAATGTATTTCGGTCATCAGATTCTCTTCTGACCTCACACATTAGGGGGCATATGGTATAACCCTAAATTGCACCATACATGCATACCTGGCATCATGCCATCTTACTTACTATTTTTTCCAAGCCAACACTAAACAAATCTTCTTAACAACACTATTTTTGAAGATGTATGTGCCCTGCACCACTACTACCCACGTACGTATGCTAGATACACTATTACAACCCACATATGCCCACAAAAGTTGCAAAAAATAAAAATTTGCAAGGGATTCGTTGAGATTACGGGCTATTGGGTAGTTTCCCAACTAATCCACCGCCTATAGCCCGTCACCCAACCGAATAACTATCCTTTTGTCATATAAAAGGAGTTTTTGGGGTCTCATTCCAAGGATAAACATAGCAACAATGAAACTCTTCCCATTTCACTTTCCCCCCTTGCCCCAAGAATTTGCAGCCACATTGTGATTTTTGAGCGATAATTCCCTATTCTTTCATTTTTCCTTATTCATAAGTCTATGCCCATTCTCTAGAGATAAGTGTGAAAGAAGAAGGATATGTGGAAGCATTTGGAGCTTGGTAAAGAGGAGCCCAGGACCAGGTTCGAGGAGCAGTCATCGATCTCATTTTGTAAGTGACTTTGTGAGATTAATATAAAGAAGTACTTTTTCCGTCCTGCTTTATGATGTGTTCAAGATTTATGTTTGATTTACATTTTGTTATGACATCTAACCCACTAATTCATATATAAGATGCATATTCATAGTTTCTTGTTTGTCTTTTGGTGAATGCAGGTTAGCCTTGGGAGGAGACTTGCAGTCGAGAAGTGACCGAACGCAAAAGGATCGACACCGGATGCAGAGTTTAAGCTAAGACTACTGGATCCTTATACTTTGTATTTTATGCATGAATGTGGGGTATTGTTGAGATAGTTGTTAAAAGTAGGAGACTTTAGACGATTATCTCTACCTGCACGATTGAAGCCTAGTGTAGTCCATAGGGGGGGTTTCCCACTATAACAAGTATTTTGTTGGAGGAAGGGCTTAATATGGAGATTTGTGAGTCCTTTAATTTGAAAGGGCATTTGATTATATGAGAACAATTATTCCACTGCATAAGATGAGATACATAGTTTCCTAGAAGAATGGATTAATATGGAGATTTGTGAACTTTCTGCATACATAAGTGAATTTATTTTGAGGGTATTGTGTAACTCTGAACACTAAAATTGGTTACCAAGCACACAATTTTTCTCTTTAAAAATTTGTTAAATATGATCTTACTTTGTTTAGATCATGTAGGCAATGTTGAAAGAACATTTGGTTATAAAATAAAATTAAATATTTATACAAAGAATGGATTAATACAAAGAATAACTATTTTGGAAGTTTTTGAACTTCGTGATGTAAGTTTGATTTTAAAAAAAATCCGAAAAAGTATAATAAAAAGAGATCAATAATCTTAGATTGTGGAACTCTGGTTGGGTATGTTATTCTTTCTCATTTCTTATTTAATAAAGTTAAATATCTTTAAAATATTTTCTAATAAAATATATATGCTAATATGTGTTATTGGTTTTTCTTTTTATTGTTACAAATGTTTACATTATTTGGTGGAAAAGGAGCACATGGATGTTGGAAGATGAAACTTAACACTTTTCGTACATGTCAATTTTTCTTTAATCACAATTTGTTTTATTTATCTAAAATGGTATGTGTACATTTTATTTTAAATTTGTAGATATATTTTATCTAAAATTTTTAAATTTTAAATTTGAGAAATGTTTTCTTTTGCAAGTATGAAGAGATCTATCTTAGTGATGGCTTAGAGTCAAGAATTTTGGAGCTAAATGTTAATTGCCTCTTAGTTTTTTTTATTAGCCTAAAATTCCCGTGGAACTTATGTATTTGGCTATGTAACTATACGAACTTTCATTATATATATATGGAACTCAAAATATCAATTTATTGTTTGATCTTTGATTTCTCTTATATTGTTTATGATGGTGAAAGGACAATTTATGTTCTATGATAGTGTTCTGAAATTAAAAATTATTTATTTCATTTCATTTATAAATATCATTGTATATTCAAGTAGCTCGTAATTTTTTTTATTTTTTATTTGCAAATATGTTTGAATAGTCAAACATATCATCATTATAGTTTCCCTTCTATTTGTAGATATTTTTATAAGTTGAAGGGTTCATAGTCCAAAGGAATATTTCAGCTATCTAATTTTTGTATATATTTAAGTATGTTTAATGTGTAGAATATAAGTAATGTTAGGTTGATCATACACATTTGTCAAGTAACTCATAATTTCAATTTTTTGTTTGTTTGCAAATATGGTTGAATAGTCAAACATATCATCATTATAGTTTCCCTTCTATTTGTAGATATTTTTATAAGTTGAAGGGTTCATAGTCCAAGGGAATATTTTAGCTATCTAATTTTTGTATATATTTAAGTATGTTTAATGTGTAGAATATAAGTAGTGTTAGGTTCATCATACGCATTTGTCAAGTTGCTCATAATTTCATTTTTTTTTATTTGAAAATATGGTTGAATAGTCCAACATATCATCATTATAGTTTCCCTTCTATTTGTAGATATTTTTATAAGTTGAAGGGTTCATAGTCCAAGGGAATATTTCAACTATCTAATTTTTGTATATATTTAAGAATGTTTAATGTGTAGAATATAACTAGTGTTAGGTTCATCATACACATTTGTTCCTTTTATGAAAGTTGTAGCTACATGATTTTAATATTCCCTAATATGATATTAGATCCATATAACCTACACAACTTAAATATTTCATTTAGTTCATATCCCGATTTGATTTTTATACAATGATTTTACTTATTTTAATTAATAACTATTGCATGAGGGAAATGTATTAAAGGAAAATTCCTCTCTTTTCTTCTGGATTTTGATGTTGGTTTTGTGAATAAATTTTCTGCAAAAAACAAGCTATAGTGTTTGTAACTAAGGTGAGGAAATTGTTAACACACACTGCCTCATAGTTATAATTTTTTTTATATGAAATCTTGTTGTATGTTTCCTTAAATTGATTTGAAAAAGTACAACTCTGCAATGCAATGACTATCATCAACACTTATTTTAAATTATTTTTTTGTATCTTTTCAATACTGATATATTTATCAATGTCTATCATAGTGATATTATGCATTGAAATATAAACATAAATTGTTCATTTGATTAATCTTAGATTTAGATTTAATATATACATTAGAAAATAATTTGATTCAAGATATTGAAATCTAAATGCACATTGTAGCAATTTAATATATCAACACTTTTAGAATCAAAATTAACAATTTCATAATTAAAATTGACACTTTTTAGGATATCTAAAAAAATACTTAATTAGGATAATGGTAAAAAACAAAAATGTCATGGGCCAACATGGTGTATAATGTTTAAAAAGGATGGAGAATTCTTAAACCATTTGTTTTTACAATGTCCATATGAAAGGAGGTATGGAATGAAGCAATAAAAATGACACTTTTGGAATCAAAATTCACAAAAAAAATTGAAATTGAGACATTTGGAGTTTAAGATTCACACTTTTTGGATTCAAAATTACTCAAAATTCATACTTTTGGAATTGAAATTTACACTTTTGAAAACCAATATTCACAATTTCATAATCCAATTTTGGATTTTATAAAGACGTATTCTTAAATACATCATGCATAAATATTACATCCCTAAGGCTCATGCATAAATATTAAATCCCTAAGGCTCATTACATCATCCATAAATATTAAATCCCTAACACTCATTACATAATTCTTAAATATTACATAATCTATGGTAAGGCCTAACGTATGCTTGAATGCTTAATATCGTGTCGATTTTGAGATTTGAATCCCAGTGCAAGCTACATTACTACATCACTTTTATGAATTTAATAAGACACCATTAAATTTTTGAATAGTGTCTTCTTACCATATCAAGATTTCCATGTCTTAATGGATATATAATTAAACAATAGAACATCCAAGAACAAATAATATTTTTTTTATGTAGGAAAATCCTTAGAACAAGGAAAAACCCACTTGGAAATTTATCTCAATCCCAACAAAAACCATTAAAATTGTTTATTTCCGCTAAATTGGGATTATTTTAATAAACCACAAATCTAATTATTTTCACAAAGGTGAGATTTTTTAATAGACCTCAAACACTATGAATTTTCAAGAATACTTAGGTATTTTGTATATACCTCTCTTGAGTTGGAGAGATGTCCTCATTCTCATCATGTATATTTACCCTAAAATCAATTTTACCCTACAATTTACCATAAAATTAAAGTTCCACAGCAAGTGGGGATTGAATTACACTCTTATGTGCCATAGATATTTCAGAGTGGGCTCTAAATCCTCTCCTATGTCTCCTCTATCTCCTCTATCACTTTCAAACTAGAAAGGTTCAATTATTATGTCTCCTCTATCATGGTTGTGCTCCTCATCCTCATAGGTAGATGGGATCCATGATATGCAAATGTCTCCTACTCATACTCTCCTCCTCACATAATTTTTTTTAGGAATGTAATTATATGCAAGGGATATTCAATTTTTGAGGAATTACATGCAAGGTATCTTCAATTTTTGAGGAATTACATGCAAAGGGCCACAATATTTCTAATGTTCTTACTCTCCTTCTGCATTCTTAGAGGTAATATTCTAGTACTTTATAATTTTGAATATTTAATAATTTTGAATTGACCAATTTAGTTTTAGTTTTATGAACAAAATTGTACATAAGGCTTGATAAATTTTATAATTAATCAAAAATATAGTTCCTTATTTGAATGGACCATGAAAGTAAACTAAACCAAATGATTCCAGAATCCTATATATTCATAAATATGTGTACTTTCAATGCAAAATATAAAATTCTGGAATGTATGTCACTTGTTTAAAGAAATCATAATGGTATGCCATCTTCAATTATCCATTCATGATCAGATTTTTACATTTTCCATTTTCTAACTTTTATTTTTTTCTTGATTGAACTTCTATTAACTTTATGCACGTTGCACATACCAAATAACTATATTGACACCTTATGACATCTGACTGATAGTCTTGAAAGTGAACATGACTATCGGTTTAATGAGTTTCTTGAAAAAAATATCCTTTCAATACAATGGATCCTATTTCATATATAAAACTGTTATCATCAAAATCTTATAATAACCTCATCTTTTGTTCTATGCATCACCTCAAATAATATTTCATGTTTTCAGTGTTGTCTATAGGTGCAACCGCGACAAAGACATCTCTTGCAAATAACTTGATATGTTCCAAAAAGTAGTTCGTGTTAGATTAGCACTCATGCATGTTCCATTAAACTCATATATTATATATAAATTTTATATATCCAACTTACAAGTACATCTACAAGTTGTTTAAATATTTAAAAAATATAATTTCAAACAATTGAAACATAAAAATTACCTTATCTAACAAGATCAAAAACTCCATCGCCATCAACTGACACTATAGTTTCATTTGATTCCATCTCCTCTGAGCTTGCAAGTGGAATTTTCCCTTTTATATTAAGTTCGGTATGTATCCAATCTTTAACATATTCCGCATTTTTGTTTTCTCAAATCTCTATGAATTATATGTCCTCTATGCAAATTGAATAAAAACAAGATTCATTTCTTCTATCAAATGCAAACACATTTTGATAACATTTTGTTTTAACTGAATGCACTTTTCGTGTCCCATGTATTGTATCGGATTCATATGGGATTGATCTATTTACATCTTGGTTTCCAACATACCAAAAAAACCCGCACAAGACAAGAACTTGTTATCTTGAAAACTATCAAGAAAATGATTGAAGATCATATAAATTTGAACACGTGAATAAAAATATCATGTGTACATGTGTAACATGTATATATACACACTTGCGCACATCCCTTGACAGATTATTTTCATGGCTTAGTACCAGTTTGCACCATTCAACAACTTGATCAGTGGATTCAAATCGATTGGCATGAGGGTTCATCTAATACCTTCAAAGAGTTCATTTTACACATGCCTCTGCACCGTCATTCTCTCATTTTCCACGAACAGTCTCAAACAAATTCCAACAATGTGTAATGTTTGATTTTTTATGAATATTGTTGGTGCAAGTTTAATCAGACCAGGGGTCCTTCTTAGGTTACCCACAAAAGGTACCGTGTAGTCTAGATTGCTGACATTTTCATCTCCTCCGAAGAGAAGAAGTCTCAACCGAAGCACTGCTGAGACATATATATAGGGAAGGGTAGGGAAAATACTTAAGAGGATCCATAGAGCCTTCAGGACTCATCCCTGATCTTGCACAAGAGACATAAATAGATCTGAAACATATATGTACAAGAATCTAACCTACTTACGTTAAGAACAAGCATCTAAACACAAAACCATCGAGTAGAACTTATAACCCAGAAAGAAGAACTGTAATGCATAAGGAAAACACACATAGACACATCATATTTGAAAATTTAGGTCCTTCTTCATATTATCTTCAAAATATTTCTTTGATTACAGACTCAGAATTACACAACAGTGCATTTTACAGACTCTTGACTTTGGACTCATGTCGCAGAGCTCCAATTCTCAAACTGATAGATCAAAATTCATTACAGACTCAAGACTCGACTTGACTCAACTCCACATAATCATGTTGGAATTAACTCATAATCAACTGACCAACAACAACTACAACAATTTCAACAACAACGGCAACAATAGTGGCAACAAAAACAATGTCAACAAACCTTTTACACTTATGTTCATCCCTATATATAGTTGGGTTGCGTCTTCTATTTTGTCTTGCGCGCTTCCTTGTTCTATTGCAACCGTTTGTTTCTTAGCTGGAATTGCGTTGTCTTTCACAACTTCTATTTCTCTTTCTTGCTCTGCTATCCAACTTCTTTTGAAGCTTGCACAACTTGTGCTCAGTCAAAACTTGTTCAATTTATTATCTAAAAATGAAAGGCCCAACATGCTTTGAACATAATCCTTGACTTGCCCTCGACTCTAGTGCTTGGTTCTTTCGCATATTCCAGGAGCATATGTTTTTTTCCCTTATCATCCTTTTCTTCTTCCTTGGGCTCTTTTGTTTATGATTTCTCTTCTTTTACCTCTTCAAACAAAGGGCCCAACTCTGGTACCAACTCTAAGGCTTTTTTTTTCACTCCTTGAAAGTTTCCCACTTTATCCTGTCATTTCCTGGTGTGGAGTAATGCTTCTGCAACAAACTGTTGGGTTGCCTCGTTGCTACCTCTTTTGGCTTGGACAAAACCAAAAAGTTCCACTTGGAATCTGTTGTTGCATCAACTTGATGCATCTGCATGTACACTACCTAAATGACAAGTCAAAAATCACACAACTCTTTCTTTGCTATGGACTGTTCCTCAAAGAGGGCATTCAAATCGTTGTCTTCCTATTGAATTTGGTCAAACTTCTATTGTTGATCCATAGGATCCATTGTGGCCGCAAATTCTTCATTCAACACCTGGATCTTTGTGTGCACTTCCTCCAAGACTTGGTTGTGTCGAGTGATGATTCCCATCCAGTTGTTGACTTCCCTGAAAATATTTTTGTATTTCGCTGTGTGCTTGTGTAGTGTTGCTCGATCATTGTTGCCTTGTAGTATTATCTTTTGCATCTGCTCTTGTAGCTTCTGAGGCTGTTGTTATGCTTGTTGTTGGGCCTATTGTAACTATTATTTCAATTACTCAGCTTGGGTGGCAAGTTATTTCCATGCTTTTTGTAGCAACTCAATTTGGTGTTCCGGCTCGCCTGCATCATTGACTTCAGGTAGTTCGGGCACAACCTTCTGAATCTACAGCTAGGCTTCAACAAGTCTTTCCTGCACTCTTTCTAGTTTGCACTGAACTTGGATTTTGTCATGCGCTTCCTGGATCCTGCATGTTTTTGCAACAAACTCTTTCTTCCTTGCAACCTCAATAAATTTCTCAACCTCCTAGAGCCTTTTCTCTAATTTATTAGTTGATGCTCTGATCATTCCAAATAATTGCGTCACTGGCCACTGTATGAGGTTAACAGATGAAGGAGATGCATATCTGGGTACTTGTATCTACAGTGGAAGTCCACTGGCCATTGAATGCTCCGAGCGGGTCTCTACCTCCTCTTCTGCAACATTCCTAGTGCAATCCTTGACCTTAGCACTATGAGAAAAACATTCAGAACCTTTGTTCTGGCTATGCAAAGTTGCATCAGTTCTGCACATTGCTGAGGGTCCTGGAGAACCTGCTCCATTTGTTCACATGTAGATTTCTAGGCCAGGGTCATATTAATGAGTATCATTAATGGATTCTCTTATGCTTCAGATCATGCAATGTTGAGTCATTAGTTTTGTATCAAACAAAACTTAAACATAAAATGAACTATGTGTCATGGCACAACACTGCACACATAAAATTTCTTAATTAATTTACTAAAATTTCATAAAACTCAAATCTAACTAATGTAAAAGATCCTTTGGATTAGAGTGATAGTCCCTCTTTCTCAGTTTTGAGACAGGTAGGGCTTTAGGTGAGTGCGATTCGCCCATCCTCGTCGCAGCACACCATCTAGTTGCATGAGTTTGACTGCTCCTGAGGGTCGGATCTTCGCAATTATGAATGGTCCCAACCAGTGCATGCGCAACTTGCCTAGATTCTTCTGGTACCGACTATCATAGAGTAGCACCTTGTCTCCTTGCATGAATACCTTGGTCTTAATGTGCTTTTCATGCCAATCTTTTTGTCTTTCTTTTTCAACTGAATGATGGAAGTCTGCTAGAAATTTGGTCTCCTCGAGTTCTTGTAACTCCATAAGTCTTTGCGCAATGGATTCCTCTTCTGACATACATGTGACTTGTGCAATATACAGACTTGGAGTGATGGATTCTACAGGAACTACTACCTCTCTCCCATAAACTAGCTGAAACAGTGTGTACCTGTGAAGTTTCTTTGTGGTTTTCCTGTATTCCCATAGTATGGTTGGAACTCTGTCATCCCAATCCTCCTGGTTTGCGCAACAGACCTTTGTTAACCCCCTTTCCAGAATCTTGTTAAAGGCTTCGACTGTTTCATTGGCCTGTGGGTGGTAGGGACTGATCTTGTGATGTTCAATCAAGAATTTTGTTGTAAGTGTTGCTATAGTGTTGCTAATGAAATGATCTCCCTGATCACTGGTTAGGCTCCTGGGACATCCGAACCAAGTGATGATATTCTCGAAAATGAACCTAGCAGCAGTATCTATCAAATAGTCCTGTACAGTTGCTGCTTCTACCCAATGGTTAAGGTAGTCAGTTGTGGTAATGATGTACCTAGCCTTTGAATACTTGGTGATAGGCTTGATTGGTCCAATGAAGTCAACTGCCCATTTCTCAAATTCTTGTAGAGCTCTAACTGGCTGTAGTGGTAATTCATCTCGGTGTGATGGCTTACCCACTCATTGAAAAACATCACATGATCTAGCGTATACTTTTGCATCCTTGAAGAGTGTTGCCCACCAAAGTCCTACTTGGGGAACTTTTTATCCAGTGGCCTTTCCTCCTATGTGGCCTCTTGCAACTCCACTATGGAATTCCCAGAGTATATCTTGTCTTTCATGATCTAGGACACATCGTCTGAGGATGATCTCTAGTCCTAGTTTTTACAATTGTCTGGTGATCAATTGGTAATCTATTGCTCTAACAACCATGTGGAATTTCTGGGTTGCGGAATATGTTTCTGGATAGACCCCTATACTTAGGAAGACTGTTATGTCCTCCAATTACTCCGGTATGTCCTCAATCCTAAACAAGTATGCATATGGAAGCTAATCATCTACTACTCCACCACTTTCCCTTGACTCTAACCTCGACATGTGATCAGGTTTGATGTTGCATCTTTCCATCTTGATGATAACTTCGAAGGAAAAATCCTGAAATAACAACAACCATCTACAAATTCTTCCTTCTATCACTAGTTTGTTAACTAGATACTTTAATGCAGAGTGATCAATAAGGAACTTGAAATGAGAACCTAACAAATAATGTCTAAATTTCTATAAATCATAAATCATGGCTAATCCCTCCCTTTCTGTCGTTGTGTAGTTGCGCTCTTCTTGCGACAACTTCTGACTCGCAAAGTAGATAGGGTGATCCATAGCTCCATCACTAGGTTGCGTTAAGATAGCTCCCAAGGCAATTTTTGAAGCATCTACATGGACGTGAAATTCATTCTCCCAGTTTGGGAATATCAGAATCGATCCTGTGACAAGTTTCTCCTTAAGTATCTCAAATGATTTATCACATTTTGGAGTCCATTGAAACGGTTCAACCTTTTTCAGTAGGTTTTCCAAAGGTGCAGTAATGTTGGCATATCTTCGGATGAACCTTTGACAGTAACCTGTGTGTCCCAGTGTGGAGCGAAAATGTTTAGAAATCGTAGGTGGTGGCATATTCACAATGACCACAACTTTGGCTGGGTCTATCAATACTCCTTCTTGACAAACTATGTGGCCCAACAAATTCCCATGTGGTACACAGAAGATACACTTTCTGAGATTCAATGAGATCTGCAACTCTCTGCATATGTTAAACATTAGCCACAATAATGCTACATGTTCCTTGAGAAGGCTATATATTGTCCAATCATCCATATGGACATCTATAAATTTGTGAATGAACTCTCTAAAAGTTTCTATCACAATTTTTGAAAAAACTGCACGGGTGTTCTTTAATACAAATGGCATCACATTGTATGTGAAGGATCCCCATTATTTTATGAAAGTGGTTTTATTTTTGTCCTCTTCAGCGATCCTGACTTGGTGGTATCCTGAAAATATATCTGTGAATGAGTATGCTTCCTTCCCCACAACCTATTCTAGCACCTCATCTATAAAGGGTGTTGGGAAAGGTTCATGCACATAGACAGAGTTGAGATTTTTGTAGTCTACACAGACTCTAATATCCTCTGTTCCTTTCTTGCGTTGGATAACTATCGGGCTAACCTACTCTGCTTCTTCTATTGCAAAAATGATACCTTCTTCCAACACCTTGTCTATCTCCTTCTTAACCTTCTCTTTTACTCTAGGGTTAAGAAAGTATGGTCTATTTCTGATAGGCTTGGATCATGGTTTCAATTCAATCTTCATTTCTCCCATAACTCCTTTGATTCCCTTTAATTCTAAAAAAATCTTTGGGAACAAATCCTCATATTCCTGCAACAAACTCTGTATTTCTTGAATGGTTTTCTCATTCCAGTAGTCTCCCACCATAGCTATCTTGGGTTTCTATGTGGTCCCTATATTGATTTTGTGTAATTTTAATGGGTATTGTAGGAACTATTAGTTTGGCTGGGTATGGTGTTTTTAATTTCTCTGCTCCCCTCTGTCTCATTGATGGCTAGGTTCCTCAATTCCCCTAAGTCATCTAGGATTTATGAATCTCTACTAATCTGATAGCATTCTATAGGTTTCTCAATTGAAGGCAAGTGGATATTAGTCTGAAGTTCTTGGTTATATTTGGAACATACCACTAAATTTGATTTCTGATTACAATTATCTGTAAAGAGAAATTCTTTAATATTTTGCAGGACTAATTCAAGCTCAGGGTACTTACTTGTAAATGAGAATTCCTTGCAAAATTGAGCTGCCATTGTTTGCCAGTTGTTGGTTTGTCTTCTGTTTTCCTCATGTATAAACAAAGATTTATGGATTGGACCTAGGGAGTTGGGAAATACCTAAACCCAAAAGTGAGAGGTTGTTCCCACAACTTGCCACTGTGTCACACACTGTTCAATATGTATTCTAGGATCTGATTCTCCACTGAACAGTTGCACAACTTGAAGATCTGTCTGCATATCTAATTCCCGCTGCTCTTTATTTTGGAACCTGTACTTGATAGCTTGCTTCACCTCATCCCAAGTTATGAGTATGGATTTATGATTATCCCACCATCTAGTAGGGTTGTTATGAAAAGCTACATCAAGTACCAAGATTCTTTGATATTTTACTACATTTTATTCCATGTTGTGCAAGAAAATATCTTGATATGATGTGCCATCATATACTAGGTGTTCTCTAACTTCGGTCCCAACCCATTTGGTCACTCTGATAGTTGCACATATTCTTGAAAATATTTCGTGCGAACCTTGTTTCCAACTGTCAAAATCCAATTCTAAGTCTTCATCTGCTGACAATATGCTTCTCCAACTTTCTAATCTATCAACAATAGGATTTATATAATTGTTTCTTGTTCCTGCTGTTACAGTGTACAACTGGTCCAAGTCTTCTCCCTCCATATTATTGTCTGTTGGTTCTGTATACATGGGTCCTGTAATGTCCCCAAGGCTGAGCCCTGTTGTAAATCATGTTTATGAAATGAATTGTAATTATGTTTTATAGGCTGGTGAGCCAAGTTAATATAAGCTAGTGGGCTTATGTGATTATTAGGCCAGAGAGCCTAAGTGTTGAAGGCCAAGAGCCTGATTTTGTACATGCATCTATGCAGAACATTAATAAAATTATAAACACTGCTACATGTAGACCGACCACGATGAATGAGTGATGGGGGACTAAGCTTCCACAAAGTGGGCAATGGATTAGGGGTTGGAAGGTGGGAAGAGGGGATAAGTATTGAGCATAGGGGCTTAAGTCCTTGGGAATAATATTTTAATATTATTCCAAAAATACCATGTGAAATAGATGTTTTATCCTAAGTTATTTTGGAATGACAAGTGACTTCCAAATGGGGAGGAATGCATGCTGATGTAATGCATGCAGTTTCATGGGTGACAAGTGTCAACCCAAGTGCATGCAGTTAAAAATGATGAATTGAGCCGTGATGGGGTTTCCTCCTCCATTCCACCATCGACTATCTGAACTTGAGTATCGTATGACTTCTACAAGATACCCTCGTGCAATTCTGAAACCGGGGAAAAGGTCTGTGTTGATTCCTAGGAATGTCGGTACACCCTCTATTCTAAACCGTCGAGCCTGTGTCGACCCCTGCGTGGATTGTTGGTCACGCATCCCTTAGAAAAATATAACCGTGAGTCTATTCCATGATTGTTGAGCTAGTTGGGTTGAAGTATGTGACTGTCACCTGTTTGGGAAGCCCATGATTGTATACCCAGTTGACTGTTGTGGCCACGCAGTGCTGGACTGCGCGTGGCTTGCTGACTAGTGTAAGTTCATGCTGAGCCTGTGTGTAACCTCTCTCCAGGTGAGGGAGGTGATTTTTATTAAAGAGGCAGGTTTTACTAATCCTGTGAGCAACTCTCTCTAGGTGAGAGAGTGCGTGGAGGAAGGAGAGAGCTCCTGGAAGGAACCTTGTAGCTGCCACAGAGCTTGGAGATTTCTGGTCCGACCTGTTGCTGAAGCCCAAGGCAAGGGAGGTTAGCAGGTGAAGGACTGTCTAGGTGACAGAGAATGTGTATACTCCTGGGGTGGGACAGGCATGTGGGGAAGGAGAGTCTATGGGCAGTGGGCATAAGTGATTCCTAGGAGAGAATCCTCCCTCTTTTATGTGTATTCTTCCAGAGAGAGTTTGTTGGGAAGTGGTTTTCTCCTAGAGAGAGTCAAACACTAGCTACAGAGCTCTGAGACTTCCTGATCCAGCATGTTGCCGAGACCTAGAGAGGGAGGTGAAGCACCGATAAACTGTTCTTGTGAAGGTGTATACTCCCGGGCGGAGCAGGCATGTGGGCAATGAGAGTCCGTGAGTAGTGGGCGTAAGAAGGCATCATGGGAAGAATCCTTCCAGTTGTTCTGTGTTGTTTTCTCTGTAACCTCAGCCTAGCCTAGGATTCCTTGCCTTGGGGTGGAGCTTTGTCCCTGCTCGAGGGTGACCCACTGCTAAGCTTGATGAGCAACATGGTCTAATGATGGGAGGTTCGTGGAAGGCCTACACGTGGTTGGTGGAATTACCACAGTTTCAAAGATAAGTATCAGCTTATGTTAAATGTTATGTTTTGCATGTCTGTGATGCTTATATTTTATCATGTATTCTGTTGTGCAGATGAATTATTGTTAATGCCAGGGAATATTTGTTACTCTGAGTCAAATGTGTTTCATTTGATTTAAATTCCTGTTATCAATCAAGTATGAGAATGATGTTGTTCCACACAGTAGTGTATGCCCAGCCAGTGGGTTGGATGACGGCCAGGGGAGCATTACATAATGGTATTAGAGCCAAGATTTCAACGTTGAGCCTAGATGGGTCGGATAAGTGGTCTTCGGACCGAAAGTTTTGAGAAGAAATTGTGTCGGGAGGGCCAATTTCAAACCCCATAATGTTCTTGAGTGTCAAGGAGTCACTTGACCGTGTTACAAAGCTCATAAGGTTTAGCGGTATTTTAGAACCGCAACCGGTGTGGTATATGGCCATTGGGAGAGAGAGAGAGCTCAACGCATGAAGTGTTGGAGCTGCAGGATCTGTTCAGGAGGAAAGGAGAACCCCCATGACCGTCAGATATGGAGAACGTGCAAGAGGTTTAAAACCCTTTGAAGTTGCACAGGAGTGTGGAAATCACGGTACACGAAATCCCGAATTGATCTACACCGTAGATCGTAGGAGAGGAACTTGACCGTTGGATCTAGTAGATTAATAGACCGTAATTTCGTTAAGCGGCGAACAAATCTGGGCGGCTAGAATCTGCGTGCCCATATCTATGGCTAGGG
>ML792990.1:77076-104471 GCA_009831015.1 Picea engelmannii
TTGGGCGACTTTGTGTGGATGCATGAAACCTGATGCCCGAAACGCCGAAAGCATCTACACCGTGGATCTGAGAGAGGTCTAACCGTTGGATTTATCTTGAAATGGACGTGGACACATGGGTGTGTACCACATGCCATTGGGTCGAGAAGAAAAGTGAGAGTGGTGGGACCCTTACCATGGTGGATGTGGGAGACAGTTGTTCTCTGTGAACCCGGAGGGTAAGGGAAATAGAATTTCAGATTTCGGGGGTTGGAGAGGGAAGCGAGTATGAGAGCTTCGAGAACCAAAACCCCGAAACCCGAAGTCCCGAAGTCCTGAAATATTTGAATATGGAAGAAACGCAACAGATTTTAACTGTTGGATGTTGGGTAAACATAGACCGTCGATCCACCCATTTACGCGAATTCGGTAGATCGAAAATCCGGGAGATAGTTGTGTGTGCCTTAAACTCTTCGAAGGCCGAAGACCCGATTAGAACCTAGTAGTCTAGCACTTGGTCACAACCCTTGGTCACATGGGTAGGGACTAAGAAAGAGGGAGCTATCACCCAAAATTACAGAGCTGAGCAGAGCTCAGAAAATTCATGAAATTGAAACATTTTCTTAAATTGGATTGTTTATGAATGATGAAGGAATTGTCAAGAAACGAAGGCTTGACAAATTTTAGTCGTCTGCGCATTTGTATTGCAGAAGGTTGATGAGTGCCAAAACTAATTTGAATTGACACAAAGTGCAAAGAAATGGAAGAGACACATAATGCTTCTAGTTTAGAAAATGAAGCTCAGAAGAGATAGCGTAGAACTTTTGTATGTAGAGTGTGCATATCCAACGCAAGGAGTGCTTTTAGAGGGAACTTGTTTTAAGAGATGAGCATAGAGGGTGCCAGGAGGGCACCATAAACTCTTTTGGAAAACAACATCGAAGCCTTCGAAATATTCAAAATCGTTCAAGTTAGGGAGGAAGTAAAGTCCAGAAGAATTGACGACAATATATTTGGAAATAAGTCATTGAGAACCTGAACAGATGGTAGGAATCCTTGGAGGTAAGACTGTGTAGAGGAAAGCACCGAGAAAATAGAATCACTGAGGGTTCTGTGGAAGATCTACCAGGAGGGCATTGAGCAAGTGCATAGAGTGCACAAAACAACTCTATTATGAGATCAGAGGAAGGAGAAGTGTCGAGAAGGAAGACAAACTTTCTGAGAATTCTGTGAGACTCTTCCAAGAGGGCATTGAGAAAATGCATAGGATGCATTGAGGAGAACTCTATTTTGATTTCAGTGAGAAGACAGAGTCACTGAGGATTCTGGAGAAATTTTCCAGGAAGGGCATCGAGTTGGTGCAAGTGTGAACAGAAGGAACTCTTTCGAGTTCTGAGATAGGAGAAGTGTCACAGGAAGACACTCACAGGGTTACTGAACACCCTATAGGCTCAACAAAGCGTTCTTGAGAAAGAAGTTTCTAGAGGGCACCAATCTCCATTTGAAGGAGAAGGCAAGGGTTGAATCCCTTAGAGGTTCAAGTTCTGAAGCTTAGGAAGGATAGTGTTGTTGTGCATAGAGTAACAACAAAGAGGAGCAGGAGGTTGAGAAACCCTTCGAGGTTTCATAGTCGACAAAGCTTAGAAGGGACAATGTTCCTAGAACACATGCGAGATTCAAAGGAATTGAGCTCGCAGGGGAAGCAAAGGTCGAGGCCTTTGAAACTTTGAAAAATATTCCAAGGAGAAGGAATAAGTTCTAAAGTTCAGGAGGGAGAATAGTTGTCATTAGATCAGCTAGAGAGGAAGAGATCTGGGCCGTCAGATCTAGTGCAAATAAGCGATAGTCATCGGATCCGGAGGAAGGCACACATAGTTTAACCTCTGGGAGGTCGCAAAGGAGAGGAGCCATATGGACGGTGGAGACACTTCGTGGAGGAAGTGTCAAAGTTACAAGAGTCATTGGATCTTGCAGAGTAGCGATGGGATTAAGGCCAAGTATCTTCTGATACTCTGAAGCTCAGAAAGGATAGCGACCGTCAGATTCGGGTCAACGACAACCATTGATCTCATTCAATAAATCATGAATTCAGGGTTCGTGAGTTTGGAGGGCAGACCAAATTCTTGGTTCCGCGAAGTCCCAAGTCATGAGGAGCAGGGAAGGAGATCCAAACTGTTGGATCTAAGCCACGGGAGAACCGTTGGATTAGAACCTCTGCATGGTATCATGTATCAGGGGTTCGGGGGTTGAAAGAAATTATTTTTGACTACGAGTTCACGAAGTGCCGAGAGCCGAGGGCTTGTAGAACACATGGCACATCCATTAGGTGGGGACTGTGTGGTTGACAAGTGGCGTAACAATAAGTGCCCAAATAAAGGGGAAGCAAGTGATAGGTGCTGGACACACATCGCCTGGAAAGGAGTCAACTCATTGCTGACTTTTGTGTGTTGGGGATTCGTAAAGAAGGAGTACATGGGCTCAACACTCCAACTCACGAAGTCGCGAGTTGCGAGTAGTGCTAGCACTTATCCCTAGCTAGTGGTTATGTGTGGAAGGCACTAACAAGGAGGAGCCATACCCATATCACATCTCAGGTATCGACGTCTGGAGAAAGAGGAGTCAAGGGTCTTCGACTCACGAACTCGCGAGTTGCGAGAGGCGCTTGCACTAAGGTAAGGTCATGGTTGCATGGAAATATGAGGCTCAGGCCTGGCATCAAGTTGCGCAGGGTGGGTTTTCATGAAGGACCTGTGGATCGGATTCATTGGAGGTTCCAACAGGGAATCAAAGGAGTCGCTTCAGCTCGAGGAGAATTTTGAACGATCCTGTGTGGATCTTGGCCCGAGGGTCGGAGGTCTGCGTCAGAGCTGAAGTGTTAGTTATAAGTTTGATAAAAGAAGCATGAAAGCTTCTACTTCTATCAAATATTCAGGTAGTACAATTTTTAATGGCAACCATGAAGGTATGAGTTTTTATCACTCTTTTTGCATAATTGTTGAAAGGAAATTTTGGTAACAATTTCCTTAGCCAAAGATATGTTAAAAAAATCACATGATTGAATAAATACCACTGGATATGGTAAAGGTTATAGGCTTGTATTAAGTCAAATCTTTTTAGCTTCTGAATGCACACATTGACATAGTAGAATGTGATGTTAATTTGGTTATGGGGTAATAAACAAAGAATTAAAGATAAAAACTAGTTGTAGGAATAAATGCCAGTAAGCTAGTCATGTATGAGACCAGGACCTGGTTGAATATGACAAGGTATGGAGAATGTGGCAACACATTGGCAAGAATTCCAAATCATGGATGGTGAGATACATGGCTGAGATAGAGAGAATTATGTAATTCAATGCAAGGTGCACTGAATAAGAATGCATTGAGAATTGCACTCATGCATAATGAGTGATAGAATTGTATACTAAATGCAATGGTTGAATATGTTTTGTAAGTACATGCATATATATTATTGCATGGAAATAATTATACTAATGGCTGAAATGTTGCTAACCCCTGAAGTTGAAAACATTTCAGGAACTGTTAAACATTGCAATAGGAAAGTTACAAGCTAGGTAGTCACAGGAATAGAGACTACATAGAATTTTATGTTCAGAAAATTGAAATAATGAACTTACTGTTGTTAATTATGAACATGCATATGCATAGAATGACGAGTCATTCTATTTGGTCAAGTTGTTTGGTAATTGTGATTGAATTGCCAGGTGCAAGAAATTCTAAGATTATTGCATAAGATGTTGTACATGTTGAATTATGATGTACAGAAAATACTGACAATTTGTTGGTAGTATGCAAGATGAAGTCTTGCAGGAAAATTGTATGCAGTTTGATGCCTATGGAAAATCACAAGGATGGCTGCATTCATAATGTCGCAACAACCAAGATGAATCATGAAATAGAATGTCATGTTTTGGGAATAAAAGTTGAATTTCCTTTCAAACTAATTGGAATTCCTAAATGAATTCCTTTATGTTCTCTCAGGATAACTGCATGTGGTTGATGCAGATGAGATGATGTTGATAAAAGTTAAATGTTGGCTACAAAGAGTATCTCGGGAAGATGCTGCTTGGAAACCTTAGAAGGAAATTGGAACTCCTGGAGCCACAGTGCTATAAGAATTTTGGTCCGACCTGTTGCTGAATCCCAAGGAAAGGGAGGTGTAGCACCGATGGACTATGCTTGTGAAGGTGTATACTCCCGGGTGGGACAAGCATGTGGGGAATGAGAGACCGTTGGTTGGAGTACTGCCGAGGTTTGAATGGTTGGAGTGCTACTAAGGTCTGGTACCTTGGCCTAGACCATGTGGATAAGGATTGTGGACCATGGCTATATTGGGAAGCCATTGCCCTGATGGAGTCATAGAACTGCTCCAGGGTGGAAGGTCTTCTCACTCAAAAGATAAGTACAATTCTCTATTTATTGTATGTTGTGTATGTTGTATACAGTTTTAATGTTATTAAATTTGTTTGTATATACATATATATAAATTTCATATATGCTTGCATTACCGCATCCATGACTATACCTAAGGTGTCTCATATTTCATTACTTAAGAAATATATATACCTGATGCTAATCATGTAATCGATTGGAATATGATTCAGGTGGAACCAGAAGGTGTCATGCAAATGCATCCTGTGCACATATTGGACAGGAAAATAAAATGTCTCCGGAATCGAGCTATTGAGCTTGTAAAGGTCCAATGGACCAGGTACGGTCCTAAGGACGTGACATGGGAGCATGAGGATGCTATACGGGCGTAATACCCGCATATTTTTGAAGATTTTGGAAATCTTGTTGATGCTGTGTGAAAGTTGCATTGAGGACAGTGAAAAAATAAGGGAGGGTGATTGTAATGTCCCCAAGGCCGAGCCCTATTGTAAATCATGTTTATGAAATGAATTGTAATTATGTTTTATAGGTTGGTGAGCCAAGTTAATATAAGTTGGTGGGCCTATGTGATTATTAGGCCAGAGAGCCTAAGTGTTGAAGGCCAAGAGCCTGATTTTGTACATGTATCTATGTAGAACATTAATAAAATTATAAACACCACTGCGTGTAGACTGACCATGATGAATGAGTGACGGGGGACTAAGTTTCCATAGAGTGGGCAAGGGATTAGGGGTTGGAAGGTGGAAAGAGGGGCTAAGTGTTGAGCATAGGGGCTTAAGTCCTTGGGAATAATATTTTAATATTATTCCAAAAAGACCATGTGAAATATATGTTTTATCCTAAGTTCTTTTGGAATGACAAGTGACTTCCAAATGGGGAGGAACATATGCTGATGTAATGCATGCAGTTTCATGGGTGACAAGTGTCAACCCAAGTGCATGCAGTTAAAACTGCTAAATTGAGCCGTGATGGGGGTTCCTCCTCCATTCCACCATCGACCATCTGAACATGAGTCTCGTCTGACCTCTTCAAGATACCCTCGTGAAATTCTAAAACCAGGGAAAAGGTCTGTGTTGATTCCTGGGAAAGCTGGTACACCCTCTGTTCTGAACCGTCAAGCCTGTGTCGACCCCTGCGTGGATTGTTGGTCATGCGTCCCTGAGAAAACCATAACCGTGAGTCTATTTCGTGATTTCTGAGCTGGTTAGGTTGAAGTATGTGACTATCACCTGTTTGGGAAGCCTGTGACGTGCTGGACTACGCGTGGCTTGTCGACTAGTGTAAGTTCATGTTGAGCCTGTGTGTAACCTCTCTCCAGGTGAGGGAGGTGATTGTTATTGAAGAGGCAGGTTTTACTAAGCCCGTGAGCGACTCTCTCCAGGTGAGAGAGTGTGCGGAGGAAGAAGAGATCCCCTGGAAGGAACCCTGTAGCTGCCGCAGAGCTCGAAGATTTCCGGTCCGGCCTGTTGCTGAAGCCTAAGGCAAGGGAGGTTAGTAGCTGAAGGACTATCTAGGTGACAGAGAAGGTGTATACTCCTGGGGTGGGACGGGCATGTGGGGAAGGAGAGTCTGTGGGCAGTGGGCATACGTGGTTCCTGGGAGAGAATCCTCCCTCTTTTACGTGTATTCTTCCAGAGAGAGTTTGCTGGGAAGTGGTTTTCTCTCAGAGAGAATCCAGCACCAGCTACGGAGCTCTGAGACTTCCTGATCTGGCCTGTTGCCGAGACCCAGAGAGGGAGGTGAAGCACCGATGGACTGTTCTTGTGAAGGTGTATACTCATGGGTGAAGCAGGCATGTGGGCAATGAGAGTCCATGAATAGTGGGCGTAAGAAGACATCCTGGAAAGAATCCTTCTAGTTTTTCTATGTTGTTTTCTCTGTAACCTCAACCTAGCCTAGGATTCCTTGCCTTGGGGTGGAGCTCAGTCCCAGCTCAGGGGGTGACCCACTGCTGAGCTTGATGAGCAACATGGTCTAAGGATAGGAGTTTCATGGAAGGCCTGCACGTGGTTGGTGGAATTACCATAGTTTCAAATATAAGTATCAACTTATGTTAAATGTTATGTTTTGCATGTCTGTGATGCTTATATTTTATCATGTATTCTATTGTGTAGATGAATTATTGTTAATGCCAAGGAATATTTGTGTTAGCAGTAATTCTTATGCTTACTCTGAGTCAAATGTGTTTCATTTGATTTAAATTCATGTTATCAATCAAGTATGAGAATGATGTTGTTCCGCACAGTAGCGTCTGCCCGACCAATGGGTTGGATGACGGCCAGGGGAGTGTTACAGGTCCTACATATGGATCCGAAGGTTGAACTATCTTGATTTCCTCAGCCTCAAAGTTCATGGTGTATTTCTTTAAGTTGATTACTGCATAATTGTCATAGGCCCAATCAATGCCAAGTAGTGCAGGGTAGTGGTCCTTATCTCCCATGATCTCAATGACTTCAAAGTCGGCCACTGTCTTTATTCCTGAAAAATCTATTTTGACATTCTCCAGTCTTCCTATGGGGAAGATACAATACTGGTTTTCCATTCTTAACTGAATTGGGGAATATATTAGCTTAGGTTTTCCTAATGCTTCCCAGGTCTTCTTAGGCAAAATTTTCACATCGGATCCTAGATCCAACATGAAGTCCTTAATCTCAAATTCATCTAACTGGGCTACTAGTCTAAATTCTTTTCCAGTTCATACTTTTCTTTGCTGCACTTTCTGAGTACTCTTCTTAGGAATATTATCCCTTATTCTTGCCTTTAGGGGTTGTTTGTTCCCTAAAAATAGGTATAGCACATTTCCCAACTTTTCTCTTAGTTGATCATTCCCCAAAATGTCAGAGAATAATTGAAACCAAAGGTCAACTACATTTTGAGGTTTCTCAGGTTGCCTCGACATGGCTACATGGTTTCTGGTTGTAGGGGGTGATGCAGGAACGTGCACCATATTAGGATAAAAAATAGGTTGTGGGGGTTTCTCTTGCATCTCCAGGCTAGGAATATTCTGAAATATTTCTATGGAATCTTTAAAGAATAGATTTTGTTTTATAGGTTCATACATTTTTTCTTTAGGTGTTGCTTTCTGGATCTGAGGTAGACTATTAGAATCAACTCCTGTCTTCACTCCTCCTCGAGTAACAATATTAAGGTTGGGAAATTGTCCCTTAATAATCCTATTGATTTCTGAACTGATGAGGTTAGTTCCTCTTTTTTGTACTCTATCCTCCCATTTTGTAATTAATTCTGGGCAGTCTTAAGTTGCATGCCCATTGGTTCTGTAATGAGAGGACCATGGCTACCTTGGACAAGGACAATATCTAGCTATGTGACCTTTCTCATCACAGTTATAAAATCTTCTTGGCCCTCTTCCCCCAGTTCTTCCTCCTCGGAAGTCTCCTCTGTCTCCACCTCCTCGACCTCTTCCTGGTCCCTGAAATTTTTCATTCACCTTGAATGTTGTTCAGTCTAATATGTCTGCAAGTGCATCCAACGCTCTACATTGATTGGTAGTGTGCGTGGTAGATGCACAAAACTCACAACGTATTGTATTTGGTACTATAGAATATTTTTTCATAATGGGGCATTGTTTTGGCCCATGCCCATGGATTTGACAGATTTCATAATACTCGGTTGTTGGTGTTGCTTGGCCTCCTAGAAAATCATGATACAGAGTGGGGTTATGGAATGGTAAGTTCATCGACACTTGTGCAACTCCTTCCGTGGGTCCTCGTGGGGGTACCATCAGATTCTGAGGAGGTCCCATTCCCCTTATTTGCGAACATTCATTGGCCAGATGACCTTTCGTATAATATCCGGTGCACCAAACCTATTGTCGTTGCTGCACCTCTTTCATCACCTTGGTGAGAAGAATCGAGGTGCTTGCAAGCTCAGTTGGGTCTGTTGAGAAGGACAACTGTAAAAGGAAAGAGTTAGAGAAAGAAAACAAAAACTAGAATTAATAATTAAACTAAGAGATACAATAAAAACAAAATTCATGAGCATAGGGACATAGAAACAAAAAGAACCAAAAGACCCATGTCACCAATGTTTGAGGTTGATCTATTGATGAAAACAAAGCACCAAGAGGAAAGGGGACTATGATTCCCTTCTTCCTCCAAGGGAAGGCTCTTGGACCCTCACTAGCTAGCTCTTCTTACAACAAAGAAAATGGAAAATGGTGATGAAAGAACTCTTTACAAATCCACTCAATGGAGAGGTGGATTGTCCAATGTAATGGTGCCCAAAATGCTCTTGTCAAGGATGGAGTCCTTAAAAAAATATAGGCAACATAACATTACTTTGAATTCCTTGAGAAAATGAGGTGCATTCATGGATTTTTATAGCATTGCTTTGGGTTATTGTTTAACTGCTTTGTAGTGTGAAAAGAGGCCATTTAGGGCATTATTAGGTCTTTGACCAGCCCACCATTCGGATCCATCCCAGATTTGAGGGTCAAATCGGCTTGGGAGCTAAACCATAAGTGGTTGGGAGGCCGACCATTTCAATAAATGCGTCGTTTAGCAGGTGCGTGGCTTTTTGCGCTAACTGTCACGCATCGTGCGCCTGTGCGCGATTTCTACGTTCTTGTTCTGTGCATGCGCACGCGTGCCCAATGTCTGCAAAGAGATATTCAATTTTTCACTACTTTGTATAGTTTTTTTACCTTTTTTGAATGTTGTGGTATTAATTCAGGTCCATGAATGACTTCATCACTGTTTGATGATGCTAAGTTCTTGTAACCATGTGCTGACGAAATTTTAGTGATAACAGATGCCCCCTAATGGATGAGGTTAGGAGCATACGTATAGCCGAAATCCATCAATGTTTCTTCTACTGAGAATGTTGTTGTAAGAGAGAGTAATAGTGTGATGGTCCAGAGCGATCCGTTGGAGGGAAAGAGGAACCGATAGGACCCGACCTTCCATGAGGTGTGTAAAACATAAAACTGTGTACAAACGAGGCGGGCATGCCCCATGCTCATGTTATATAACTCTAAAAAAGATGACTGAAGCGTTGGTGTAGACAACTATAGCACCCTCGGGGGCGGTTGTGATAAAGACAAAAGACAATTCTGTAAATGAACATACTCTGAATAGTAGGCAGTGATCGCGGTGATAAGTAGCAACAATTATGGGGGCCTTGATAGCCCCACCAAGTTCATAGGTCTGCGGAAAATGAGAGAAATAACTGCAATAGTCGCAAAGTAAGACCCACCGTAACATGAGAAAGTGTTGGCATCGAATGTTATGGGGGTCAATGACAGCAGGGAGCAATGGTGTTTCACCCTGTGTCGTCCAAGATCTCTCATTGAGTGGAGAATGAGAATCAAGATACTGTCGCCCTTCTGGAAAATTGTGCTGATGTCGACAAAAGGGGAATGCGATTCCCAGAAGCAAAGGGCTTCTTGAAATCTACTGAGGTGAGGAAGTGACAGAGGTACATGGACGAAGTCAAGATGTGGGAAGACTCAAGACTTCCCTTGGTTGGAGGATGTAGGAGATAAAAAGTGGCCGCAACCATGCAATGAGGTCGAGTGTCAGGGGGACGACAAGACTGCTGATAAGTTGTGCCAGAAGCGGGACAAGGTGAACAAAGTCAAAGGGTAGAGGTAAGTGACCTGTGGGGTACTCTGAAAATATGGACGATGTCGACCAGGGTAGAGGATAAGTAGTACTCCAACCAAGGGTAACATGGGTTGCGTTTTGGCCAAAAAAGTAGGTTGCTCCAAGGTGACGACAAAAAAGAGAATGTAATGACTGGAAAATAAAGGCGTTTGTACAAAAAATAACGAATAATTGGGGAAAAATGTACAAATATAGAAACGGGTGCCCCAGTGTGATATGGGTGGCCCATGTAGGGTAGATTTTTCTTGGAAAACTGATGAAGGGTGGGGGCCCCATTGGTGATTTTCTGTACGAGGTAGGTGAAATGAAGGTAGGTTTGCAGATGGGGAAATTGATTGTGGATGGAATGGAGGGTTCATGATACTGCGGAGGTCCAGGTAAAAAATAGAATCGAGAAGAGATAATCTCGTAGCTCGTGTGGGAAATCTAGAAAAATGAGGAGAAGGAGTATGTGGTTGATTCGCGACATGATGAAAGACTATCGGGACTCCCATCCCTAAAGGGTAATGAAAAACAACATGAGTGTCAAAAAGTGGCAAAAGGTGCTATGAATGGGACAACTCATGTGGGTAAGAATGCTACCGGGTAACAGTACCGAAGATGCAAATGGAGGCGTGGGTACTGCAGAGCGAGGAATGGGGATCCTAGAGGCAAATATCAGAGGGTGTGACTGGAAATGAAAGTGCGATACAACGGGAAAGACTACATGCCAGTGCAGAGTATATACCTGAAGGGGTTGTGCCGATGTATGATGATCAAGTGCCTGTACACATGAAAACCAAATACCCAAAGTGAACAATATCTGAAGAGAATCAAAGATATGAGCATGTATTTGATAAGCGTGAATATGTGTATGCGTACCTGACCAGGGTAGGAAAAAAAATGGGGCGTCCCGGGGGCTCAGGATGAAAAGAGGCCTAGGGACTGCTGTGATGTAGATGATGGGATGTTGATCCCATGGCTGAAGACAGATTGAAAAATGGACACCGTGGGCTCCCAGAATGGTGAGTGGAAGTTTGGCAACATGCCTATATATAGCTGTAGGGCCCACATTGCCACCTCATTTGTACCTACTGCAATAGTGACTGGACGAGCAGTTTTTAGAGGAGTTTTGGAGATATGGAGAGGACGAGGCATCTGATTGGTGATTAGTGAGTGTCAGGTTAGTAATCTGATCATCCTGCATAGAAATAGGATTTCATTTTTGGGCAGGGGCTATATGGGGGGGGCCGTACATAGATATTTAGGGGATATGGGCCCCACATGCACGGTCGATTCGGTAATAGGCACGCACATGTGCGTGCCTGTCCACCGGATATATGTGCATGGGAGCGCGGTAGAGGGAATTTAATATGTGCTCTAAGGGCGCGCCTGTGAGTTGAACAGGAGCGTACAAGTGCGTGTCTGTAGGTTGGACAGACGCGCATTAGTGCACGCCTGTATGGTGAACAGGGGCGCTTGGGAGCGCACCTGTGAAGAAAACAGGTGCGCACTAATGCACACCTATGTAGTGAACAGGTGCGCACACATGCGCACCTGTATAGTGAACAGGTGCACATGTGTGCACACCTGTGTAGTGAATAGGAACGCATGTGCGCGCGCCTGTGGGTAAAAAAACCGCGCCTAGGAGGCAAGGTTTGAGGTGTATAAAAATGAGTCTTTTTGATGTTGTTGATGGTTTTTTGAGCTGATATAGGACTCTGTGTTGTGTCTGCAGGTGGACGGTTGTGACAATGCCAGTGGGTTGGCGAGAGCGAGGCTGGTCTCAGTGGCGAGATGCTGTGGCCATTGAGGGGCGTGGTGTGCGTGCGACTTTGGCAGCCTATGGGCTGCTAAAGTTCTTTGAGTGCTCGTTGATACGGGCAAAGGAGTATGTTTTATAGTTCCTGATCCATATGTGGAGTCTGGAGCTGCACTGCTTCCTTGTGCGAGGAGAGAAGATCGCCTTCACTGCAGTGGAGGATGTATATTTCTTGACTGGGCTCCCATTTTGGGGAACGTCCCTACTGGCAGAGCCAATGTTGCTTAGGGATATGTCGCTCGCCACTATTGGTCGGAGATATTGTTCAGGTCAAAACTTTATGTCTGGGACGGTGGTGAGCATATCATCGATAGATTCCTTGGCGCATCGTTGTATAGAAGTGATGATTGTACGATTATACGGGTCACTGGCAACCCAGCGGGTCAGTGGTGGCCAGCTTCTGGTGCTGGAGAGAGTGTTGGCCGACGAGCATTTCTCTTGGGGGCTTACGCTACATGCGAGGATGTTGGATCAGTTGGACCACTGTCGGTCTACTGATATAGCGGAGTTTGCGTTCGAGTGCATCCTAGTGTCCTGGTTTCTAGAGAGGGTGTCGATGTTGCGCTCGAGGATTCTATTGGGTGTGCCTGGGGTGCGAGAGCCGCGGCTGAGGTGGTGGTTGATGGTGTTTCTTCACCACGGTAGTGGCGAAGGTGGCCACTTCTTTTCCCGCAGAGGCAGCACAGGCATGGAGGCAGATGTTGGAGGTGATTTTGCGTTACCCCTATGTCAGGGTGGACTTCCGGGATGATCCATATATGGTGCTACCTCCAGGGGAGGTTTTTGATCATCGAGGTATGTTTGATGTTTATGTGTATATTTTTTCTATTTTGTTGTTGAGATCGCAGTCCATATGTATTTGATATAGATGCTAATTCTATCTGTTGCTTGTTTGTATGTGCAGATGTGGCACCTCGCAGACGCGAGGTGGAGATGCAGAGAGCGTCGGCTCGTCGGGAGCTGGAGAGACTGCCGTGGGGAGAGAGACATCTGCGTGAGGACGCCGTGGTGTGACCAGCTGATCTGGAGAGGGAAGTGAGGAGGCGTCGATTTGATGACCCTGGTGCTGGGCCATCACACTCTCCTCCGGCGGCTGTCGGAGTGGATTTTGAGGATATACGTTGTCGGTTGGAGACGGTATTACAGGACATGCCTAAGGGCCTATGGTCTTGCATCCAAGACGAGACATTCCTGGAGCAGTGTGTGGGGGTTCTACTGCAATGGCGAGCCATCGTGCGATGAGCAATAGTGGTTTTGGTGATGACGAGCAGACGACTGCCGCCAGGGAAAGAGGGGCCTGTAGGGGGTGGGCCACCACCTCCTGGGGCAGGTGTTTGTGGGCCACCACCGCCTGAGGGAGGAGCAGGTGGTGATGCTTTAGAGGCACCATGAGTGGTGCTAGGATGTATATATAGATTTTTTTGTATATAGGCTGGTGAGTCGATTTTGTACCGAGGTGCTACATTGGCCTGCAGAGACATGTATTGGTTTGTATGTAAACAGTCAGATGGCACTGTGGACCTATATATATACATGAGTATACTTTTTGATATCTATGTGGTGTTTACATGTTTTTTGTTAATGGTTTAATGATGTCTATTCTATGTATATGCTGTGATAGGATTGTCATATGTTTATGTATCTGTAGAGGTAGCTTGATGTGATATATGCCAGTCTAACACAATATTAGCTAGGTTATCTGTGATTTGATTCAATTGTCTTGGAATATGTGTAAATGTAATGGAATCAAAATGTCGAGATAAAAGCCTAACCTGCAGGTATTTGTGAAAGAGGCAAGGATCACGGACACGGTACACATTGTTGAGCTAAAGAACGACTAGTTGAGAGTCGAGGAAGCGCTAAGGTGACGAATATGATGATGTTGGGCCTCAGCCAGGAGGCCAATGACAACAATGTATTCGGCTTGGTTGTTGGTTGTTGACCCCAAACATATGCCGCTCGAATGGAGCATTTCATGTGAGGGGGTGTAGAGAGACCAAGCAGCCGAAGCGAGATTTTGTATCCAACGGCTGGCGCCGTCGGCATAACCAATGTGGTAGGATGGTGGAGGAAGCATCTGTCAAGAGCACAAAGGATAGTTTAGAAGTGAGGGAAGGAGAAAAAAGATTAAAAACGCTAGAAAAGAAAAGAAACCTAAAGTAGAATGACTACGTTTAAGCATAAAATTTCTTCAAGTACAACCCGTTGATGGGTTCTTTGAGAGTGAGGCCTTCGGGGGAGGCCAGGATGCATACGCCTTTGGTGAGGCAATGTTGGATAATGTAGGGGCCATGCCAGAGGCATTCTTTAAGCCGAAAGGCATGACATGATATGAAAAAGTACCCCACGGGGTAGTGAATGTGGTTTTATACTGACCGGCTAAGTGGATTTGAATTTGATTATAGCCAGAGAATCCGTCCATAAAGGAGAGAGCCTCATGGCCGACGCAGTCGTCGATAATTTGATCGATGAAAGGCATTGGAAAGTTGTGTTTGGGACATGCATGATTGAGATCACGAAAGTTTGTGTAAACGCGGATAGTGCCCTATTTTTTGTTAACGGGTATAGGGTTGGAAACCCATGAGGTATAGGCAATGGGGTAGATGAAACCGGCAGTGCGGAACTTGTCAATTTCGGCTTTGATATCCACTGCTTTGGATGGGTGTAGCGGTCACTGTTTTTGGCGAACTGGTGTAATGTCGGGCCAAGTGTCGATGCGATGTTCGACAATAGAGGGATCGAGGCCAGGCATTTCTGTGTATGACCAGGCGAAAATATACCTATATTCTTGGAAGAGGGATTTATATGCGGCGATTTCCTGAGGAGTGCAAGTAGCTCCAATGGTGATTTCTTCGATAATGTCATTTTTAATGGAAATGTCAATTTTGATTGTGGGGGAAATGTTGGCCATATTTCCTTCTTAAAAAGAATCAGGGGCAGGAATGGGATTGTTGAACTAGGTGATAGGCCTTGATAGGATAAAATCCTTGGTTTTGACCGCGTAAATGGGGTTTTGGTTAGGAGGCGTGGGGGCTTCCTGTGGAGAGAAGAGTGTGCGATGGTGTAGCACATCCCAGGGAGAATCCAGGTGGTTTAACTCTTCGAGTATCTCTTCGTCACATTGGAAGTGACGGGAATACAAGGGGTCGTGAGGAGTGATCTCGGTGCTAGTGGTCATGTGGTTTCCCCCTGGTGAAGAAGCAGGGGGAACATTGTTAGGAGATGGTGAGGGTTCACTCGACATAAACCATATATTGAAGTAATGAGGGGTACCCGTAGTGGTTGGGTGGAGAGTGTCCGTAGGGGAATGAGTGGGAGAATTGGGGGGGTTGGGGGGTGAATCTTCATATACATCATCTAGGAACCATGGAGGTGTTGGGAGTGCCTCGGGCTTGGGAGAAATGACATGAAGATCTTCTAGTGACGAGGTAATGTCGATTATCGCCTCTATGGGTCGATGAAGCAGGGTCAATTGACGTTGCCTATATTCAAGGATCATAGGACACTGGTATGTAAAATGAGCTAATGAATCACAGAGAGAGCAAGGGCGTCTCATACATTCATTGACTGAAGTGGTGACATAATGGATGTCAGTGATATTTGTTGAGGAGGGCGTAGCAGGACTGGGGTTGTTCTGGAAGTTCTGGCGTACGATGGATAATGTTTTCCTAAAGCGTGGCAGTGCTAGGCAATGATGGGTATAATGGCCATACTCTACACATATATCACAAGCGTATTTGGTCCTCAACCCTTTACTACTGGAAAGGGGGGTGGTAGTGGCAGGACTAGCAGTAGTGGCGGGTGGTGGGGGGGTTTGATTGAGTGGGATCAAATTCTGTAATTCAGGTAGTGATGGACAGTTGTTGGTTTGGTGGCCCTCTTTCTGACATAGTGCACAAGGTGGTGGGATGTGTGGAGGAAGTGGAGCAGTGGGCTCCTTCTTCTTTCTCCTGCCCCTAGTTGTAGTAGGGGGGTTAGTGAGTGGGGGGGTGGTGGGGGTAAGGATGGGAATCGTCATGGGGATTCCTTCCTGTGGGGGAAGGGATGGTTGAGGAACCATCTCTGGTGGGTGTAAATACCAAACTGGGATTGCTAACACCATATTAGGTAGGGTGAGCGTGGCGGCTACCTGAAAAGCTTCGATACCGGGTGGAGGGTAAACAAAGGGAATTTGAGTGAGGGATTGGGGAACTGTCTCCCAAACTGGACTATGTCCTTGGGGAGAGGTGGAATCATGGACTGGTGGGGTCGACGAGTGTCCAGGAGGTTCTTGAGGGGGGGGTTCTGCGACGAGTGGGACATTAGGTATGGTAGAAGCCTCTGTAGGAGGAAGGGTATCCTCTGTGTGAGTTCTATTAAATGATGTGACACACACTTGATTGGAAGGGTGTAGGAGTGGTGGTGTTCCATGATATGTTCCTAATAAGGATGGATCTTTAAAAATCCCAGGACCCATATCGATGAGTGGATATGTGTCATGGCTTGTGTGGATGAGAGGAATAATGTTATCGATGTTGGCAGATGGATTAGGCTCATAATGTGAGACTTGGTTAATGGTAACGATCTTCCCATTGTGGGGGAAAATCATTGTCCGAAAGACGGAAGATGCCACTGCCTTCATAGCGTACATGTATCTACGACCGAGCAGGATATTATAATCGAGTGGGGCATCGATAACTTCGATATCGATTAGAATAGTGTTGCCCCCGAGTTCAACGGGGACATTTTGAAAGAGCCCTTCAGGAGAGGATGGTCGTCCATCATAAGCTCGTAATTTGATTGTAGAGGGTATGAGTTCCGGGGAACCAAGTTTCTGCCATACTGTTTTGGACATAATGCATGTAGATGCACCTTCATCGATGATACACCGATGAACTGTGATGTTCCGTATTTTGACTGGTATTTGAAAAGCAATCAAGCCGGGAAGACAAGGTTCTCCGTTGTCAAGATCGAAGGTAATGAGTCGAGTATCTGTAGGGTTGATTGCCCCCAAGGCGGAAAGTAGTGATTTCCGTTGAGTAGGACAAGTCTGGAGGACTTCCAAGACTGACATGGTAGCCGAGGATTGTGCTAAGTCGTCTACCAAACTATAGTTATGAGCTTCCCTAGCCTGTGGGTTGTGGACATTCCTACGCAATGGGATGCGAGGGATGTGAAGTGGTGGTTTGGCGGAAGGGCGAGGGACCACCAATGGGGGGCCCGTTGGTGTAGGGTTTTTCTCTGGAGGGATGGGATTAGACTCAGTAGGTGCATGATACTAATGATTACGCGTTTGCAGAAGGATTTCTTCCTCACTGGTGAGGAGAATTGTACGATCTGCTGGATTGTTGGGGTTGAGGTAGTTTCCTGCCTAAGGGAGGGGATGTTGTGTGTCCTATTGGGTGTTGATCACCCCTTGATGTGGGATAGGATTTTGCAGCATGGCGGGAGGGAGTTGTTGCACGTATTGTTGGGGTGCCTGCTGAGGGGCAGGTTGTGCAGGAGAATGGGGAAGACTACCAGAGTCTTTTAACCGTTTGAAATCAGCGATCTAGGGGAAATGATGAGTGTAATGGCTGAACTCACCACAAAGGGAACAAGGGAAGATGGTTTTAACATTCTTTTGCCCTTGGCGTTTATTATTATTTCCCCCTTGGGGGTTTTGATTCCCTTAGTTCTGGTTGCCCCCAGTGGGTTGGTGCTGTGGGGGTTGATTCTCGCCCTGACCTGGGTTGTTGTTATTCTTGTTCCATCCTTTCTTCTTGGCATTGTTCGATGGATGGGTTGGATTGGCTGTATTCAACTGTTCAAAATTTTGGTATTGTTGAGCAGCAGAGGGTTGAACAAAATTCACCCCCGCATGAGGATGTGGGGGAGCCATGGGTTGCAGAGGACCAGGAAATGGGAAGTATGGATTTTTTGGTGGTACCGATCCATAAGGTACATAGGAAGGCGTAGTTCTTTCGCTAGTACTATAAGATGATGTTGAGGGAGTACCACTGTTTGTGGGAATAGGTGGATGTATGGGAGGCGTCGGTGGTGGTCCACTGATGGGTGGAGGTATAGCAACAGGGTATGGTTGTTGATAAGGGGGTGGGGGGTAATAAGAAGTGCCCCCATATGCCGGTGGGTATTGAGGTGTGCCATACATCGGTGGTGCTTGAGGTTGTGGACCGTGGTGTGTGGTGGCACCGATCAGTCTGTGTGTTGAGTGAGACATCCCGGGTTTGTCTTGGCCAAAGGGCATAGGTTTTGGAAGATCAGGAAGTATTGTGTATAGGTACCCTGACTGTGCATAGATGAGGTCATACTGTTGGGCCTTGCTTATGGCTTCCTCTTCAGATTGAGGGAAGGTGGAAGTGACATCCTTACCGAGGAGAGAGACAAGTGATCTAAGAAACCAGTCGAGACATTGTTGCTTGGTGATTTCTGCTTTGCACAAACTACGTCGCCTATGCCACTTGTGAATGTGGTCAGCGATGTGTGTGGCTGAGGTTTGTTTGAAGTTAGAAAGTAGTTCTAGACCATTGTCGTGGTGGATGGGTAATTGGAAGAAGGTCAATAATTCTTTGGCCAATGACTCAAAAGTTGCGTGGGACCCTGATTTTTCTTCAACATACCATTTAGTCGATGGGCCAGTGAGTGTGCATTGAAATAATCGTAGTCTGATGGAATCATCCATAATGCTATTGGAAGATCACCATAGGTGAAAGGTCATGACATGGTTGGTAGGGTCATCACCTGCCTTTCCTTCAAACTTTGGTATGTCTGAAGGTATTTTGGTGGGCATTGCAGGCCATGTGGGCTCATGCAATATAGGATCATTGGCGATCTTGGTGAGATCTAGTATGTTGAGAGAAGCCAAGTATGGAATCTACAATGGGGGGGGAGGATTAGCTCCATCCATAGTGTGTTGTGAACCTGACCCTTGAGGGGGGCTAGGTGGGTTGGTGCTTCCTCCTTGAGAGGAAGTGGGTCCCCCACTTCTGTGTAAAGGAGAGCGAGTGAATGGATGACCTTGGGAAGTTGACCCAAGTAATGTAGAACCAAGCAAGGCTGAACCTAAAATAGTAGCACTCACAGGAGTGTGTGAAGGAGGTGTCGATGAGCGGGCACGACCAGATACTCCCCCTAAGATAGGATGGAGGTTTAGCAAGAATCTTGAACGATGGGGGTTCTGTGGTTCCCCTATGATGTCAGACTAGCTATGTGAATATGTGCAAAAAGTGGTGAGAGAAATATAGAAACAAGAGCCTTTGCGTTGAATGTTTACACAATATATATATCCAAATCAAATCGTAATCAGATGTGCATCATACATAAAATGAGAAAGAAGCATATATATGGGTAAGTGGGTTTTTTCCATGTGAGGGAATCAAAAGAAAGAAAATTCTCGTGTCCTAGAAGACGTAACGTCCTTCCTCTCAAATAGCACTGGACCTTCCAATAGTAATCAACAGTGGGGTCTGAAGTCACTGGAAGAGAAACTAGTGAAGGACGAAATAATTAGTTATAATGAGGGGTAAAGGGGGCATATCCTGAAAGAACTAGCGATATTTCCCAATAGCCACACAAAATCCAATCAAGGTGCAATTGCAGCCCACAATTTCCACCTGGGTAGATGTCCTAAAGTTGGTCACTAGGTACCTCGGTCAAAGTGCGACATTTATATTTTCGGGCTAAGAAATGGGTCGCGGGCTGGATCCCGTCCAAGAGGTGAGTGCCTCAAGGGGGGATGCACATAACAATTGGACCTCGGCCTTCAACCCTTCACAGGTATCTCCCTACCTTATGGTAATTTTTACACTTGACTTGGAGGATTTTCAGTTCCCTATTTGACAACCTCTATGTTTTGACAATGTGAGAACCAGATAACATGGAGTTATTTGGATGCCTATCCCCGAAATCCTACCTAAACTAAAAAATTTCTTTTGGTACCTCCCGTGGAGGAAAACGTAATGAGTTTTTAGAAATATTTTAGATGTAGTTGTTTTGGGAAGTTGGGGGTGCAAACCAACCTCGTTGATTAAAAATGGGAGTGGATAGTTTCGTCAAGAAAAGGGTGGGGTGTTTTCGGAATCCCTTGGGAGGAAACTTACTTTGACCTCCACGTTTCAAGAAGAAGCTATGTGAGTGATAAGTGACTTTTGTGTGTGAGTGAAAGTGTTCCAATTTTTAGTTAATTTAGATGTCACCTTGCTGCATGTGGACTTCGCTTGGTCCTTACAGGAGTTTGATTACCTAATTAACTAAGTGCCTTTGGTACAAACTTGCGTAATTCAAAAGTTCCTAGGAAGATATCATGTGGACATGTGGGTCCGTTACTATCTTTTAACTCCCTATTATGATGTAATCTAAGAAAATCTTTGAAACTATCCTAGATTGAACATGTGGGCATGTGTGGGCCCGTTACAAACCTTTAAACTTCCCTAGTGTTTTGATCTAAGAAATCAAAAATTCAAACACTATCCTATCTTTGTAGCATGTGGGCATGTATGGGCCCGTTACAATATTAAGATGTGTTTGAAAAATCAAACTAAGAGGAGTCTCAAGAAGGCTTGTTGTCCTCTCCTAAAGGTTTTAATGTTCTTAAGGGAGATGAAATCGTTTCACAATCTTTTTCTGATTCTCAAGGTCGCTTGGATGCGCGAGAGAAGAGCATACTAAGAGATTGTAATTCAACTTCTAGTCCCAATGTAAGTTAGATGTGATTAAAAATGATTTCCACCTTATCTTGTGAGTCAAAACAAGTCATCCATGTGGCAAAAAGAAAATAAGGGAAATTGATTTTATCCTCCTAAGTGCCTATGTGTGTTTGACTAACCCCTTTATATGATGAGGGGACTAAGTGTGGTGCTGCTTTAAAACATGCTTGAAATCATTTTTAAGAAGGAAAATTGCCTTCCCCACATCTCAACAACTTTACAATGTGAAATTTTGCACAGATGCGCGGGTCCTAGTGAAGACAGAGGTGCACAGAGCGCATGCGCGCGAGCAGAGACAAGTTAAAAAGTGCACGTGCGCAGAACAGAACTGTGAGTCAAGCGCATGGGCACACGATGCGCGTCTGTGGGTTGAAAAACCCGCACATATGTGGCGCACGACCGAGAATGAAAACTCCGAATGGATTTCTCTCAATTCAACTTGGAATTGGTTGGTTGGTAGGTCGGCCTAGGCCGATTAGTGCACCTGCAAGTTAAACAAACTAAAAGAAGAGCAAGAAAAACCCAAATGAGGTAGGAAATTGATACCTTTCCCCAGTATGGTCACCAATCTGTTGCACCTCTTTCGTCACCTTGGTGAGCAGAATCGAGGTGCTTGCAAGCTCAGTTGGGTCTGCTGAGCAGGACAGCTGTAAAAGGAAAGAGTTAGAGAAAGAAAACAAAAACTAGAATTAATAATTAAACTAAGAGATAAAATAAAAACAAAATTCATGAGCATAGGGACATAGAAACAAAAATAACCAAAAGACCCATGTCACCAATGTTTAAGGTTGATCTATTGATGAAAACAAAGCACCAAGAAGAAAGGGGACTATGAGTCCCTTCTTCCTCCAAGGGAAGGCTCTTAGACCCTCACTAGCTAGCTCTTCTTACAACAAAGAAAATGGAAAATGGTGATGAAAGAACTCTTTACAAATCCACTCAATGGAGAGGTGGATTGTCCAATGTAATGGTGACCAAAATGCTCTTGTCAAGGATGGATTCCTTAAAAAAATACAGGCAGCATAACATTACTTTGAATTCCTTGAGAAAATGAGGTGCATTCATGGATTTTTATAGCATTGCTTTGGGTTATTGTTTAACTGCTTTGTAGTGTGAAAAGAGGCCATTTAGGGCATTATTAGGTCTTTGACCAGCCCACCATTCGGATCCATCCTAGATTTGAGGGTCAAATCAGCTTGGGAGTTGAACCATAAGTGGTTGGGAGGCCGACCATTTCAATAAATGCACCGTTTAGCAGGTGCGTGGCTTTTTGCGCTAATAGTCGCGCATCGTGCGCCTGTGCGCGATTTCTACGTTCCTATTCCACGCTTGCGCGCGCGCGCCCAATGTCTGCAAAGCGCTCTTCAATTTTTCACTACTTTGTACAGTTTTTGGACCTTTTATGAATGTTGTGGTATTAATTCAAGTCCATGAATGACTTCATCACTGCTTGACGATGTTGAGTTCTTGTAACCATGTGCTGACGAAATTTCAGTGATAACAATCGTCCTTGTCTGGGTATCGTCAGCTCTTGAATCGTTTCTGTAAGTGTCGATATCTTCCCTTGTAGTTGCGCTAGATTCACATCTATTGGGGGTCTGGTCATTCTTAGGCTTCCATGGTATCTTGCCATGGATTCAATCTTCATCTATTGTTCCAAGGCATTTGTTAACTTGGCTATACATTGTTGTGTTAGCGGAATTCGATTCATAGGCAAAAATTTCTTAATGTACAACTCCCTTTGATGTTCTTCATGGATTGGATGAGACAACCTCCCTATGTCATCTTTAAAATTCTGGTTGTATTCCTAGGCTGATTCACCTTCCTGCTATTGGATCTCATGCAACTCAGATAGAGCCTGTTGTTCTGACTGGGGTAGTTTTAAGTTTTCTATGAACCTTGTCCGTACCTGGACAAGTGTGAAAGTTTGACCTTGCATTCCTATAAATCCTGACTCAATGATCTTCATGTACCACTTGAGAGCATGACTTCTCAAGGTAGTCCCTCTGGATCTCCAGATTGATTCACACAAGAACCAATGTTGCTCAACGTCTTCATATCCCTTACCCCAAAATTCTAGGTATCAGGTAATCGAACCTCCCACATGGCCAACCATTGTTGATCTCATTGTTCCTATCAAAATGAACTCTAACAGTCCTGCTTGCGATCTACCAAGGGATCCCAATATCCTCCATGTATTTTCACTTCTTGGTTGTGACTGATTAATTAATTGTACTGGAACAGAATTAGCATGAGAAGGTAGTATCGAAATTACTGCTTATATAGAAGACACTTGGGGTATGGGTGATTCAGGGCTAATGCCACTGGCTTCGGGGCAGTTTTCTTTAATCTGGGGGGTTCTCATTTGCTTCCACTGAGACAATTTCTTCGGCTAGATTCCTGATCTCTCCTATTATCGAGGCTGAATCTTCTCTTTCTTCTTCAATATTCATGTCGACTTATTCCTCTCTTATTTATGCACCTTCTCCTTCTTGTCCCACATCCTGGGGAATTATTTCTCTCTCCACTTCTCTCTCATTTAATCTTTGATTGGCCAGTCATTCTTGTCTTCTCATCTTCTGTGATTATTCCCTCTGTTTTTCCTCTACTTCTCTTGATCCGCCTTCCTTCCTTGAATTCTCAGACTATCTTGTTTCTTTCTTGATCTTGTTGTGCCACCACTTCTCAACTATGGCAGCTCCCTTCAAGGCTCGGTTGTCTCTCAAGTCCATTTCTTTCAGTTTCCCCCCATTTGTCAAAGAAACCTTCCCCTCTCTCATGCCATGACTCTCACCCCGCCTCGACCTACCCCAAGCGAGGGTGTTTATGCTGGCATCTCAGTCAGGGACATAGTCAACATTCCCTCCTCCATCAAGAAAACCTTAATCCACAGGGGGATTTCTATCAAAAGTCTTCCCCTTGAGTCTTTCTTGAAATCCGCCTCTGCTCGCGAGAAAGATTGGTGGTTCTCAACTACAAATTCGATGATATATCCCTCTAATGTGGTGCTGAACCAAAAATTAACTGCTCGCGTGATTGGACAATCCAACCTCTGATGTGCTGCTAGCTTTTCAATGTCCCACGCGAAGATCCTCTTGACTGGTCCTTGGAACTTTGGATATTCTTGGAGAATATTTATCCAATGGAAAAATTCTTCCAGAAATTTAACCCAGAAAATTCCGTACTGGTTGCTCGATCTTTCTGAGTAAAAGATTGCTTTGTGAGTGTTTTACACCGATTTTCTCCTCAGTCCTGCTTCTTTCCATATGAAGGCATCCCAATTTCTTTCCCACCATTGATCAATACCATATATATGGATCTGAGGAAGCATTCTCCCTACAGGTTCCCTTTTAACGCAGGTCCTGGCAACAAAACCATTTTGTTGGCGCAAGTTTAATTAGACTAGGGTCCTTCTCAGGTTACCAAAAAAAGGTACCATGTAGTCTAGGCACTGGCATTTTCATATCCTCCAAAGAGAAGAAGTCTCACCCAAAGCGTTGCTGAGACAAATATATAGGGAAGGGTAGGGAAAATACTTAAGAGGATCCATATATCCTTCATGACTCATCCCTGATCTTGCGCAAGAGACATAAACAGATCTAAAACATATATGTGCAAGAATTGAACCTACTTACGTTAAGAACAAGCATCTAAACACATAACCGTCGAGTAGAACTTATAACCTAGAAAGAAGAACTGTAATGATTAAGGAAAACACACAGAGACACATCATATTTCAAAAATTAGGTCCTTCTTCATATTATCTTCAGAATCTTTCTTTGATTACAGACTCAAAATTACACAACAGTGCACTGTACAGACTCTTGACTTTAGACTCATGTCACAGAGCTCTAATTCTCAAACTGATAGATCAAAATTAATTACAGAATCAATACTCGACTTGACTCAACTCCCCACAATCAAATCGGAACCAACTCTTAATCAACTGACCAACAACAACAACACCAATGTCAACAACAATGGAAACAACAACAATGTCAACAAACCTTTTACACTTATGTTCAGCCCTATATATAGCTAGGTTGTGTCTTCTATTTTGGCTTGTGTGCTTCCTTGTTCTGTTGCAACCATTTGTTTCTCAGATGGTGTTGTGTTATCTTTCACAATTTCTTTATGTTTCTCTTTCTTTCTCTGCTTTCCATCTTCTGTTGAAGCTTGCACAACTCGTGCTTAGTCAAAACTTGTGCAATTCCTTATCCAAAAATGAAGGGGCCAACAAAGATGACACAACCAATAGAATGACCGTGAATATTTTAACTGAACCACACATCCATTTGGCCATATCCAATGTCGATCGAATCCGATCCCACGTTCTTTCAATGAATCATAAAATTTATCAAAACAAGGTTGTACATAATGTGTCACGTGTGCTTGATCATCACTTATATAAAAGTGATATTATTTAATAACATGTTGATTGGCATTGGTTCTTTCTATTTTATCAAGACTCCATTAAGCATGTCTATATAGAACATGGAAAAATATAGTGATTTGATCAGAATGATAATATTCACTCTGTATTCCTTTTTGTGCAACGAATCTGTAATTCTTTGCAAAATAAACTATAGAAACAATTGATCCTGTTGGAAACACTTCATGGGATTGCTTGAATTGTAGGTCTTTACATCAATATCTATGTGAATTATTTGTGTATTTATAAATTTATTCCTCAAAATTATTCAAAAAATCTATCACACAGATTTTATCTACTTTCAAATCAATCCTTTTGGAAATAACATTTGAAGAATCTGGAGCCGTGTTATTGATATATTAATATCTCTTCCAATTGACTATTATATTATAAAATGATTGATCAATCATATCAATAGGATACTTTGAGTGAAAAAATATTAGATTTACACAATGATCACATTTCTTTCCACCAACACATTTTTTTTGGTAAAATAATTCATCACCTTCTCTTTCACATAGAATTTCAGATATAAAATCACAGAATGTGGAAGGAGTGAACTTGGCCATAAAGTTTTACCAAAATCAAGAAAAGTGTCGTAATATAACTCAAATTCAACATGATAACAACAACGACAACTGTCATGAACAATGATGGGTCTAACAAACCATGGTTTTTGTTGCAAAAATGTATTGATGGAAATTTTAACTTCTTTGTGCTCTTCTTTGAACTTATTGAACAATTCTATTTGTGTCATTGGCAATATATGTTTTGGATGTTCTTCATATATTTTTCGTGTTATTCTTCGTCACAACACATCCATTTTATGTGGTGAAACACAAGATTCTGTCAACCAGCAATTACGGGTCGATTCTTTAACATTTTCTACAAGTCTATCTTTGTAGGGTTGTCCAGAAATAACTGTCCAAAAAACAAGTTCATCATTTGCATCTATTTGCAATCAAAATTTTCTGTTTGTATGCTTTTTTTCTTTAGGTTCCCATAGATTTTTCTATGTGTTATGTCAAACGATCTTTTATATTGCTAGATGAAACAATTTTTGTTTGTTTCTGTTGGACACACTGACCACACTGAGAGGGGAGTGAATCAATGTAGGGATCTTTTTAAAACTTCCCTTTCACAAAACTCCTTAGTTAGCAATCACCAATTACTCATCACTTATTACTGTCATTTATAATTGGTTAAATGTGAACATACATCAACAACATACACCAACACCAAATATCATCAGTAAGTCATCACCACACGGAACACAAAGAACACAAGATGTATGTAAAATTTTATTTTTATTACGGACTACAATCCTTGGGTTATCAACAACAACTGAATAGAGTTACAAATCCACAAGAGCGACAACTCTACAATGCAAGACTCGACTTACACAACTCAGTACCAACTGAGAAGATGAATAGATCCTCAATAGATACAATTTTTTCAATAGGTACGTAACCTTTCAGTAGTGAAACACACATATGTATGTTCCCTACCAGTAGTACAGCTCGCGTATGTACATGGCTAGTTTGTACTACAACCTGCATATGCCTTCTAAGTAATTAGGGTTTTCTCTCTATGAAAAACTCAGATCCTTTGCAACCTTCAATCACATCTACTTTTGTCTTTCATTTTTCAATTTTAACCATAACCAATCACAACACATCTATGCTCTCCCACAACTTACTCATGATCCTCAACCATACAATATGAATGCTACTTAATCATGTATAAGCAACCAGTATATGATGGAAATCATATCAGTAATGAACCATAAGAGTTTTGCTCACTCTATCAATCAACCAACATAAATATATCACAAAATCCATACCAATAATTCCCTAAGAATTCACCATACAATAAGCAAGAGTATCCATCTAGACAAGTATGCAACCATACCAGAGTTTCTATGGAAAATCTGAGCCCATAGAATGCAGATATGGAACTTCCTTCAAACTTCAAGAACCTCGCATCAACTCACACTCAAGTCTGCATGAATTCATCCAATTGTACACTCTCTTCCTTCCTTTATAATGCATGTGTACACATTCTTCCTCTCTGTATCCCTTGTATGTATGCGCTCTGTCCCCCTGTTGCTCACGTACTCCTTTAGAAACTAGGGTTTCTGAACTTCCAAAACTTTTGTTGTCATGATCTCAGACTTACTGAAAATTTAATGTGTCCATGAGATCCTCCAGTCAATCTCTCTCTCTCAAAATAGATCTTCAAGCTATGCTCAAGAGATTATTTTAACAAGACACCCTTGCTACTTATTTATACTCTCCAAGTAGCTTCCTTAGAAGCATCCTCTAGGCCACTTTGTCCACATAGTCACCTATGTCCAACTTTTCCCAATTTTCCACTTGTCCATGTATCCAATAGCCACTTGACCACTTAACCCATTTTCCTCATTTTAGGGTTAACCTTCTTATAACCACTTTCCATAATTAG
>ML792990.1:104521-131048 GCA_009831015.1 Picea engelmannii
TTTATTATTTAAATAATCCTCCTTGACTTTGTCACTTCACTTTAAATAATCCTCTTTGACTTTGTCACTTCACTTTATTATTTAAATAATCCTCTTTGATTTTGTCACTTCACTTTATTATTTAAATAATCCTTTTTGACTTTCTCACTTCACTTTATTATTTAAATAATCCTCCTTCAAATTGTCACTTCACTTTAAATAATCTTGTTTGACATTGTCACGTCACTTTATTATTTAAATAATTTCTTCTTTGCAAGTACATTTACTTCTTTGACCTTTTTGGGCTTCAAGCCAACATATGAGGGTCCTTCAACTTCGTAAGGCCATAACTCTCAAACCATGAGGAGTTATGTGGCGTTCCACATACCATCGAAAATAGCTTGACAAGCACTATCCATCTAGGATAGTTTCACTAAAAAATTCACTGATATTAATATCATTATTCCATAATTAAGCATGGGTTCTCTAACCATACTTATAGGATAACTCAACCACAAAGCGCCTTCCCGTGAGGGCTTTCACCATAATGGGACCACTTTGGAGTTGACTGCAAAGTGTCTTCCCATGAGGGATTTCACCATAAGGGGACCACTTTGGAGTTCATCCATTTTTACAACCATGACAAGAAAATAATGAGTCATCTTTACATCAATCCAAGTATGCATCATATATCAATGACAAATCATTGATCCATGTTCATCTATGCATACGAATATGACTCCTCTTGACATCAATCCATTGACATCAAGGTCAATACATGATCCATCAATAACTACATCAATATACTATGGAAAACCATTGTTCCTTTGACATCAATCCTTTGGCATCAATGACAACATGACCCAACAATATCCCCCTTTGGCATTGATGGCAATACCGACATTGATGTCAACACCAATCATTGATGGAAACATGTAGACAAGGAATTGCTCTACATCAATAGGCATCTCAATCACATCAATGTGACTATCTACCCTCGTTTTAAATCAGTGGAAAAAGTTCATTCTCCCCTTGTTGTTTCTCCCCCTACCTGAACTCTCCTTGGGGATGCTCCCCATGTCTGAATGCCTTTGATCTTCCTCTGAATAATCTCTCTCTTTTTTAACAAGGAATATCACTCTGATATAATGTTGAAGATATATAGCTCATTCTATCCCTGTGACCATCTCTCCCCTTGGAACTATGCCTTTGTGCTTTTTCTCCAAGTATAGGTCTCTTTTTCAAGTATTTATCTTTACATCTGATAAATCTCTCCTCCTGGAATCATGGCAAGAAGAATGACTTCCCCTATGGGTATGTCTCTGCCTATCTTCTCTGCAACATGAACAATATGATACCACTGCTATATTCTTCTGCTACAAATGCTACTTCTCAACCAGAACATAGATCAACTACTCTTTTTATGACGATCCTTGGACCTCTCCATGCATCAAACTCGTTCCATACCATACATTATGAATAAAAATATATGTCAACAATGAATAGAGAATCATGAAAAAAACATCAACCAAGTACATCCTGTGCCAACCATGCGCAATACCCATGTACATCAACCATGGACATCAATACCATATCATATGCCATAAGATATCATCAATGGAGTGAATCAACCATATGCCTCTACCAACATGCCAACCATGTGCCTCAAACAAGTGTCATATCATTCATGATATGCCTCTACCAAGAACCAAGTGCCACAATCATGTATCTTAATCAATGAAGTGTTTTAACTATGTCATCCATACATCAACAAGTGCACCAAACATGTATCACCACTTGTATAAAGAAATTGCATCAACCATGCACCAATACCACAACAAGATGAACTACAATCAATATGTGTCCTCACATGTATGCCATATCCACCATACACCATGTGCCAATCATACTTCTAGTATGTGCCTCTAACCATGTACCAAACGTGTACCAATCATGCATCAACTATAGAACAAGGTATGACTCATCAATGATGTACAATATGACCACCTCATCAACTCATCAACTACATTTCCCACTATGTAGCCCATCCTCATGCCAAATGCATGCACCAAGATATCCAACAAATATGCATCTCACAATACATCATAAGATGTATCAATGGAGCTCAAATATGTATCAACCATGTATCCCAACAGATCATCATCAACCATCATTCACTACAACAAATACCAAGCATCCAATAATGCATGTACTAGAAGTGTACCTCAATAGATCAATGACATTTGTAGCTAGCATCATCATGATATATCTCATAACCAAAGTAACACAACTTCACTGTCACAACCAACATTTTTCCTCAACATAAAAGTGTCTCAATCCACACTCTAGGGTTAATACCATGCATCTAAGATAGTCTTTCAACACTCAACCATATATCACCACCATACATACAAAAATTATGTATGCCAACATGTAATCATGAAAACCTGCAACAAACCATGTCAGACCCTGCAACACAGAGTTATACCATCATACCATGCTGCAATTCATATGAATAGCCCTCTTCCCAAGGCTTTTTACCATAGATACACGGCTTGCTGCATAGACAACTTGCATATGTACGCGGCCAATTCATAGGTCATCTTGCATATTCATAGGTTGTCTTGCATATGTACGCGTCCTATTCATAGGTCATCTCACGTATGCTTCTAAAGATGACAAAATTGAGCTTCCCTTAAGGCTTCCATTCTGTTCTGACTTTTCATTTTTCTTCACCCACTTCTGAAGGTGTCCCAACTTTTCATAACTTGAGCTTTGAGATTCCATCTTTTCAAAAATGTCTTCCTTCCTAACTTCATTCCTTCTTCTATTCATGTTATATGAATTCCTCATCATGGATGTTCTTCTTGTGTTCCAACAATCCTGGGATTTGTGCCCAAATCCACTACAGCTGGAGCATCTCATGGTGTGACAATGAGTAGCAATATGTCCTACTTGATTACATCTCCAACACCTTAGGGTGTTATGAAATATTTCACTATCTTTCCTTGCATAATACCTTCATTCCAAAGAGTTGTGACCATATTCATTACATGAGTAACATTGACCATGAAAAACATTTTCATATCTTTTCTTTGATGTCCATATTGAAGGTGTCTCTCTTATTTGAGGTGTAAAGATGGATTCTTGATGTCTTCATTGCTTTGTTCTTTTGAAACTTTCCTTTCCTTGTGTAGATGATTGACTTGCAACATTATTTCCATCTTTTGAGAGTGAGGGACTTACCTCATGCTTCTTTGAAGTGCCTGCTTCAACATGTGTAGCTTCTTTCTGGTATCCAAGACCTGATTTATCATTTGGTGATATTTGACTATCCAAGATCTCATTCAATATTGTTGAGCTATTCACAAATTTGTTTGACTTCTCTACTTTCTTTTTAAGATCAACAACTTCAACTTCCAACTTATGACATGACTCTTCCTTTTCATTTACTTGATTCTTTAGTAATTCCTCTACCCTTTTCGATTCTTCAATTTGGGTCTTGAGATGGACATTAAATTCAAGACTTTTTCTAATCTCATCATCTAGCTTTTTATTCTCTTCTATTTCATTATTTAGTCTTTTGATCTCTTCTTCTTTTTCTTCTAATTGGGTCTTTTTACTTTCTTCTTGTTCCTTGATCATTTCCTTTAACTTCAATATACGCCTTTGATCATTTTAAGAAACCTTTTAGTGTTATCAGAAAGATAGCTATATTCTACGTAACAATGGTCATATTTGTATTCAAATAGAACCCATTCAACTTTCCTTTTAAGCTCTGATAGTTCTTCTTCTACTTCTTTCATGTGAAAACTATCATTTGATTCTACATACTATCTCTAGATTTTCTTCTTCATTTGTAGAGAAATATTCAACATCATCACATTTTGAAATATGGCAATAAGGGGTTTTTGGAGAGTCTTTACCTTCATTGTTCTTGATGGAGTTGTATTTAGTGTCTTTCTTCTTGATTTGGTATGTCTCCTCTAGATTTATCCATAAATCCTTGGCAGAAGTGCATTGTCCCATGCTCTCTTTGATAGAACTTGAGAGTCCACTAAGAATGGTCTTGAGATCCAGTGCATCATTCTTCTATTCCTCCCTTTGAGTTGCAAACTTTGACTTGTTCTTCAAAGGAACCGATCCACCAATAGATGCTTTCCAAAAACCCTCTCCTATTTCCTTCAAAATCACTTTCATTTCTATTCTCCATGTATAATAATTTTCCCCATCAAGGATTGGAACTTCATCATCCATTTGTGTGTCAATCGATCTCCTCCAATCTTGTTAAGGATTATAGTGAATGCCTTCTCTGAAACAAATTGTTGTACACACCGACCACACTGAGAGGGGGGGTGAATCAGTCTAGGGATATTTTTAAAACTTCCCCTTTACAAAACTCCTTAGTTAGCACTCACCAATTACTCATCACTTATTGTTGTCATTTATAAATAGTTAAATGTGAACATACATCAACAACATATACCAACAACAAATATCATCAATATGTCATCACCACAAGGAACACAAAGAACACAAGATGTATGTACAATTTTCTTTTTATTACAGACTACAATCCTTGGGTTATCAACAACAAATAAATAGAGTTACAACACCACAAGAGCACCAACTCTACAATGCAAGACTCGACTTACACAAATCAACACCAAATGAGAAGAGGAAACAATCCTCAATAGATACTAATATGTCAATAGGTATGCAACCTGTCAGTAGTGAAACATGTGTATGTACATGCCCTACCAGTAGTATAACTAGCGTATGTACACGACTAGTCTATACTACAACCTGCGTATGCCTTCTGAGTAATTAGGGTTTTCTCTCTATGAAAAACTCAGATCCTTTGAAGCCTTTAGTCACATATACTTTTGTCTTTAATTTTCCAATTTGAACCATAACCAATCACAACACATCTATGCTCTCCCACAACTTACTCATGCTCCTCAACCATAAAATATGAATGCTACTTAATCATGTATAAGAAACCAGTATACTATGGAAATCATATCAATACTGAATACTGAACCATGAGAGTGTTTTTCACTCTATTAATCAACCAACATAACCATATCACAACAACCATACCAAGAATTCCTTAATCATTCACCATACAATAAGCAAGAGTATCCATCAAGACAACTATGTAACCATAACAAAGTTTCTATGGAAGATCTGAGCCCATATAAAGCATATCTGGAACTTTCTTTAGACTTCAAGAACCTGACATTAGCTCACACTTAAGTCTCCATGAATTCATCCAACTATACACGCTCTGCCTTCCTTCAGCCCGTGTGTGTACACATTCTTCCTCTCTATATCCCACGTATGTATCCTCTATGTCCCAGTGCTTCTTGCGTACTCCTTCAAAAAATAGGGTTTCTGAATTTCCAAAACTTTCACCATCATGATCTTAGACTTACTGAAACTTTGATGCATCCATGAGATCCTCCAATCAATCTCTCTCTCTCTCAAAATAGATATTCAATCTATTCTTAAGAGATGATTTTCACAAGAGACCCTTGCTTCTTATTTATACTCTCCAAGTAGCTTCCTTAGAAGCATATTCTAGGCCACTTTTTCCACATAGCCACTTTGTCCACATAGTCACCTATGTCCAACTTTGCCCAACTTTCCACTTCTCCATGTATCCAATAGACACTTTACCACTTAAACCATTTTTCTCATTTTAGGGTTAACCTTCTTATAACCACTTTCCATAATTAGAAAGTTCTCCATTTACTTTATTATTTAAATAATCCTCCTTGACTTTGTCACTTCACTTTATTATTTAAATAATCCTCTTTGATTTTGTCACTTCACTTTATTATTTAAATAATCCATTTTGACTTTGTCACTTCACTTTATTATTTAAATAATCCTCCTTTACTTTGTCACCTCACTTTATTATTTAAATAATCCATTTTGACATTGTCACTTCACTTTATTATTTAAATAATCCTCCTTGACTTTGTCACTTCACTTTAAATACTAATATTTGACATCGTCACTTCACTTTAAATAATACTCTTTGACATCGTCACTTCACTTTATTATTTAAATAATTCTCTTTGATTTTGTCACTTCACTTTATTATTTAAATAATCCTTTTTCACTTTGTCACTTTACTTTATTATTTAAATAATCCTCCTTGACTTTGTCACTTCACTTTAAATAATCATGTTTGACTTTGTCACTTCACTTTATTATTTAAATAATTTCTTCTTTTCAAGAACTTTGACTTCTTTGACCTTTTGGGGCTTCAAGCCAACATATGAGGGTCCTTCAACTTTGTAAGGCCATAACTCTCAAACCGTGAGGATTTATGTGACGTTCCACACACCACCGGAAATAGTTTGACAAACACTATCCATCTAGGATAGTTTCAATGACAAATTCATTGATCTTCATCTCATTATTCTATAATTAAGCATGGGTTCTCTAACCATACTTCTAGGATAACTCAACAACAAAGAGTCTTCCTGTGAGGGCTTTCACCATAAGGGGACCACTTAGGAGTTCACCACAAAGATTATTCCCATGAGGGATTTCACCATAAGGGGAGCACTTTGGAGTTCATCCATTTGTACACCATGACAAGAAAATAATGAGTCATCTTTACATCAATACAACTATCCATCATATATCAATGACAACTCATTGATCCATATTCATCTATGCATATGACTATGACTCCTCTTGACATCAATCCATTGACATCAAGGTCAATATCTGATCCATCAATCACTACATCAATATACTATGAAAACACATTGTTTCTTTGACATCAATCCTTTGGCATCAATGACAACATGATCCAATAGTTTCACTCTACGTGCAACACTGACATATTTTTTTCGAGATTTTCCAAAAGATTTTAGTACACTAGTTATATTGTCAAAGATGTTATGTTTCACCTTTGTATCTTTTGTTGACTTTTGAATACCCAATAATGATGTAGCTTCTTTTAACTTTCTTGACTTTATTAGACAAAGTAAAAGTTGAGCTTGTATTGTTATTGATTCATCTTTGAAAAAATTATTATACATATTCTTAACAAGATATCTTATATAATTCTTAACTTCTTTCTTCCCAAATTTTTTAGTATCAACATTTTCTAATATTTCATCATCAATGTTGATAGATTCTCTTGCATGTTTCAATTTAAAATTTATATTAAAAAATAAAACCCAAACATAAATTCACTAAATTATATGCAAGTGTTCATAGATTATATTATCTATATTTATGTACATACCTATCAATGATTCAACTTCTGCTTCAATTTTGGTTTCAACAACTTCATCGATGTTATGAGGAAAATCTATTTATGTTTTTTTAAAAACATCAAATACGAATTACAATCAACTATATTTTAGACAATAATTTAAATAAATGAATTCTATACTTTTAGTATAGACAATATGTACATGCATACCTGGTTCGACTTCTTCTTGTCAAAAATATGTATTTACATAATCATCGTTTCTTTCTTCAATATTTTCACGGTCTCATTTCTTTCTCCAATAATTCTCATTCCTTTGTTCATTATGGCAAGTTTCATCTCGAGTGCGATCAAATTTTATCTTGCGCAAACTTTTGTTTCCCATGAGTATAGTTATCTGTAAAAGTTTTAAAAAAATTCAATAGTTCAGAATAGTCTCAGAAAAACTTCATTGTCACAAAAATTATTAAAAAATAATATCAAGAATTTTATGTTAAACAAAGCCTTCACCTTGAAAACAATGTTCAAGTAAGTTTTCACCTTGAAAAAATGCTCAACAAAGCCTTCAATATATAAATTGTTCTTCCAATAAAAACTTGAACCTCAAAAAGATAAAAAAAAAATTGCATTCAAAACATCAACCACCTTGTTCAAAACAACGAAAAAGATTATTCAAACTTTTGATTAGGGGATCCACATATGAAAAACCATGAAACGAGCAAGTGAATTGTGTTAAATTGGTTCGGCGAAAAGCATATTTATAATATTTGGCACCAACTTAAATGAAACAACGTGTCCATTCATGTTTTCCCAGCTGACAAAATTATCTCACCCACCTTTCGGCCAAAAAAATAATGTTCAGCCTAAAAGTGAGGGATATGTTTATTTTCTATGGATTCCGTTAGAAAAATATATTTTCGCCGAACAGAATATTTTCAGTCGAAAGATTAGCCAAAAACCTATGAATGAGATTATTTGCAGGAACCTAATAATTCCCTCCAACTTACTTGAACTTTGGAGGTTGCGGACTCCTGCAAATACTCAGAATTTAGTTTCGAAACTGATACCAACATTTGAAAAATTGAATCTACTTTCAATGGATATAATTTTTTTTCTTTTTCATTGTTTTTATCTAATTTTATTTGATTTTATAAAAAAATCACTGCATAATATTTTCAGGTGACATTTTGATTCAATGAAATGGGATATCCATATCTCTAAAAATACACAGTGGAAAATTTAGAAAAAAGTATATTCAAAATCCTTAAACTATTCTCTTCAAAAGGGTATTTTTAGATTTTACTTTTAAGTAAAAAATAATATAGATACAAGGTGGGGGAAAACATGTGTTTAAAATATGCAACTTTTTCAGCTGGGTCAACTTCAAAAAATTCTAGAAATTATAATATTCATTATCATTCCTTTCATTTTTAAGGAACATATTGTGAAACAATTTCCAAATTGACGTATAAAATCTCAATAAAACTAATTTGAAAAATAGTCAGTAGAAATCTAACCAAATTCTTCACAAGTGTTGTTTTTACTGCAAAGTGAAATTATAAATAAATAAAAAATACTTGTGCATACCGAACGTTGAAGAACTTGTGAAAATATAGTTTTTACTTTGTCATAAAACAAGCAAAATGGACACCCATATTCATGATTTTACCCGTTACAACGAAGTCCGATGTAGTGAAGTCTGAGGTAGTGAAGGGAAGCGAAAGACAATTCTACAAACTAGCTTTCCAAGGTTATCTATGGGTCGTAGTGGAGAAGGGCATGAACATCTGTAGATCGAAGTGGAGCAAAGCACAAACATATGCGGGTTGATAGTGTGCAAGTCGTGGATCTATGAAAAGGACTTGAAAAATGTGATATCTCTTGTTTTTTGAAGATGATATGCACCAGTTGTTTTTGTTGGTGTTAAGTACCAAAGTTATCTGAATACAATTACCAAACAATATATATCAAAAAATATATAAAAATACACCCTTTATTATATCAAAACGTTAGGGTAGGGAAACACCATATAATGGATCCTATTATGGAAGGGATTCTCTCTTGTTCACTTGCCTCTTCGAGGGGTAATCCTCCTATAGACATACCACTCACAAAAAAAAACTTCTCTTCATGTCTCATTAAATCACTTGAACTCCTTTATTTAGTACTACCAACCATCTAGGAACATTGTAGAGGATGAATATCCTAGAAGCGGAACCTTCTAAGAAGTCCTCTTACATTTATTATATGTAACTACCATAGTGGGCCTTATTTAATACTATAGTGGACCTAGTCCACCTTACATTGAATGACATCCACTATTATCACTATGGGCCCTCTGCCCCCCTAACTATATCTCTAGATAGTTAATTGACGCAGACCCTCGACCCTTGGGCCAAGATCCGCGCAGGATCATTCTAAATCTTCCCTTGAGTCTGATTGACTCTTTGATTTCCCCACAAGGAATACTTCACACACACAAAAAAGTATATTCCACAGGTCCTTCTCAGTTATGCCTACATGATCAAACACCGATATTAACTCCACAACCGACGAACAAATGTGATCGGGCCTTTTTGCTTTTGGGATTTTGGATTTCATGATATCGTGAATCCTGTTGTCGAGCCCCTTGTCTCTTCAACCTCTGAAACCCAAAACGTCAATGAGGGTTGACTCCTTAAATGTTCCAAACACACGCCTCTTGTTGCCACTTATTTCAACTTTTCAGGACTTGAGTGATTGACCAACACTTGTTCCTCTTCCCTTATGATTTCCTAGTTTCCGAAATTTCCCCTTTTTGGTGAGATTGATGGTCTTTCAGGACTTTCGTTGAAGCTCGACCACCTCTTTCAGCTTCCATCACACGTATCCTCCAACTAGTGCTTGGGACCCTGGTTTGTCTTTTCACTCTTCGCGATTTCAAGAGTTGTGTTGACATGCAACTCTGTCTCTTGACTCCCAGAACCCCGAAACCTGATTAGAGCCCAAAGCTATTCTTCCGCGACCTTTTCATGAGTTTTCTCCTTTCGCTCTTCAGGATTTCGTGAACCGAAAGTTTGAACTCTCAATTCCAAAAATCACTACCTCCTCTTCTTCCTGACACCTGAAGTTCCGAAATCCCAAAATTCCACACCAAAGTCCTGTCGCATTTCGCAACTTCGGGATTTTCACTCCACTATGTCCTGGCTCCCTGTCATCAAGACTCTCGAAATACCGAACCTTGAATTCCTGAAGTACCGAAAATCACTCGTTCAGCTTCACACATGATAATCCCTTTCGTGGTTCGGAAATGTGAATGACCAAAGGTTTTGGTCTGCGCTTCAACCTTACGAAACCTGAAATTCGGAAATGATCTAACGGCTCAACTAACCACAATAAATGGTCCACGTTGATTCTTGAAACCAAAGTGATGGGTTCATCCAACTCCTAACCACCTTGCAGCTTCACTAGATCCTACGGTCCTCGCGACTTCGCGAGTTCTCCACGAAGAATTCTGACCGTCTAATTCACTCCTCAAGAATCTCTGGCCAAACTGACTTGGCATCCTTCCACTGAACTTAACTTCTGCACGATGATTTCGGTCCCCATATTCCTTTGAAGTATTTCGATCTCCATCTTCCTTTGAAGTGTTCAAAGGTGTTATCCCTCCTAAGGTTTTACTTGAAACTCAAGTCTTCCCAAACTGATCCCTTCTCACACTCCTTGCAACAATCTTTCAAATAACCTCTGGTTATTTGAGTCCTTGACTCTGTGCACTCTTTGTAACAACATTCCTTCCACCTTCACCTTAGTTGATAACTTCTAAGGCTTCAACTAGCCTGCGCACACCTTCAACGACTCTCTGCTTAACCTGCACTTCTGCTGGTATGAGATCAATGGTATCTCTCCTGATCTTTCTGAGATAAAAATCAGACTCTTTTCAATGCACACCTTGCAGACGTTTCACTGCACTCCTTGCAAGATCTCTCAGGATGAGAAACAATTGAAACTCATTCTTCTCCTCTATCAGACTTCATACGCTTAACATGAAATCACACATTTAACCCAACATTGAAACAAATGCATAAACATAGAGAATAAAACAACTGTAAGCATACCATTCAGCAAATGTAAACAGTAAGCATCATAACACCATGAATATTGTGTCAAATATTTATATATTAACTCAAGTGATCTTGTACATGGGTTCTTCTATACATCTCTCTACTACAACTCTACATCTTATGAAAATCTCAATGCTCATCCAGAATTACAATGATACAAGGGTGGGGGTGTCTATATTCATTTTCCTTCCTACTCTCTAAACTATCTAATCTATGAATTCAAATATACCTACTTTCATTAATTATGTATAAATGCCTTTACATTCTACAGATGAGAGCAGTTCTCAAGATCGTTTTACAACATCTAAGATATAAATGTAAGTATGCTTCCCCATCTATCACATTAATATCCACATCATTAGTTTTTCAAAACATTTCAAAAATGTGCACTGGTGCTTTTCCAGCTGTGTTCCACCTTTTACGTTGTTTGTTTGGCTGGCTGCCTATGATGCTCCTGCATCATACTCCCTCGCTTGAAAATTTTCATGAACTCATGTTCATGAACTCTTGCATGGTCTGTCCATGCTTTTGAATTTCTACTTCATCCTCCCAACTGGCATCTTCAGTTGGATGTCCCTTCCATTTGACCAAGTATTCAAAATACTCTTTTCTCCTTGTCTTTTTGCTAACCCTTTTGTCAATTATGCTTTCCATCTATGGATTTTTAGCTACAAGCATTTGTTTTGTCCATTGAATTTCTTTCTTCTCATCTTCTGCTCCTGCTTCTTCAGCTCTATAAGGGTACAAATCCGTGACATTGAATATCGGTGAGATTCTGATCCCATCAGGTAATTCAATCTCATATGCATTTGTCCCAAATTTCCTTATGACCTTGCACGGTCCAATCTTTTTCATCTCCAGTTTGTTATATGTTCCCCTTGGGAACCTCTCCTTCCTCAGATATGAAAGAATCAGATCACCAAATTCAAAGTGAAGTTCTCGCCTGTGTTGATCTGCTCTCCACTTGTATTCTTGATTTGAACTCTGCAATCTCCTCTTAATTCAGTTGTGAAGCTCCTTCATTCCTTCTGCAAAGTCCTCTACACTAGCACTCCTGAATTCATTTTGTTCTGAATCTTTCAATTCAGAAACTCCCCTTGGCTGCATTCCATATACAATCTAGAATGGACTCTGCCCTATGATTCTATTGAGTGAATCATTGTAAGAAAATTCCACATGTGGCAGAGTGTGATCCCACTGACTGTGGTGTTCAGTCACTAAGCTCCTCAACAAATCTCCCAAGCTCCTGTTCACAACTTCTGTTTGTCCATCCGTCTGAGGATGATATGACGAACTAAAAGACAAACGTGTCCCTAACTTTTTCCATAAGGTCCTCTAGAAATGCCCTACGAACTTGGTATCTCGATCAGACACGATATTCTTTGGCAAGCCGTGAAGTCTGACGACTTCCTTGAAAAACAGGTTTGCAATATGAGTTGCGTCGTTGGTTTTCTGGCATGGTATGAAATGTGCCATCTTTGAAAATTTGTCGACTACCACAAAGATTGAATCACATCTTCTTTGTGTCCTTGGCAGTCCCTATATGAAATCCATTCTCATTGCATCCCATGAACTTTCAGGTATGGGTAATGGTTGATATAACCTTGTGTTCTGTCTTTTTTCTTTCGTGTGCTGACAAATTTTGCATCTATCCACGAATTTCTTAACATCCGTCCTCATCCCTGGCCAAAAATATGAGCCATTCAACTTTGAGAATGTCTTGTCATGACTGAAATGTTCGACCAATCCTCCACTATGTTTTTCCTTCAGCAGATTCTCCCTCATGGAGCATTTTGGAATACATAGTTGATTTCCCCTGAACAATAATACATCCTGGATCATGTATTCATTCCATTGCCTTATGTCTTTGAGAATTGGATTCTTAGATGCCTCATATGCCTCCTTAAAATCTGGTTCATCCCTGTACATTTCTTTGAGGTTATCAAAACCTAAAGTCTTGACTCTGAATTCCTGCATAAGAAAACATTTCTTGCTCAAAGCATCAACAACTTTGTTAGCAGTTCCAGAAACATGCTTAGTTACAAAAGTAAAATTCTGCATGAATTCAACCCATTTAACATGTTTTTGGTTCAACTTCTCCTGTTGAGTCACGGATTGTAAAGCATGATTATCATTGTACAAAACAAACTCTTTGGGAACCAAATAGTGTCTCCATTTCTTCAACTCTTGTATGACTGCATAAAATTATTTGTCATATGTGGAGTACTTAATCTTCGCTTCATTCAGTTTTTCACTGAAATATGGGATCGGCCTATCATCTTGGCTCAAGACCGCTCCAATTGCAAACCCACTCGTGTCACACCTGACCTGGAATGTCTTGCTGAAATCCAGCAAAACCAGAATTGGTTTCTCATTGATCCTCTTCTTCAGCAGATTGAAGATCTTCTCTACTTCTTTTTTCCAGTGAAAAGATTTATGTCTTTTCTTCACCGTATCCATCATCGATGCACTAATTCCACTGAAGTTTCAGAATAATTTCCTATAGAAGCTAGCCAAACCATGGAAGCTCCATACTTCAAATATACTCTTCGGTGATGGCCAATTCTTAATCGCCTTTATCTTTTCTGGATCCATTTTTAATTCATTTGCAGAGATAACAAAACCCAAATAAACGAGTTATGTTCTCATGAATGGCAATTTTTTCATATTAATCAACAATTTCTCTTGCTTTAATCTCCTCATCACTGTAGCTAAATGCTTTAAGTTCTTTGCTTCTGTCCTCCTGAAAATTAATATATCATCAAGATATACAATGATGAATTTCCCTATGAAATCCTTCAGGACTTCGTTCATCAATCTCATGAAAGTACTGGGTGCATTCGTTAATCCAAATGGCATGGAAAACCATTCATACAACCCCTCATTTGTCTTTAATGTCATCTTCCATTCATCACCTTCTCTCATTCGAATTTGATGATACCCTCTTTTCAAATCAATCTTTGAAAAAAATCTTGCTCCACTCAAGAAATCCATCAAGTCGACCATTCTTGGCAATGGAAATTTGTATCTAATGGTAATCTTATTGATTTCCCTTGAGTCTATACACATTCTCCAGCCTCCGTCTTTCTTTGGGCTGAGCACTGTTGGAACAACACATGGACTCAAGCTTTCTCGAATCAATCCTTTGTCCATTAAGTCCTGGACTTGTCTCTTAACTTCTTCATTTTCCTGCGATGTCAACCTATACCCGACTTTTTTTGACAAACTGGCTCTAGGTATAAGGTCGATATGATGGCTTATACTCCTGATAGGCGACAACGAACAAGGTCGTTCATCCACTAGTATATCAAAAAACTCTCCCAGCAACTCTTTGATCTCTTCTGGTAAATCATTTATCCTTGTACTAGTCAAAATAATTTTGGGCTTCCTGACCACAATAGATTGTGTGTCTTCCTTCTTCTTAACCTCCTTAAGAAGTTCCTTCCCACTCATGAGAAGTACAGTGTTTCTCATATTTATTTTCCCCTCTTGGTTTTTAATTGACAACAACATGTGCGTCCCCCCATTCTTCTCCAGGGTGTATGTGTTCTTTCTACCATCATGAACCATGTTTCTATCATATTTCCATGGTCTACCCAGCAATAGATGACAAACATCCATGGGAATGACATCACATAATATTTCATCCTTATATCCTCCTATTTTAAATTCAACTAAACACTTTTTAGTGACATTTACCTAGTGTCCTTTTTGTAGCCACGAAACTCTGTATGGGCTTGGATGTGCAACAGTCTCTAGCTCCAACTTTTCTACCATCTCTGTAGATACAAGATTCTTTGTGCTACCGCTTTCCACTGTGACCTTGCATACTCTATCTTTAGTTTTGCAAGCAATCCTAAACAAACTGTTTCTTTGGGATGGGTTCTTTGCCTCCTTCTCCGGCTTAAAGAGAACTTTCCTCATCATTAAGGATCTTCCGCCCTTAGTGTCTTCTTCCTCAACATTTCATCCTTGAGCTTCAACAATGTGAGCTTCACCACCATCTTTCTTCCTATCTGGACACTCATAGGATTTATGTTCAATTTTTCCACATACAAAACATTTCACTTCACCTCCTTTGCCTCTTCCTCTTCATCTGGCTTGAGGAAAAGTATTTCTATCAGCATACTGCCTTCCTTGTGAGCTTCCTCCTCTCTCAGGTTGAGTTTGAGGTTTCTTTCCCTCTTCTTTAGGTCTCTGATTTCTATCCTGGGCAACTGTTTTGCCTCTGGATTGACTTCTACCTCGACCTCTTTGACCTTGCTTCCAGCTCAGCTTCTCTTCATCTTTCAGAGCCATCTGATAATCATCTTCAACAGTCTGAATGCTCATCATGCTCATCTCATCTTGAATGTCATATCGCAGACCATTCATGTACCTGACAACCTTTTCATCATCGCTTTCTTGATGACTTTCTCTGATGTTTATCTTGTAGAATTCCTCAGTGTATTCCTTCACTGACATCAGCTTTTGTCTCAAATTTTGCATCCTTCGAGACATAGTGATTTGATAATCCCTGGGTATAAATTTGGCTTTCATCTTTGCAACCATTCTATCCCAACTTTTGATTTTTTGCTTGCCTTTGCAGCATCTGTCAGCCTACAGTTCATCCCACCATAGTGTTGCATGCCCTTTAAGTCTAGTAACGACATGTTTTACCTTCTTGTCTTCCTCGACATCCTCATAGTCAAATTATTTATCCAGAGCTCTAATCCATTCTAGAAGCTCTTCAACATCCAAGTTTCCCTCATACACTGGAATGCCCATTTTCTATCTGGCACCTATCCTTGCAACATCCATGAATAGACATTCATCTGCAGCATCTTCGACTGCAACTTCTTCTTCTTCGTTTCCAGCTTCATTTCCACTTTCATCTTCGTTGATATCCCTAGCATCAACTGTGCGCCTCTGTGTTGTCTCCATGGCATCAAGCCTGGAATGTAACTCACGCATTTCTCTTTCCCTCGTTGGATGAGGCATTGGCATTGGCTTGTCTCTTCTTCTCAGCAGCATGACTGTAAAATGTTCCTCTTTTCTCTGCTATAGAAAGCAAAGAACTTGTTCTGTAGCTATGATACCACAATTGGCGCAGACCCCAGACCCTCGGGCCAAGATCCATGTAGGATCGTTCTAAATCTTCCCCTGAGTCTGATTGACTCTTTTATTTCCCCACAGGGAATACTTCACACACACAAACAAGTGTATTCCACGGGTCCTTCTGAGTTATGCCTATGTGATCAAACACATACGTTAACTCCACAACTGACCAACAAATGTGATTGGGGATTTTTCCCTTTTGGGATTTCAGATTTCGCGATCTCGCAAATCCTGTTGTCGAGCCCCTTGTCTCTTCAACCTCTGAAACTCGAAACGTCAATGAGGGTTGACTCCTTCAATGTGTTGAACACACGCCTCTTGTTGCCACTTATTTCATCTTTTCGGGACTTGAGTGATCGACCAACACCCGTTCCTCTTCCCTTATGATTTCCCGATTTCTGAAATTTCCCCTTTTTGGCGAGATCGATGGTCTTTCGGGACTTTCACCGAATCTCGACCACCTCTTTCAGCTTTTGTCAGATGTATCCTTCGACTGGTGCTTGGGACCCTGATTTTGGCTCTTCTCTCTTCACGATTTCGGGAGTTGCGTTGACATGCAACTCTATCTCTTAACGCCCGGAACCCCGAAACCCGATCGGAGCCCAAAGCTATTCTTCCGTGACCTTTTCAGGAGTTTTCTCCTTCCGCTCTTCAGGATTTCATGAACCGGAAGTTTGAACTCTCAATTCCAAAAATCGCTACCTCCTCTGATTCCTGACACCTGAGTGCCGAAATCCCAAAATTCCATGCCAAAGTCCTGTCGCATTTCACGACTTCAGGATTTTCACTCCACTATGTCCCAACTCCTTGTCGTTGGGACTCCTGAGATATTGAACCTTGAATTCCCAAAGTGTCGAAACTCACTTGTTCAGCTTCACATGAGATAATCCCTTTCATGGTTCAGGAATGTGAATGACCAAAGGTTTTGGTCTGCACTTCAACCTTACGAAACCTAAAATTCTGAAATGATCTAATGGCTCAACTGACCACAATAAACGGTCCATGTTGATTCTTGAAACCAAAGTGATGGGTTCATCCAACTCCTAACCACCTTGCGGCTTCACTGGATCCTACGGTCCTCGCGACTTCGCGAGTTCTCCACGGAGAATTCTGACCGTCTGATTCACTCCTCAAGAATCTTTGGCCAAACTGACTTGGCATTCTTCCACTGAACTTAACTTCTGTGTGATGATTTCACTCCCCATATTCCTTTGAATTATTTCGATCTTCATCTTCCTTTGAAGTGTTCAAAGGTGTTATCCCTCCTGAGCTTTTACTTGCAACTCAAGTCTTCCCAAACAGATCCCTGTTCGCACTCCTTGCGGCAATCTTTCAAATAACCTCTGGTTATTTGAGTCCTCGATTCTGTGCACTCTTTGCAACAACATTCCTTCCACCTTCACCTTAGTTGATAACTTCTAAGGATTCAACTAGCCTGCGCACACCTTGCATGACTCTGTGCTTCACCTGTACTTCTGCTGGTATGAGAACAAAAGTATCTCTCTTGAGCTTTCTGAGATAAAACTCAGACTCTTGTCAATGCACACCTTGCAGACATTTCACTGCACTCCTTGCAGGAACTCTCAGGATGAGAAATAATTGAAACTCATTCTTCTCCTCTATCAAACTTCATACACTTAACATGAAATCACACATTTAACCCAGCATTGAAACAAATGCATAAACAGAGAGAATAAAACAACTGTAAACATACCATTCAATAAATGTAAACAGTAAGCATCATAACACCATGAATATTGAGTCAAATCTTTATATATTAACTCAAGTGCTCCTGTACATGGGTTCTTCTCTACAGCTCTCTGCTACAGCTCTACATCTTATGAAAATCTCAATGCTCATCCATAATTACAATGATACAAGGGTGAGGGTGTCTATATTCGTTTTCCCTCCTACTCTCTAAACTGTCTAATCTATGAATTCAAATATACCTACTTTCATTAATTACATATAAATGCCTTTACATTCTACATATGAGAGCAGTGCTCAAGATCCGTTTACAATATCTACGATATAAATGTAAGTATGCTTCCCCAACTATCACATTAATATCCACTTCATTAATTTTTCAAAACATTTCAAAAACGTGCGCTGGTGCTTTTCCAACTGTCTTATGCCTTTTACTTTGCTTGCTTGGCTGGCTACCTACGATGTTCCTGCATCATTAACATTCCATCCCCCTTATAAAAGCATTGTCCTCAATTCTTGTTATGAGGGTGTACAACTATATACTAGGGTCCCATGGATAATTGTCGACCAAAGTGTTAAAGTAGACTAGAGAACGAGGGTCCCATGGAGAAATGAAAGACACCGTGTTAAAGTAATCCAACCACCATTGTAAACTGAGGTCCCATGTCCAAGTGATCATGTGAACTCCATGTAGAATATATCGAAACCCAATAACCAACTGAAAGGGATGCTTCAAATATTAACACATTTCATGTGGATCTAAATAAGAAGATCCATCCACATAGTGAAAAAGGGTCGTAGCTAAATCTGGAAGGAATAATACCACTGTAAAATATGCAAGATGGACACTGGTAATCATAACTTTCTCCTGATTTGTTACATTGATGTTCTCTACATAAGGTGGAGTAGAGTCATCAAATAAAATATGAAAGTCGTTGTCATCCAAAAAATGACAAATATCCATATACCAATCATCACAATCAGTCTCAAAATCATACCAAGCATATACTTATTGATTATATGCATCTTTGATATATTCCATAAGATATCTCTCATGCATGCTAGCTAAGGACCTTTGAATATTGTGAAAATTGTCCCTAATATCTTGTAGACCGTCTTGTATATGGTTCTCGAGGGATTCAAACTTCCGTAGAATTCCCATGAGGATTTGAGAGTCAATAGCCATTAGAAAGACAACATATAATATACCCAAAGAAATATATTAAAATGAATTATCCAATGGAACTTATCTGATAGCAATATGAGCACCTTGTGGAAACTATGAAATTTGCAGTCCCGCAACCATCACGAAAAAAAACCTCTTTGGAAGAATTTGGAAAAACAAATTAGATATTTGAATTCCTCTCAAAAAAAGATGCGCAATTGACATAGTAAGTTATTTTTATAAACTCTAGTTTCTCTTTGGGCTATGGATAACACATATGTTTTTCATGGAAAAGATGATGGTCCTAGTATTGAAGAATATATAAAAAAAAAAAAAAATTCATTATGGGGAAACCAATGGAAATCTTGGGTATGGATGAATTTAATGAATGATTCTAGTATATGGTGGAGTGGAGTTCAATCTGAAGAGATTCATAAACTTTCAAATAAAGAATATGAAAAAATATTTGTAGACAAGTGGTCTCATGCCAAGATTAAGAATAAAGACTGCATCGAGGTTTTATTTTCATCTGGAAACTCTATATTACAGGTTCACAACTGTCTTCATAAGGAGAATATTATTATTTCTATTAACCCTAGTTGCATGTAGAATTTTATCAATATTCAATTGGTTAATAAACTGCAAGTTCCCACAAAGAATATTCAAGATACACAGGTTGCGAGTGAAAACGTTCAATTTTTTAAAGATTTGAAACTCAGTATAGATAAATATGTTTTGTATTCAGATTTTTATGCTATAGATATACATGATGTGGATATTTTTTTAGGATATCCTTGGATGAACTCAATTGGTACGGTTAATATTAATGTGCAAAATAAGTTTTTGAATTTATGGTACAAGAAAAAGAAAATCACATTGCAGGATGTGTCTGTTAGTAAGACGTAATGGCCCCCAAATACTCGTCTAGCTACCTAACATTATTGTTAAGTAACAAAGACTAAAAATAGAAACACCATAAATATTCAAAGAACAATATAGAAGAAATATCCACTTTATTATTTCAAACCCTTAAGGAAGGGAAACACCATACAATGGATCCTATTATGGAAATGTTCCTCTCATGTTCAATTGCCTCTTTGAGGGGGAATCCTCCTATTGAGCTACCTCTCCAAATACAATACTTCTTCTTCATATCTCATTAAATTGCTTGAACCTCTTTATATAGTGCTACCAACCACCTAAGAACATTCTAGAGGAAGAACCTTCTAGAAGGAGAACCTTCTAAGAAGTCCTCCTACATTTATTATATCTAACTACCATAGTGCGTCTTATTTAATACTATAGTGGACCTAGTACATATTACATTGAATGGCCTCTTCTATTATCACTCTGGGATCTTCGGGCCCCCCACTACCTCTCTAGCTACCTAAAATTCCATCCTCCTTATGAAAGCGTTGTCCTCAATGCTTGGTGTACAACCATATACCAGGGTCCCATGGATAAGTGTGGACCATAGTGTTGAAGTAGACTAGAGAACTACAGTCCCATGGATAAATCAAAGCCACCATGATGATGTAGTCCAACCACCATTGTAAACATGGGTCCCATCTCCAAGTGCTCATGTGAACTTCATGTGGAATATATTGGAACCCAATAACCAACTAAAAAATAATACTCCAAATATTGACACATGTCATGTGGAACATAGTGGGAGAGGTTTGTATCTGAATATGGAAGGAATAATACCACTATAGAATATTCAGGATGGACACTGGTGATCATAACTGGCTCCTGATTTTTTTACATTGATGTTCTCTACAGAAGGTGGAGTAGAGTCATCAAATAAAATATGAAAGTTGTTGTCATCCTAAAAATGACAACTATCCATATACCAATCATCACAATCGGCCTGAAAATCATACCAAACATATACTTCTTGATTATATTCATCCCTTATATATTCCATAAGATATTTCTCCTACATGATAGCCAAGGACCTTTGAATATAGTGATAACCGTCCCTAATATCATGTAGACCCTCTTGCAAATGGTTCTCTAGGGATTCAAACTTTCATAGAGCTCCCATGAAGATTTGAGTCAATATCCATTGTAAACACAAAATATAATATACAAAAAGAAATATATTAAAATTATTTATCCAATGGCAGTGATATGATAGCAATATGAGTACCCTGTGAAAAGTTATAAAATCTGCAGTCTCACCGCCGTCATGAAATACCGCAAAAAATGGTTGGTTTTAAATCAACGATATCTTCACTTTCGGAGCTTTGATTTGGGTGATTGTTTTTCTTAGATCAAGTATTTTTGAAAGAGTAAATAAATTTTTTGATTTGTTTTGGAAAATTCGTCTCTAACAGCTACAAAAATCAGAAAAATCACATGGTCGTCCACGAAAAAACCCTGAAAATAACATATTTTAAAATGTCGATAACTTTAATTCCTAGACTCCGTTTTAGACAATTTTTTTTTTTTCTAAAATAGATGTTTTTATGAGAAGAAATCATATCTACAACTAGTTTCTGAAAATTTTTCACATGAATTTACAAAATGTATCCAGAATTTCGTGATCCTCTTTTTCTTCTCTGAAAAAAAAATTATGCAAAAATAAAAAAGAATTGCCCACACGTCCTGCTAAAGAAAGTTCTCTGATACCAATTGTTAAGTACCAAATATTGAATACAAAAACACCATAAATATTCAGAGAAAAATACAGAAGAAATCTCCACTTTATTATTTCAAACCCTTAAGGTAGGGCAACACCATACAATGGATCCTATTATGGAAGAGATCCTCTCATCTTCACTCGCGTATTCAAGGGGCACCCTCCTATTGATCTACCATTCAAAATAAAATACTTATTCTGCATATCTCATTAAATTGATTGAACCATTTTATATAGTGTTTCCAACCACCCAAGAACATTTTAGAGGAAGAACCTTCTAGAAGCAGAACCTTCTAAGAAGTCCTCTTACAATTATTATATTTAACTACCATAGTGGGTCTTATTTAATACTATAGTGGACCTATCCCACCTTACATTGAATGACATCCACTATTATCACTATGGGCCCTTTGAGCCCCCCACTACCTCTCTAGCTACCTAACAATTGGTATGAAATGATATGCATCAGGTCTTCTTCATGGGTAAAGGTATGTCTTGTATGTGTTTGTTTGAGGCTTGTATCATGGATAGTATGGCACATGATTAAGGAATTTATTGGAGGAACATGGTTGAGGTTCATGTCGTGGTGATATTGATACATGCTTGGGACATATCCTTGGCAAATTGTGTATGAATGTTATGGTTCATTGTTAGAGGCATATCTTTGTGATATTGGCAAATATTTGAGGAATATACTTGGTATATGCTATTGGTTGTTATGGTGCATGCTTGAGGTATATTTTTGAGACATTGTCACATCTTGGATACTTGGTATATGGTTTATTGTATGGTATATACTTGAGACATATCTTATGGCACAAGGTATGATACATGCTTGAGGTACATTGTGGCACATGGTTTGGAGATTTGGGAATATGCTTGAGGTACAACTTGGTGATGTTATGGTACAATTATTAGAGACATGTATTCACTATGTTGGCATCTGGTTTGGTATATGACATGGTGATGATATAACATTCTTAAGTAACTTCAATGATGATATCCTATTGTATATGGTGGCATATGTATGAGCCACATTCTTTTATGTTTGGTTGAGGCACATCATTTGGTACATAGTTGATGCTTGGTACATGGTACATGGTGTTGGTATATGATTGAGGTATATGGTTGATCATTGATGTTATGGTACCTACACTTGGAATATATTGTGGTACATTATTGGTGATATTGAGACAAATCTTGGTGATGTTATGATTCATGAGTTGATATGGTAAATTGCTAGAGGAACTTCTTGGTGATATTAGCACATGGTATTGTACATGTTTTGGTACATGGTATGGTATAGGTTTGATGCATAGTTGGTACATATTTATGCACATGGTATGTTATAGGTTGATGTACATGGTATGGTGATGGTTTTGGTATCCATGTGTTATGTACATGAATAGATATGAATATAAATCTCAAAATAAACCCACAATATCAACAAGAATAAACCAAACCATTCACCAATAATGAACATAAGAATGTGGTTAAAACCCTTGAGGTAGGGTAACAACATATGTTAATCCTCATGGAAGGATAAAACTACTCAAGCAATCCTTGCTTGTAAAATAACAATATTCTTCACCATGCTCCAATACATTTCTTACACTTCTTTATATAGTATTCTCTATCTTCTAGGAACATTCTAGAGAATGAATCTTCTATAAATCATATTTGTTATATATAACTACCAAAGAGGGACTTATTTAATAACATAGTGTACCTAGTCCACCTTACATGGAATGGCCTCCACTAAACTACATAATTACATTCCCATTGAGTACCTCCCTAGGTACCTCATATTACCTCCCTAGGTATACTACATTTCATCCCCCTCCACATGTTTTGTCCTCGAAACACATGAAGAAACCATAAAATATTATTGGCTAAGAAATGTAGTGAACTGGTATCAAGTGCGACCATCCATCCATCCTAATGGAAGATGAACATGATGTCCAACTGCTTCCTTTCCACCCTAATCTTGATTTGCATCATGTCGGTGTTTCCATGGGATTGGTTCTCTATCCTAATGTCATCCTATGATGCTAGTAGGCCTCCATGCACCTCTTAATCGGTTTCCTTTCTAGTTCCCTTCCAGTGCATAAGTGTATTGATGTTCATGCCCTTGCCTTGATGACTATTGGTTATCTATATGATGTGGATGGAGATATACAACAACTGTAGGAATATGTTATTTTTTCTTCAAATCTGCAACACATTGTTCCTTTAAGTCAATGACCTCCTTAGGTTCTTGATTATGTCCTTCATGTGGTTTTTCTTCATATCCTTTTGTAGAATCTTCCTCTGATTCAACTTCGGACTAAACAATAACTTATTTGATGGTATCCATGGGCCCATCTTTCTGACTAGGAGACACATATTGCAATATGATTTTCTTTTTCTTGTACCAAAGTTTTAGAAACTTCTTTTTCACATTAATGTTAATTGTACCAATTGATTCCATCTAAGGATATCCCAAAACAATATCCACATCAGCCAGATCTATAGCATGGAAATTAGAATGCAACACATATTTATCCACAGTGAGCTTCAAATCTGTAAAAAGATGAATATTTTTACCCTCACCCTATGTGCTTTGGATATTCTTTGTAGGAACTTGCAATCAATTAACCAACTGAATATTAATAATAAAAAAATTGGAAACTAGGGTTAATAAAAACAATTAGATTTTTTTTATGAATACAACCATGGACCTATAATATAGATTTTTCACATGAAAATAAACCCTTGGTGACGTATTTATCCTTAAAATTCATATGATACCACTTGTCTAAAATTAATATTTCAAGTGTTTCCTCATAAAATGAAATCATCTCAGAATAGTCAAATGATTGTCACCAATGAGAGCATCATCTTTGAAACCCCAGTCTACAAAATATTTCCACTTCTCTTTCCATAATGAATTTTGAGATTGTATAAATTCTTCAATACTAGGGCCATCATTTATTACAATAAAAAATATCTTTCTTGGAACAAATATTCAACAAAAACTAAAGATTAAAAATAAATGACTATGCAAATCGAGCGACTTTTTCCAGAAAAACCCTAAAAAATGGTTGAATTTAAAATGATAAAATAATGAACAAAATACCACTTATTAAGAGCCAAATACTTTTATACAAAAATACAATAATATATTCATAGAGAAATATAGGAAAATCACTCTTTATTAATCTGAAAACCATTGAGGTAGGACAACACCATACAATGGATCCTATTATGGAAGGGATCCTCTCCTATTCACTTACTTCTTCGAGGGGGCATCCTCCTATTGAGATACTACTCCAATCACAATTCTTCTCTTCATATCTCATTACATTGTTTGAACCCCTTTATATAGTGCTACCAACCACCTAAGAACATTCTAGAGGAGGAATCTTCTAGAAGCAAAACCTTCTAAGAAGTCCTCCTACATTTATTATATCTATACTAAGATATCTAACCACCATAGTGGGCCTTATTTAATAATATAGTGGACCTAGTCCACATTACATTGAATGGCCTCCACTACCTCTCTATATACCTATCATTGCATCCCCCTTATGAGGGTGTACAGCCATATACCATGGTCCCATGGATAAGTGTGGACCATAGTGCTAAAGTATACTAGAGAACCAAGGCCCCATGTAGAAATGAAATCCACCATGATGAAGTATTCCAACTGCCATCGTAAACTAGGGTCCCATGTCCAAGTGCTCATGTGAACTACATGCAAAACATATATGAACCCAATAACCAAATTAAAATGATACTCCAAATATTGAACCTGTCATGTGGATCCAAATAAGAAGATCCATACACATAATGGGAAATGGTTGTAGCTAAATCTGGAAGAAATAATACCACTGTAGAATATACAGGATGGACACTGGTAATCATAATTGACTCTTCATTTGTTACATTCATATTCTCTAGAAAAGGTGGAGAAGAGTCATCAAATAAAATATGAAAGTGGTTTTCATCCCATAAATGACACCTATCCATATACCAATCATCACAATCGTCCTCATAATCATACCAAGAATATCTTTCTTGATAATATTCGTCCATAATATACGTTTCTTTTCTTGCAAGTTTGGACTCTTGAATACATTGCTCTTGAATATGTTGCATTTCAACTTTGAGCTCTTGAATACATTTCTCTTGAATATGGTGAATTTTAACTTTGAACTCTTGAATTTTTGTCTTGATGGCTGTCATGATTTGAGAGCCAATATCCATTGAAAATACAACATATAAGATACCAAAAGAAATATGTGAAATTTTTTTATCCAATGGGTCTAATCTAGTAGCAAACTGAGCACCTTGTGAAAATTTATGAACTCTATAGTCCTGCTGCCATCACGAAAACCCCTCCCAAATGGATGATTTTAAATCAACGATATCTTCACTTTGGGATTTCCGATTTGGGTGATTTTTTTTTTTTAAATAACAAATCAGATCTGTAATTGGTTTTGGAAAATCCATCCCCATTTGTTACAGAAATCAGAAAAATTGCGTGACCGTCCACGAAAAAACCCTCAAAATAAAATTTTTTAAATGTAGATAACTTTACTTCCCGAACT
>ML792990.1:153499-167216 GCA_009831015.1 Picea engelmannii
AATAAGGCCTTTCAATAAAATAGAATAAGGTGGATGTAAGAAGACCTAATAGAAGCTTCCGCTTCTAGAAGGATCTTCCTCTAGATGCTTCTCTTGATAGACATATTTAGTATAAATAAGGGTCAAGGGTATGAAAACCCTAGTTTGGAGATTATTGTAACAGAGCACTGCTCGATTGGAGGTTGCCCCCTCGAAGAGGCCATTGAAAATTGCTTTTTTAATCAAAGTGCTATTTCTCTTGTTGTTCTTATATCATTTATGTGTTATTGTGGAGATTATGTTGGATATATTACTATTATTTTGCTATTTCTAGCATTTTATTTATGTTCTGCATATTTACTATATCTGGTATCTTGCATCGTGACAAGTTGGTTGATGATAGTGGAAGTTATAGTTTGATCAGTGGAAGTGACAGGTTGAGTCTACACTTAGATTTCAATGTTGTAGGATGGGGCAAGGAAATGGGGTTGTAACCTCATTCTGGTTGGTGTCGAAGAACATAGGGAGTTAGAGCTTCCTTCAAGTTGGATATCGTAAATCATGTGGTTTTAGCCTCTTTTTGGTTGGAGCCAGAGAACAAAGGGATTTGAATCTTATTTCATGTTGGATCCTGTAAACTATGGGGTTGTATCCTCCTTCTAGTTGCAGCTAGAGAATTTAAAGAGTTGTATATTCCTTCAGGTTGAAGCCTGTAAATAGGGGGTTGGAGCCTCCTTCTAGTTGGTGTTGGAGAATTGGGAAGTTGTTTCTTCCTATGAATGTATTATTGATATATATATATATATATATATATATATAAGAAAACATTCCATGGTTTTTTCCCATTTGGGTTTCCACGTAAACTATGGTGTAATGTGTATGTGTGATTTTTTATTATTCACTGATGAATGATATTTTTTATGATGCAATGATATAATGAATGCATAAGTGATAAACTATTGAATACTTTTGATAAAGTTTAATTTTATATATATTGTGATTGAAAGTGGGAAAAAGTTCTCATATTGATTCATTCCCATCTCAGTATTCCAATAGATATTTCATTGTGATTAAATATATGGTGGGGGGATAATACACACATGAATTACAAGTGATTTCACCTGGTTGGAAACACTTGTAACCCATTTTGGTGCCCCTTCAATTAGTACCACATCAAACAACACCTATATACAAAAATCCCCTTCCATGTACCCTACAATATATCAAAAGTATCCTAGGTTACCTGAAACCAACTTAAGATAAGATGATCCACCATCTTGTTGATATAGTGGCACTAAGAAAAACTTTGGAAAATACTTCTATTTAGATCTTGGGTAATCAAGTAGTATGACTAAGGGTACACTTAAGCCTTCTTACTTAGTTCTCTAAGAAATTGGTTCGAGTATTATTATTGGACCCCACACTTGTATCAAAGAGATATAACACCTAACACTCCCTTTCCCTCAGGACCCTTGAAACCCTACTCCCTACTGTCAATCCAAAACATTCCTACATAAATAACTATATATATAAAATCTATGCATTTTTTCACTGCAAACCCTACTTCCATGAAATTCTTACACAAACTATAGTATTGAGAATTTGAGCATTTTGTTAGCATCGTATTATTTAGGTGAGAGTGTAACTTAGCAAGAGTACAAAAAGAATGTTTTGGTCCTAACCTCACCCTTATTTGAGACCCATCTCAACAAAAAATGTTTTTGAGATTATCATTATGGTAGCACTCTCCATTAATCCTTTTGGGTGGACACACTAACGTAACTATGTACCAACTATCTCAACAATCCTAAAACACAATATTGATCAGCTTGGTACCACTCTCCTATAATCATTTTCTTGTGGACCAACATCTCTATAGATACTAGAGCATCTAATAGATTCTAATGTGGCCACTATAGTCTCCTCATTGGAAAATCAGTTTGAGGAGTTAGAACACAAAATTGAGCGCAACCACTCCTTTGCCCAACAAAATTTTGATTCCATCAATGTCATCAAGATAGCCTTAATGGACTTATTCCTAGAACAAATATCCCAAATTATGGTGATATAAAATCAATCCAAGGGTTATTACTGGTAGGAATAGCCATCTCAAAAGGAAGGAGGTCAATTATCCAATCCCCTAGAGCCTCATTCTACCAGATTTTTTTGTTACCCTATTATCACAAGATTTGTACTTGTTCAAATCCTTCCACAAGATGCTAATATTGTGTAATGACTAGAAGCAATTTTCATTGTCACCTAGGCAAGTACTTCCCTCATTTTAGTGAAGGAAAGAGGCCCAACACAAGGGAGGATTCCTCGGTGACCTCAAGGGATGCTATAGCAAGGTGAGGCAATTCCATAATCCCCTTATCTTAGTCACTCAATAAGCTAGGCTAGGTCTAGGAAATGTGAATGGTAGAATTAGTTTGAACAAGATAAATGGTTAATTTGTGAGAGACAAGAAACATTACAATACATATAATATTCAATTATTGATTTATATTGCATACCATTCACCTTTAGACACTAGATACAAATTAAAACCAATTGTTGTTGTAAAATTGCAGCAACAAACTAGTTTATATCAACAATAAGTAATTTACAACAACAATACGAAAATCAGCCTAGAAAAATAGCAATTATATCTTAGAATTTACCCCTCAACAAGTAGAATAATGTCCAATTGTTAAACAATGATTCCAAGAAAGTATTGCCACAATACTAAGTAAATATTCAACAATTTATATACGCCCTAATGGTTGTAGCATTCAATTTATGATAGCAACAAGTTTACCAATGATTATTCAAAGCATTAGAGTATAACTAGCTTCCTAATGATGTCATAAATCCATGTTAAGAGAGATATTTGAGAGAGTATTTGTTCTATCTAAAACTAGGGTTTCAACCATCACTTTCAATCACAAGACTAGTGTTGTTTTCTCTTTCCTTGGGAAAATGGAATCAAGAAAAACACCATGAAGATTGCTAGAGGAAAGAGAGAGGTGTGAAGATCAAACTAGGGCATATACCATCATAAACCATAGGTTTTGTTTTCTTCTCTAAACTATAACAATAAGGCTTCAATTGAACTAGGTCAAACCCTAAGTGGATAAACCATTGTGATCACTAGGACTTAAAATAGCTAAGACAAAAACCTAGTGTAAAAACACTCGTACGCCCCAGAATAACGTCTTACATTCTTTGAAAATTAATGTTAAATGAAAGTAGGGAGGGGGACAAACAATCTTAATCCCTCCTGGGGTTTCTAGCATACAAGGTAACATGTAAAAATTAACCATCTAAAAGAGAATCCACCAAAATACATCACACAAGCATACAAAATAAAGAAGAACACTTACTAGGTCAATCACATGCTTGAGGAAACCCTAATTCATCATCCATCCATCAACAAGAGACAATCATCCAAAAACATTTCCTTGAAAAGGCATGCACAAGTAATCCTAGTGAAAAAAAGAAAGAGAAGAGACAAGTAGTGGTGTTTCTCACAAGTGTGATAGTGATGAATAAAAGAGTTGATCACTGTCTCTACTTATATGAGGTAACCAAGTGCCATTTTCCCACAATAATGAGTAAAATGACAATAATCCATGATAGAAGGTGGGTTCGACCCCTCAAATAGCCTCTAAAATGATAATACATGCAAATACACCAAGATAAGTCCAAATGAATGGTGAAGTCAAGCCTACAAAGGGTGAAGCAAGCCTTCCCAAGTCCATGTTTTATCATCATATTATGAAATCAAGGTTGGAGACCGTCATCAAGTGCCCAAATCCAACAAATGGTGTCAAATGGAAAACAAACCCCATCATCATAAGAAAACCTAGCACGTGATGTCATCGTTAAATCCCAGTGTCCAGGGTGAGGAAGGAAAGAATCCAAATGGGATGATCATGTATTACCTCTCTGAGTGGTGTCCAAGCATAATCATGTGCAATATCCTCCATAAAGTGTTGAATAAGGTCTGTGTGCATTATCCAAGGTATGGTATTTATTCCCTTCTTCGTGCCATCATGATCATATATGTCAAAATATATCCCATCCATCCATCTTCCAAGATCTAGAACATGTGAGAGCCTGTATCTGACTGTGTCAAGACATAATGTGACTCAATTCTCTGCATCACACATGCCATATCCTACAATACATGCACAACATCCTACGTGAAATCATATCACATCATTCCAAGTACCATGTTAGGTGCATCCAAATTAATCAAAGTTATGGAATCAAGCAAGACCGTTTTTCATGAGGTACACGAGTCCTTAGATCATATAAAGTAAACACTAATTAACATAGAAGCCACATCAAAAATTCACATTAATTATCCCATTCAAAATTCACATTAGCTCAAGAATTTATGCAATTTAAAAATTTTAGGTATGGGAGGGCCATCAGAAGATGCTATTAGGTGTGCCAACTAGTTCAGGAAAGAAAATTCCCAAGTAGAGGGATATGTCCCATGGGATGTAGGAAATAAAATAAGCCCTTCAATAGTAAGTGTGATAGTGAAACATGTTGGGATTACTTCATGGCTTATGGAATCATTTTTTCCATTTCTATGAGCACCTTTGTAGAGGGAGAACTTACTTATTGAGGTACCCTTTCCTCGGTATATTTTGCATTCCAAACCCCTTCTCTGGCCTTTTGATACCCATGTATAAATTTTCAAGTACCCTTTACAGGTTTAAATCCTTATTATTTCATTTTTACTAGGATAAATTCTTGTTATATATGTGTATTCAATACATCAGGACACAGGGTGATTACGATTATAGGGGGTAGAGATCAAGCTGGCCCTTGGATTTTATCGTTTCCCTTTATCATTTTTTATAGCAGCTGAATCGACCTTGACATTGTATCCCTTATTCTAATGATATAATGAACCATGAACCATTACCAAAGTTTATTACACTATGAAAATCTCTAATATGGTAAGTTTTAATTATGGGGTCGAAATGGAACATTACCCTTGTTAGAGCACCCTAGTAATACCCCTTTTCCTTAGGGGTCACAACACGAGACTAAAATACAAATGATGGCTTCCAAGGTGAAACGAGGAAATTAGCATAACTTCTTGAGCTTATGATTCATTATCCAACTTCAACCAATGATCCTCATTCACATGCCTAATATATTAAGTACAATAATTCATATGAAATAAGGGCTAATGTACCTCATGATAATGTTGGACCACCATCTCCCAAGGACTATGTTTATTTGATGCAATGAGATTTTCCAATTAAGAGTGAGAGGGGAATCTGAGAGGGTTTTTTCAGATGCCATGAGTGGACATACTAATAATCATCATCGGTGTTGGAGCTGCCTTTTTTAACTGGTTTAAATGTAATTTTTAAAGTCAAATGTTGGTCTTTAAGTTCTCTTTCGCTTCGTGACATTTACCAACTAAAAAACTCAGTAGTCTCGACATACGAAATAGCGAAGGATGTTATGTTTCATAAGTCACCACTTTTTATCATTAAACAAAAGTTTTTACATTTTGTACCTCGGGATATCACACTTCGGGAGTTGCAAGTCACAAGATTTACAAGCCTAGATGTGCGAGGTCACAAAAAGTTTTAAAATCTTACCTCAGGTGAAAGATGAGAGTAAAATTCTTTAAACCACATTCAAGTGTTGTCAGGATTTTGCGTCTTGGCGTTCACTCTCTCCAAAAACATTACCGTCATAACTCTGATAGGTGAAGCTGCGAGACTTTTGCCTAAGTAACGTGGGTTAGTGTCAAGGGTGATTAGTTTTGACCATGGTTAAAGTCTCTCGGGATTTCGCGACTCGGATTACGCTCCTCCCAGAAACTATACCTTCGAAGCCCCGAGTGGCGAAGTCATGATATTGCTTAAATATTAATTAATTAAAACACTTAATCCAGTTTTACCTTCTGGTTTAAATAGATCACATCACCGTGATCTCTGGATTTCGCAACTCGGCTTACGCTCCTCCCGGAAACTATACCTTCGAAGTTCTGAGTCGTGAAGTGGCGATATAAATTAAAACATGATTAATTAAACACTTAATCATGTTTACGTCCTTTCTTAACTAAATCTAATCATCGCGATCTTGGGTTTTAGAGGCTCGAAAGGTTAGAATGAAAACTCCCGATACGGAAAATGCCGAAAGGTTGATTAAAGTTTAAGAAAACTTAATTAAAGAAGCTAATCCAGCTTAATCAGTGTTCAATGCAAATAATAATATGCATAGTCTATGAGGTAAATTTAAATTTTCCTTGCGCCAACTTGTGTCACGAGCCGTCGAAATTTATGGCATTAATTGGAAATGAGGTGAGGCGACAAGTAAGGACATGGTTTTTATTGCTAAATCTATCTCTAAATATGATTTGACCGTTCTGTTCATAAGGAAGTCGAGATTTTAAATGGTCAAAGATATAGATCTTTTTCTTTATGTTCTATTCATAAAGATCATTTCTATCCTACGCAGAGAAGTTTTTCTCAGTGAGTTGACTTCTGTATGTATATGAATTTTTATTACAGGAGAGCTAAGTCACAATCCTCTGTCATGGCCCCGCAAAAAGAGTCCAAGGTAGGTGTTGAGGTTTCAGGGCAAGGCTCTGATAATGTTTCTAATACTTCACAACGAAGCATTGATTCTATACGAACCTGGTCGTACATCTCTGAGGTTCTGCAATCCGATTTGGTGAATTGTTCGGATGATTCCAGTGAAAACAAGAAAGACGAATTGACCACCAAGTATAAGATCGTCATCCAAGCAGATATGAAAAAAGTAGCGGCCAGGCCACGTCTTCTTCCTTACTATGACATGATCCGATGGGCACTATATCATGTAGATATCCCGACTAGAACCATCATCAGCGAGAAGAAGGTCATTGTTGGGACCTTTAGACCAGAAAACTTACAGGCTATCTACAAGTTGCCACCCACGTCAAACTTCACATACAATGCCGAGTTTCTGGAGGATTTTAAACAAAAGGAATGCGAGCAATACGGAAAAATCTTATCTGATTTGATCAAGGATTGGGTCTCACACCTCGCGAAGTTCAGGGCTGATAGCAATGGGATTTATTCCATATCTTCTTTGGAACCACAGTTCAAATACATAGCAATGATGACATGTAGATTGTATGGGATGGAAGACACCACACATTTCTTCCTCCCATGGGTGCCTCTGATGCATACAGTTGTGGAAGGTTGTTCCTATGACTGGGCCAAACTGTTGTCAGATAGTTTGACCATTCGGATTATAGAATATCGGATGCAGAGGGTGAGAGGGAAGGCCGCTTCATTCTTTATGTCTGCATACATCATGGACTTCGTGTGTTTCATGACACCTTTTACCTTAATGAGCTGGAGTTGGGCTCCATCGGATGCCAAGCCTATCCACGTCTACCATTCAAAGATTTGGGAGGATAAGGCCTTAGATTTCGTATATGAAATATTCAATTGGGTAATGGTATTGATGCATGTCACTATCTTCAGTAATCCACCGTCCAGGATCTCAGATAGCATCGTGGAAAATTTAAGCAGGGTGGCCGACTGGTACGTGGAGGAAGAATTTTCATACATCAGGGTTTTCGGCACTTCTGTCCCTCCACATGCTCTACCATTATTTATACCCAATAGGCTGGCTTGTTGCGAGATCGCCAGGAAAACCATGGTCGGTGGCATAAGTAATGAGCTGAAAGGATTTTCAAAAAAGGTATGGCCACCTTTCCCCATTCATTTAAATACCTATTCTTTATTAGATTTCAGGCATGCAAAGGTTGAGGTAGTAGTCTTAGAAGATATAAAATTGGTCCATATTGAATTCAAGAAACACGACCCACACAGGGTCGTGAGTAATCACTTGGCTAGTTGTGGCCTGAAAAGATTTGAGCATGAGAATTCGCCTCATGATGATATTTTCCAAGGCGCGAGATCTTATGCCGAGGTTTTGGCTCAAATTAAAGCCCTGTTGTTTGAAGAGAGGGCCGATGTTTTCAGATTCCAAGAACATAGGCGAAGCTACCTTCCCCTAGTATTAAGGGGTGAGAATCCAACGAACGGAGAGGTGCAAAAAACAAAATCCGAAGGCTCCAAAGATTCAACACCCAGCCAAGAAGAACACCAGGAAAAGAAGGAGCAAACTGGAGGTCCGAAATAGGAATTCGAGACTTCCAATCCTCCAAGCGATCCAACCTCAGTCATTACTCCAGGGAAATCATCTAAACAGGTCATCAATCCCATCATTTCTATTACCCCCCTGCAGTCCACAAAGGGAATACCAGATGCAGGTTGGATTTTTGGTGAAGAATTAACACCCATAATGGTGGAAGAACTGCCTCTGAATGAATTCTTCTTCGATAAGAAGAGAAAGACTTTCGTGAGACAAGAACTTTACCAAGAGGCAGGTACTGTATCTAAAAAATTTAAAATCTTAACCGATGGGAGAACTATGAAAAAAGAAGAATTTGCAACGCAAGTAGCAGGAACATTGGGAGCTTTCACTATGAAAAACCAATATTCAGTCAGCACCCTAAAGGATCAGCTGAAGAAAAAAAATCATTTGATCAAGACATTAGAGGATAAACTAGCTACAGAAGAGGCAGCTGTCAAGGATCAGGTGAATACAACTTTAGAGCAAGCTAGAATAGATGATAAAAAATAAATCGAGCATGTCAAAGTCGATCTTGAACAAACATAGCTGATAGCTCAGACAAGTCAGATATAGATAGGCCAGCAAGGAGAATTGATAGAGCAGCTACGGGCCAAATCAGAGTATGTCGAAAGCCAGGTAATCGATATCAGGATATTTCAATCCCAAGCAATAGAAATCAGAAAAAGGTTATCGACATCGCAACAAGGTCTGCTTGTTAAAGTAGAAACATTTCAAAGCAACTACCAACTCATTGATCAGGTATTGGAGAACCTCTCTCTCAGAGAAAGGGAAGCTGGGGTGGCTCGGGTTGCTTTCCAAGAGGCTATCATAGCCATGCCGAGAAGGGAAACAGGCAGTAGTTCCAGTTTTCCCATCCCAGAGCAGACCAGGGGCAACATCTTGTTGAAATAATGGGAGCGTAACATATCTGAAGGCGAACAACAAGCTAAGGAAGTAAGAAAATCTTGTGAAGAAACTTTTGATTTGTTAAATGGGATTTGGTTGGGCTCCGATGGTAAAAGTAGCATTGAGATACTGGGCAAGATCAATACGGCCAAATATCTTTTAAATATCAAGGAAAATGAAGAAAGATAATTAGCCGAAATATCACAAATAACCCAGACGGACATAGTTCAAATAGCTAAATGGTTAATTAAACGGAGTATACTATTATGTTCTATCAGTGCCAAATACCAACAGGTGGAAGGAAAGTTGCCATTATTGGTGAAAGATTGTTATGCTTTTGAGGCCAATAATCAAGCAGAACCTTCTATGTTGATATCACAGTTGGTGGAAAAGTGTGTCATTTTCACAGAGCATGCAAAGAGTTAGGTTTCCGGTACCAAATGAGGACAGAGATAAAGAATTGAAATGATTAAACTCCTTAGTTGTAACCGAAAACCTTTGGAACGATTGAGATTCCAACATATAGAAATCTGTATAAATATACATTTTGAAGAAAGAAAAGAGGTTGGACCTATTTTGGTCGTTTGTAATAGAGACCCTCCTTTTTTGAATATTAATTCAAAGCAATCCGAAGAGTCATGATTCTGTCAAGACTGTGTTATGAGTTTGTTTTCTCTCTGATTTCTTGTTCAATTTCATTTCGCACATATATGTTTGATGAATGTTACACTGCAATTTAGTAAAACCTCTATTGTGGTGATTAATTTTAATTATCTATACAGTTTATAGTTTTTCCTCTGTATCAGCTATCAGCAGGTACAAGACCTATGGACTCATTAGATTTCCATATTTTATACATTCATCAATTTTCTTCTCACCTTTTTCATCCTCTGTTTACAGGGTGAGATTCTCCCTTGATAGGAGCCTCGTATTATAAACAACTTTATGTTTTTCTCATATCTTCACACACATCAATTTTTTACTAGATAACATAGTTACGGGAAAAGGCCTTTGGTTTGTAATTTATCTTTAACATTAAATCAAATAGTTCTGTTTTATACGATCGAATTGAGACAACATCTAAAACTTTGAAACTTTCCTTTACTTTCACTGTTCCTCTATGATTGTCCCCATTGTAAGACAGCCTAACATTGAGCTCGGTTTATCGGACCAAACACATATCGCTTTGAACCTTTTTGATACTATTCTTAAAACAACCAATACCTGGGTAGAACTTGAGCATTTGTGGGCTGCGATTGAGTGGGATATAAACATCTAGGAACAGTTGGAGGCTTGACAGCAACAACCCGAAAATCAGCCTTAGCTTCCTTTCCTGAAGGTTGATTCTCTCCCCTTCATTACTTTTCACTCCCTTTTGTATGCCTAGACACTGTACCTTCTAAGCCTTAGGTACAGACTCTGGAACAATAGTCGGGATCACAATATTCATTGTGTTCCATGAAACACGATCTCCTCTAGTTACCCCTAGGTAGGAGGGGGAGGGTAACATATGGATCCCACATGGGGACATGTGCTCATTGTAGAGCACATGAGAACCTCAACATATTTGGTTGTCCAAAACAGTGACCTGCATCACTATAAAAATCATGCTACATTTTAATATGGCCACATCAATACTACAAGGGGGATGTTATCCACAAGGTCAATAAGATATAAAACCATGCAAGAAAGAATTGTTTTTTGCATTTTCATCAATATATCATTAAACTAGGTTAAGATGAATGCATAATAAAGAAATGAAAAACAATAGAAGGAAAACAATGTAAGCACACAACATGACCTACCTAGCCTACCTACCCTACTCTAAGCTAGGAAATCAAGTACCTTAAGGAAAATAGGGATTGAGAAAGTATCCTTTAAAGGGTGTTGGGAGAAGGCCTATTTTGAGAAGGAAGTGTATTTTTAGTGCAAGCCTATTTTTGGAGAAATATATGTTTTGACAAAGACCTAATTTTGGAGCGCGCGCAACAAGTGGCAAGAAAGCAACATGCAGAAAAATAAGGAAAAGTAGCATGCAAGAGGAAAAGCAACGTGGCGTGCAGGACGATAAGCCTAACTATGATAGGGTTAGGTTTTTTGGAAATATTGTAATGACTATAAGCCATAAAGTAGTATAAATAAGTACCTAGCAGGTCTACAAGAGGGAGAAACATATCGAGACTAAAGAGAGAAATAGATATCAATTGAGAGGATAAGGGAGAATACGTCATAATAGAGAGATTTGATTATTATGATTTTATGGGTTACTAATTGTAATAAGTCTTGTAGAAGAGTCAAATAAGTTAGTTTTTGAGGATTAGGTCATAGGATAAGGAGCTTGGTGTGATCTAGTCTACCTCACAAAAGGTTCTTACCTTCATTTTGATTGTATTGCTAAGGATGTAATGCGCACAATGAAATATTTTGCAGCAGAATAAATAAAAGAGTAGAGAAGCTAGATCTTTGTGGACGTAGCCCTGGGAAGGGGTGAACCACGATAACCCTGGTGTTTTGTGTGATTATTAATGAATGTTTACTTATGTTGATCATTAGCTTATGAATGAATGGTTAAAGTATATATATCAACATCCATGCATAGGTTAAAATATGAATAAATAATATAAGTAATTGAATCATTAACAAGGATAATGCATAAGGAACAAAGAACACAATCACAAATCCCCATTCATTCCTAGACCAAAAACACTTGAGTATTGTAGTCAACCATAAAATCTATCTTGGGTGAGACTGCATTGTGCAACTTGTGTGCAACGTTTCCTTTTGGATTACTAGGAGGGCCGATAGTTTTTAATGGTTTTTTTGGAAACCTGTTGAGATATAAACCTGGGTCATCCCAAGAAGAAGTAAAAGAAAGTTCAGCCAACAAATGATTCTGTTGCTGGTTGGAACTACACATGATTGAGTGGATAGGATCTGTGGAAGAAACATGCAGAGGATGAAAATATACAAGGGAATGTTCAGGCCATGGAATCCAATGAAGATGAAGATCAAAATATGGTTCAAAACAAAGGAAATTGAGTTTGCATAGAAGGACAACAAAAGCCCTAATTTAAAAATGCAGAAATATCTCGACAAATACATTTTTAGCGACTTGTATGAGGTATTTTTTGTGATTTATTGCATTTGTGGAAGGTGTGGTTATTTAGGTTAAAGGACAACCACACTACAAATAAAATCAGACAACTGGAGGGCATTCCAATGGAGATCTTGCATTTAGATCAAGTTAATAACAAATTTATGCGTGCAATACACTAATACATTTGGGTCAAATTCCGACGGTGCATTCGATGCAATTGCCACTTTCTATTGTCAGAAGACCGACAAAACGTGGGCCCCCTCAAACGTCATTTCACATGACATCGTTTTTCTGACGACCTAGTTTTCGTCTATATTGCGACGTTATATGACGCCACTTGTCATCATAAATTGGATTGTCCAACCCCATATTGATGTCGTAAGACCGGCGTCTAGGTTGTGGCAATATCGACGTTGTAAACGTGGAAAAAGGGACGTTTCAAACGTGGAAATACCGACGTTGTAAATGTGGCAAAAGAGATGTTTAAAATGTGGCAATACCAACATTGTAAACGTGGCAAGAGAGACATTTCAAACGTGGCAAGAGAGACGTTTAAAAGGTGGAAAAAGAGACATTCTTAAGGTGGCAAGAGAGACGTTTCAAAGGTGGCAAGAATGACGTTTCAGAGGTGGCAAGAGAGACATTTCAGAGGTGGCAAGAGAGACGTTCTGAAGGTGGCAAGACTGATGGGATGAGGTATTAGCTCCGACGTGGTTGCTATGGGAGAGACACTCTTGGATGTGGAAAGAATGACGTCCATCATGTGGCAAGAGCAATAGCCTGGAGTTACTAGCTCCGACGTGGTTTCTATGGGAGAGACAATCTTGGAGGTGGAAAGAGAGACGTCTTTAACGTGGAAATAGTGACGGGAAGAGAGTGAAAGATGTCGCAATTGCCACCTTTGTGTAGGTATTTAAAAAAAAAATACAATATCAATATCAAGACCTAATAGTCATTCCAAGACCAAAGGAGGAGTAAGTCATATAGGTGTCATCTAGTGACCCACTTAATAGTTTCCTTCGGCTTTCCCTCGCACTAAAGGTTGGGTTTTTTCTTTCGAGAGTGTCTAAAAGATAAAAAGACCCAATATGGTGAATGAACTGACATTAATTTCATACATGTCTAACAGATCCTTCAAACTTTTACCCAATGAAACATGTTGTCACAACTTCTATCCTAATGAGATTACTCTTGGTATCATCTCCACAAGCATGAAGACCTAAAATATGAGGTATGAAAAATTTGTGCATGGAAAATCACTTTAAAAATGAACTTGTGTCTAACTACATGTTCATCTCCTCTTCTTTAAATGACGTCCATAGCAGAACCATACAAAATTGATAAAACCTACCAACTAATAATATCATAACCATTATGGCATTTCAATGTTGAACATAGACAAGTTATCACATATCAAGAGAACATCAGTTTCCCCAAAAAACACTTCCAAAGTTTCTCCTTGAGGTTAAGAATTCTCAATGTTTAAGAACAAGAGTAATGATGAAACTGGACCAAACCATGTTCCAATGCCAAGCGCTATATGCTCTGTATAGGCCTTTCTTTTGTGTATGCCAAGGGGTTTGA
>ML792990.1:182509-216475 GCA_009831015.1 Picea engelmannii
GTCCTGTTAGGAGGGGTGGAGGCATTTCCCACCGTGTATCCTCCATTGTAGGGTGTGGACCCTAGTCCTGTTAGGAGGGGTGGAGGCATTTCCCACCGTGTATCCTCTGAAACCTGAAGTCATGGGAGGACGGTGTTAGCTCACGCTCCCCTAAACATGTGATGATGATTGTCAGTTTCCTGCTAGGGAAGTTTGGTCGAGATAGTGACACTTTCACTTGCGGGTTCTATTTGGAGTTAGGTCAATATAGTTGATGCTCCAAGATAGTCCAGCAGAGGAAGGATAGGAATGGATATGGAAGTAGGTTAGGGAGGAAGGATGAGTAGTAATAGTTGAGAAGGTATGGAGATCTGTCTTGTGGTGGAATTCTATGTTTTCCCTTAAAAAAAAGAAGAAAATGTGTATATATGAATATTCATAATTTCATAACTAAACCACAGTTGTCTAAATAAAATTGTTGAACTGGATAATAGTAATTAAAGGATTTCTCAAACAATTGATTAGTTCGTTGTCTTTTATAAAAGACTAGTCTTGCTGACTGGATTGGATGCATACATAAATTACTAAAGGATGATAGTTTTGATTATTAATACATGCACGAGACTTGTATGTACTAGCTACACATGCATTTCTTGTACATATACACTAGTATATATGAGTTTTCTTGACTTACTTATTGATAGTGTCAGTTAATTGTTATGAATGTGTGAACCATGTTTCTTTTCCTTTGTACCATAAGATACCTTAACTTCGGGACGAAGTTTCCTGGAGGGTGGGTGTATGTAACGACCCTGCTTAAATAAATGTATAGGATTGTTAATTATAATTAATTTGATAATCTGATTGTCCTAAGATGTTAGCTAAACAATAATTATTTCTTATACAATATTAACTAATTAATTATTATTAATTATTTGTTCACAACTGTCAATGATTAATTAATTATTAATCGACTCTTTAATTATGTGAGTAAAGAATTAATGGGGTTAATAATTTAATTTATTAAGACTTACGTATATGGGAGGGGATAGGAAATTAAATGTAAGGATAAGATAAGATAAGATAATAAATAAATGGATAAGGAAATTAATGAAAGGGAGAGTCGGTGAAGGGGGAATATGATGGGGAGAGTCTTACGGGGGAAGACATTCTTTTGGAGGAGGATTTTTTGATTTTTGGGAGGAAGCATTTTGGAGGGGGATGAGAGTACTGGTTTCTTGGCTTGGTTTTTCTGGTTCTGTGGGAGAGTTCTGCAGACTGTGAGTATCATTGCAGGGGGCACCAGGTTGCTAGGGGTTTTGGGCACGGGGGCCAGGATTCCTTTCGGTTTCCTGGAGCTAGGGAGCCGGACAGGATACTCCTAGCTGGCTGGGAGGATAGTCAGTTTGGGCAATGTTGGTCAGTGCATCAGGCTAGGCAAGACAGTAGCAAGGCAACAAAGAAGGGACAACCATATCGATGGGAATTAGCATCAGAAGCAGGTATTTTATTGTGAATTGTTGAGTTATTTCCATGTTGTAGATAGATTTTAACTTATGCAGAATATTTATGCTTATGATGTGAATGAATAATTTACGTATGAGAAGGCAATTATATGTTAATTGAATTAAAATTTTGTATTTAATTAAGCCGAGTCTCTACACTAGACAAGATGAGTATGACAAATAGATGAATTCTAGTTCAAAAGACATTCTAATTAAAAAATTTAGTAGGTAATTTATATAGAGTCCAAATTAACGGTATACAAATAAAATGTGTGCAACCACTAGAAACAAATAATTTGATTAGTAAGTCATATTTTGGCATAGTAGGGGGGCATTCCTCTCTTACTAAGACAACCCAAAAAATCCTATGTTCAAGACTATGGTGGCCTAAAATCTTTAAGGATTATTTCAAATGGTTAATAAATGTGTCTAGTGCCAAAACGTGAGAAACAAACCAAAGATAAGGGATTTTCACAAACTTAAACCTATTCCTCTAATGCAAAATTTTGATCATTGGGGAATCTATTTTATTGGACCTTTTCTACTAGAAAAGAAGGAGACACTTTCAATATGTAATTATGGGCATAGATCTATTCACGAAGTGAGTAGGCGTTCAGGTTGTTGGATTGATAATTGTGTAAGAATCTACAAATTCTCGTTTGAAAAGATATTATGTCACTATGGATGTCTAGTACATACATCTTTTGATCCAGGGGCCCACTTCTTTGCAAAAAATTATAAATGGTTGATCAGATATTTAAGGTTGTTGATTAGAAGAGTATTCCATACTACCCTAGCGAAAATGTCTTAACAAAGAGTATGAACAAGGTATTTTCATCCATACTCACAAAATATGTGACTTGAAGAGATTAGACTACAATAATTGACTTAATGTTATTCTCTCAGAATATAGGACAACATGGAAGAAATGATAAATGTAAAAACCTTTGACAAATAAGCAATAATGTCGATAGAAAACTAGGTGTTATCCTTGTAAATAGAAGTACCATAGAGGATATAGACAACAAAATATTTTAAAAAATGATTGGAAGAATTGGAGAGACTAGAGAAGAACATGCTTTGTGAAATATTTAAATGAGAAATGATCAATATTATGGTGAAACGTTATGATGAAAACAAGATCAAGAAGTAAGATTTTGAAGATGGCATGCTGAATGACACTGAACCCATTCATCTCTAATGTTTTCTGACATTCTTCCCCACAGACTTATACTGAAACAAATATCTATTTTTTGTTCACCGAGAAGACCCACAAACCCTTTTTGAAGCGTTGTTATTATAGCAAACTTGTCGCAACATCCGTCAAATGCAACATATTTATAGATTTTGTAACGTCGCAATTTCGACGTAAAAAAGTCCTAAGTGACCATTGGTATTTTGACTTGGTGAACATACTAAGGTGACCGTTGGAGGGGAAAACCTAGTTTCCAAAACGTCGCAATTGCGACATATATCTTCACAAACGTGGCAAGAGAGACGTTCCAGTGGAAAAATTGGCAAGAGAGACATTCCAGTGGAAAATGTGGCAAGAGTGACGTTAACGTGGCAAGAGAGACGTTAACGTGGCAAGAGAGATGTCAACGTGGCAAGACCGACATTATCGGCCAACACGAATTTTTTCTTTTTAAATTTCCTCTATTTTGCGACAATATGGACAATTTTGTCCATAATGTCGCAAATAAGACGTCAGAATTTTTACAATATGTACTAGTGATATATTTTTAATTAGAGAGTATTGTTTCAGGATTTATCACCGAATTTGCAGTATATACCATGAAGTCCTAGACCATAGAAGAGAAATATTTTCTAGAGGGACCCAGAGGTAGGTACATCAGATCACTTTATACTTCAATCAATATTTTATTGCATGACAACGGTTTGATCACCATGGAATCAGACAACTAAACTTCCCTACGTGCATGGGGGAAGGGGAAAATCACTGACAAGAGGTTGATATATGGAAGAGAAGATGGATAAGAGAAATAATAATGGTACCATGGACCCAATCATGATGGAAGAAGAACAGATAAAGTAGATAATGGAAAATTTTGGAAAGACGTGCAATGGAATACCCTACCAATATAAAATAAATAACAAGAAGAGATCCATAGTCGACAGAGAGGGATTGGTGAGCAATGAAGAGGAGGTAGAGGATATTTGGGATGTGGAGAATATTGAGGAAATCCTATATAGAAAATATGAAAGGAAAAAAGGAGGTCCAAGGTCAGGAACAGATGGAAGAACTCTAATCCAAATCACTGTTAGTGTGGAACCTACAACCCCATGTGCGACTAATATACCAGAAAGAACACCAACATTTAGACAACTGCATTTTAATGGAAGAAAAACAATAGGATAGGGATCCAATCAATAAGAATCAACTGGGGGAGCCATTTTAATAAATAACAATTAATTATGTATACCTCGTGAAGTTATTAGTTCAGCACAGTCCAAAATGGCAGGACATGATCCCATGATTAGATTACTATAATTTTGAGGAGAGGCATCAGAGGAACCTGGAAAGAACTTATTCATCTGTGAGAAGATCTGAGAAGAAAAGTAGATCACAAATGAGGATACAAATCTCTCATAGTTATCTATCACAATAATAGACCGTGGACTGGACTGGTACATGCGCCTAGATGTAAAAAGTCCATAGGGAGTACCAAAGACTATTGTAGACTTGAAAAAACAACTAGTAAATAAATTTCAGAATCCTAGCTCAAAAGACCAATACATGAATGAAATGATTGAAATCAGGAAGAAAATGGGTGAGTCTGTTTGGGATATTCATAAGAGGTTCAAACTTCTAAAAGATAAGTTGAAATATGCAATTAATGACATGAAACATAGGCACTTATTTGTGAACTCACTGCTACCACACCTGAAATACCCGCTAAGAAAATAGAAGTTCCAAACTAAAGCAGAGGCTCAGTATGAATCCTTACAACTGGAAGAGAACCAATATTAGCAGACAGATCCAACAATAGAGGAACTGAAGGAGTATTTGAAGAATATAACATTTCAACTTAACCACAATAAGGGTAAAGAGAAAAGAGACATTGTTTGATGTATGCTATGCAAGACAGAAGGACACCATAAGAACGGATGTCCAACTTTTGTGTAGTATATGGAGACAAGGGTGCCAAAACCATTTCCAATAGGGGGATAATGGTGCAAGATTTGTAAGATGCATGGGAATGATCCATATCATTGTCCAATGATGCCGAAGTATAAGACAATACCAAAAAGTTCATATTGCATTTTTTGCAAATCAATGGGTCACGATGATAAGGATTGTAGAATAATGGAGATGATGAGAGAAAGAACTTCAGATACTTATAGGGTGCAAGCGGAAATTATGACAGGACAAAATTCACCATAGTTCATCTAGGTATCACCACCATACAACAATGTGCAACAATAATAAAACAATGTGCAACCGTAGTACAATAATGTGCAACCACAGTATAACCCTGCGCAATATAACTAGGTACCCCAATACAACACACCATGAGGAGATCAAGGTGGATACAAAGGTGGGGATGAGGAAGAGGAGGATTTGGATGAGGTAGAGGACTAGTAGTGTGCCACAACTGCCAACAAACAAGACATTATGCAAGGGAGTGTCCACTTCCACCAGTGACATGTATGTATTGTCGTGCAACAGACCATGACACATAATATTTCCCAACACTCTTGGGAAAGATCCATGAAAAAGGAACCAAAATAACCAGAATATCCAATGGGTATTTGAAAAATCAATGGATGAGGGGATAAACATCAATATAGTCACTTGAGGAGGAGCCAAGATAGGAACTGATGTAATAAAATAAGATTTTACGCAAGACCAATGGGTTAAGAAGAACAGTGAGACACAAAATAAATTTGGCGTGCTGAAAGAAAAGGAAACATTTAAGGAGGCCATACAAGAGTTTCTAAAGAAGAATGTTGCATCTACATCAGTCGCGCAAAAAACTTAGAACCCACCAATATACGAAATTCTAGTCTCAATGGACCATACCAATAAAGAACAACCTCTAGAGAAATTAAGTACTATTGACGATTAAAATTGCAATGATTTTTTTTTCCCACAAAGTATTGCTAAAGCCTATTATTATAAGCTAACAATATAAATAATACTAGTAGGTGGGACCCCCTTGTATATTGGGAGACAATATCTGGTTCTCATTTGATGTTTGTGTTGTTGTTCGACACTTCTTACATGGTTGTTGAAATCTTGGTTTTATTGGCGATTGATAAGGCCTATTATGTGTTGGTTCTAATTGTGACAATGGGATGATGGATAAGGCATGTTATGTATTGTTTCTCCTTCTGTAGGCTCTAATTTCATGTTACTATGGCCTATGTTATCCATGGTTATCATTTCTATATGTTCATGGATTCCATACTGTGGCACTTGCACAATAAACATGTTAGCAACAACACATAAGATAAATTGAAAAGAAATAAAAGAAACCTAAGCAAAATGCAAAAGGAAGAAATCGAATTATGCTCTTGTGCTACATGCATTAAAATTTAAATGGTCGTTGTTAATCATAGAAACAAGGTGATAGTTATGCAATTTGTTGATTTATATGGAACATGGTTGATATGTGTTAGCACATAAGTTACCAATGGATAAATGCGATATGGGTCACGCTATTGGCAATTAGTGGGTGATGGTTTTGATACATGGTTTAATTGAAAGAGTTAATGGGAAGATGGTTGGCGTGTACTAAGGAATTAATTGACTTGGGGTGGAGGCTACGTGCATTTACTGCACGCCACCCTTACTCTTTCCACTAGCCTTCACCCTAGTCAGGCTATTGTTCAACTGTGTTTGTTGAGGTTAGGCTCCAAATTTCAAGCAGAGGGAGAATCGCTCAGCCAATTCTCATTTTAAGGTGCTCTTGGTTACAAGTGTGTCTTTTTGGCCATCTATGAATTTTCTCTAGTTATGAAATAGATAGTGGCTCGGTATGTATGGATTGTTTCTTTCCTTGAGTCGAGCAACTGTGTTAATTGGTGATATTTTTCTGGAATGAATCGTTGGTGGTTTTCATTGCAATAGAGTTTGAAGTCACAAAGTTATTGGTCATTCTGAGTGTTGGAAACCATAAAGGCTCTCTGTCATCCTTGTTGGTTTTAGTCGAAGGGTTTCATTTGGTTTAGAGTGGTTGGCTTTCTCCACGCCTTTGTATTCCATACCTAGTCTTTTGTTGTTATGGGGTTTACTGGTTTTGAACACCTTGTGTCACTGTGCTTTGCTCCACTTGGATATGAGTTCGTTCATGTTACTAATGTTGCACAGTGGGTCGTGATGGTTGTTTCACCAAATGGATTTTTTAAGGTGACTATTATTTCTCGGCGTTTTCCTATCTCAACATTCTCGGGTTGATTAGGAAACCACGAGGGTTATACCCTGTGTGTTCTAAGGGTTGTGACAGGACCATAATGAAGCCTTGGTTCTCTATTCATAATCTCTCCTATAATGGGATTATCACCCTATCTGCGAAGTTATTTGTTGTATACCCTGTGTGTGAACCATTGGTCTCATAGTTTCTCATTTGATAATGGGAGTCAACTCCTTGTATCCCTGTGTTGGTCCATAGAGAAACCCTGGATTTCTCAAGCCCGAGTTTTGATAGAGGAAACTATTATGGTCAAGGGATATTGTTGGTTGTTTTGAGTTGTTGGTGTATGGTTGACATTGTTCGATTTCTGGCTCATCTCTGTTGATTATGTTGACAGTGGTGTTGGTTTTGGTATTTAGTCAATGCATTGGTTATTATGACAATCAAATTGGTAAACTCATCATAGTAACTGGTTGATTGGAGAATTGGTTAATGCAAAATTGTTGTACCTTACATTTCAATTGTTGATTGTTAACCCAACATTAGTCTACAATTGATTAATGCACATCGATTCTTCATGCGTAATTCTTGGGTATGTTGTAGGAACTTCCTACAACATTTTAAGTTGAGTTGATGATTGTTGTGACTGTGTGTTTTTAATTTCCAATTGGAATGTTGCAATCATGGTAATTATGGCACGACCATCCACTGTATTTGTTATTGATATTATTTTATTGCGTCATCAGAGAGGGTCATGATTTTTTAAACATGGCTTTGTTGCATTTTGATCAGTGTATGTTATGAGATCAAGCATGTTGTTGATGCCTCATTGTATTGTATTGATATCCCAACATTGTGGATGTTTAGATTTATAATGATTGAAATTATACAGTCACATAAATGCTATTGAGTTTTTTTTCGGATGCTTGTGTATTCCACAACATAGTGTGTGTTGAATGGTGATGGTTGTCTGTGAGGTTAAATGGCAAGTCAAGATCTTTGAATTTAAAATATTAATGGTTTTATTTGGCTGTCAGTTATGTGTATTGATGAATATCATGTTTCATAGCAGAGATAGGAACAGGATCTGTGACAACATAATCTCATTGCAATTCAATTATTAAATGAATTAGAGGATGAGATCGGGCACAATTTTTGTGTCTGTATTTAATGATTGAAATAATTCGTGGGCAGTGGTTGATAAGTGGGCACTGAGCAGAGTGGAAATAATTGACTATGTATTCATTTGGGAATTGTTTTAAATATTATATGGATAAGTGAGATGAAACAGAGCTCCCCTACAGGTTGTTGTGGAATGCATATTGTCTTGGTTGGTGACGTTGTGTTAAATATTTGATTACGAACAATGAGCAAGTTAATGCACATAATTATTTGAACTATGCACAGTAGTTGTTTTTTGGGTCACACTGGTCATTTGGTTGGTGTTATTTCCTTTTACATAATGGTTTTATGGATTACTTAATTAATTTTATGAACAATATCTGCTCTCTTTCCCTATCATTATTTTTCTTTTCTCTGATTACAACCCTATCTCCTTCCCACATTCATTTTTCACTCCCTGTTCTAAAATTTAATTACAGTCAAGAAGAGTTATCTATTAAAGAAGTTTGAAGTCACATTTTCTTGGTTGGATCACAGTGATATATTCTTTGGTTTTCATTACAGTTTATTGTTGTTTTCTTTGAGTAGTAACCATGTTTATTTTCCCCCTCATTTTATCTTTTTCGCTCAATACAAACCCCTCATATATCCTAGAACCTTTTGTTCACCCCCTCCTCATCGACAATGGTTAAACAATTTTTATGGATTGGATTGCATGAGTCTGATATGTTGTTGAGCCAAAATATATTTCATATCTTTAAAGATTTGTCATGTATTGATGGGTGCTATATATGCACTAAAAACACAGTAAAAACCCTCAATTAAATTGTCAACCCAGGGTAAGTAAAATTAGAGTTGTAGAAAAATATATGCCAAAGGTAGAAGGTTGGTAGGAGTATAATCTAACTAAGGAAGGAATCTATATAAGGCTAATCTACTCAAGAAAATATTATATAATGAGCAATCCCTACTAAGAAACTTGAAACTAGGTAACCTAAGTACTTTTGGGTCAAGGGTCGATGGATAGTCCTAAGAAAGCAAGTAAAACCCTATATAAAGAAAACTAGTTCAACAATAAGCAATAAGAAAACTACTAAGCATAATAAGAAAACGACAAAAGAAAACTTCTTTAACTTTCCAACCTACATTCAATGAGAAACTATCCTATGAAATCAAATAAATAAGAAAGTAAACAAAAACACATATCTAACCTATTAAAGAAAATTGACAAGCAAGCAAAGACACCTAACTAACCTACTAAAGAAAAATACAAGTAAGCAAATGCCCCTAACTAACCTACTAAAGAAAAAGACAAGTAAGCAAAGGAAACTAACTAATATAAGAAATCAAAGTAAAACTTCTCATTGAACAACTATCTAGCCTAAGAGGCAAGTGGACTAAATTCTTAATTCAAAACTATTTCTAATGCATGAAAGGAAATCTAAGAGGCAACTGGACTAAATGCTCAATCCAAAACTATTTCTAATGCATGAAAGGAAATCTATTTTATTGAAAGCAATAAAAGCTACCACTAATTCTTAATCTATGACAAGCAAACTACTATCTAATCTATCAAAGCAAAGTCTATCTACCCTACAACAACAATAAAACTTTATTCTAATCTATGAAAGAAAGAAACTATATCTATGAAAGTAGGAAAACTATCTCTTTTAACCTATGACAATTCAAATATAATGTTGGTGGTTGTGTGAATGTCTTCGGTGTCGGATAATATCTCAATGGCACTTGACAACAAAGGAAAACTCCAATGGTATAAGCTCAATACTAATCTCAGTGGCAAAGTGAAAGGTATGGATTAAACAATCCAATGTGAATTTATCCATGACAAAAACAATGTTAGATACCCTACATATTCATGTATAAACCATCAACAACATAACAAGATCATCATTAGATTCGTATAATATGTAAGGAAAATGAGATTCAACCATTAACTAAGATATATAATTGCATTTTAATTCTAGGAAAGGAAATTGCATAAAATCAAACTATACTATGTCTATTATAACCATTCAAACTGCAATAAAGAAATAACTAAAAACAAAAATTAAACTATGATATTGAAAAGTAAATTAACAATCTACATTAACCAACAACTAATTAAATGAGATCTATATAAAACTGAAATAAGCAAGCTATAATAAAAATTTGGAATCAATTCTATCCATCCATCAATCCTTGTCAAAGAAAACCCAAATCAGACTCTGTTCTATTCTAATTAAACTCTATTTTAAACTAGACTATAAAATCATAAATCAAGCATGATCTAACATCTAAATGCACATGGGGTTAGCATAGAGACTTGAAAGTCTATTCCTAATCTAAAAAATCAGTGCATGTTAACAGATCTCATCATCCTAACCTGCAAAAGAGAAGCAAAACAATTAACTACAACAAACTAGTCGACACAATAAAAATATACATGTAGAAAAAATAAAGGAGAACAATTAAATTGGGAAATGCATAAACAAACATGAAGACAGTTACCAGACCACTGGTGGCCCCCCAAGCAAGTCATGATCACTCCCTAAAATAACACTACAAGCTTAACAAGATGAATTCACCATTAAAACTTGAAAACGCAGTTCTGGCAATGTAAAAACTCAAAATAGAGAAAAATGAGTTTGTCTCCAATACACCGGTTCTTCTACTTGGTTAACAATCTTCTGACCATCCTAGTTATATTTATAATCTTACAGACCAAGTGGTTGAGCACAGGAGGGTCGAACCACTTCTAAATTCGGTAAATTACAATAAATGATGCCCTAACTGATAAAACAGAGCGAGCCAATAATCTCCCTCTTGAAAAACTGAAACTAAGTTGTCGGGAGCTCAGTAGCTAGAGGGGGAAAGGATAAACAAAACCAATGTGCTTGATTTTCCCATCACTGGCCGCTAATACCTTAACCGCCAAGTCACCCTGTGTTTTTGTGCAATACGCAATGCTGGACAGAGTGTCAGATTGAGTGCCAGAACGAGTGCCGGATCAAGTGCTGGAACTAGAAACGTAGTGTGTTTTTTCCTTGTAACACCAGAAAAACATGAATTAGCTCTTGGAAATTGTAAAACATGATGAATTATACTTGATACAATCATTAAACATGAATTATATGTACCTTATGTCGATCATACCATTTTATCATGAAATTCTTCAAAAATATCCTTTAAAATATGAAAAACACATATGTACATGCAACAAAAGTGTATAATAACCGTCATAAAAGTGATTATATCTTGGGCCCAACATTACCCCCACACTTACGATTTTGTAGGTCCCATTGCAAACAAAAAGAATTTACCCCTCATGAATAGGCTTGTTGAGGAGGATCAACTTTGGAAGCCTCTCCTTCTTGCTGTGTAGACTTAACCTGTTGCCTCTTGTGTTGCTTTAATTGTTCTCTGAGGATGCAGTTAGATTTAGTCATTTCATCAACCAACCGCTGAAGGGAGTTGACCTTTGCCTAAAGGACTGCATTGTCATGATGAAGGTGTACATATATTGTCTTCCTCTCTTCCAACTGTTGGAGATGCTAATGGTTTTTCTTTTGTAGTTGCTCTATGGTTGGGACAGAATCTTCGAGGAAGGCTTAGATCCTTTGAGAGATTTGGAAAATCTATCATTTTTAGAGTCTAAAATGGGCATGGGTGAAGTAGGAGTGATGGGAGATTGGTAAGGTGAGGTAGGTTATGATTTTGTTTTACTTAGTGGCTCTAATCCATCCATAGAGACTTACCTGGGTATCTTATGAGGTCTCTCAAAGTCGAAGGACACTTGGATGGGATCCAAAGCACATGGAGGTTTTGCATAAGGCTTGGTTCTTGTGTTCTGGGTACTCTTATGAAAAGATCCTTTACCAAATCGATTAGCTCCCCTCTTGTTTGTGAGAATGATGGGAAAGTCTTGCTGCATTAATGCTTGAAGGTTTTTAGGTGTAGGATCAAGAGAGACTGAAGGCATTGGGGGGTCAATAATGGGCTTCTTTTGGTCTTTTCTCTTGGTCTTTTTACCCGATGAAGAAGTAGGGATGTCAAAAAGATTCTGGTATTGTTTCGGAAAAGACAAGGTTTCTGCAAGGGATTTTGGAGTTCTTGGAGAGCGAGGCTTGGATGGAGAGATATTTTTTAGGCTAAGTGGCTTTTTTCCAGTCTTAACTGTCAAGTGAGGGTTTTCAAATTGGTAGATAAAGGCATCCCAATTTTGCCCCTATTTCTCTAGTTCAGAAAGAATCAGAAGTTTGATCAAGCCATGGTTGAAGAGATTTTTGTGGGGATTAGTCACATTTTTCCTCACTTGAGAGGACATATTCTCCAATCTTTTGAGAAAATAGAAGGGTAAGTTTAAGGGTTTGTTGAACAAAAAATGGGCCAACAATCTAAAATGACAAGCTTTGAAAGTAGAGTATTTGTTGGACAACTGAGAGGGGGGGTGAATCAGTTGTTACCCTGCTTAAACAATTATGCTTCTTTTTAAATCCTTATAAGGTACTCAATGATGATCAAAATAATGCAGGGAAATAAACAAATGGCACATTCAATATCATTCACATATATGAGAAACACAGAGACAGATATTTCCCGAGGAAACCCATACAGGGTAAAAACCTCTTCTTCTTTATATGATAAGTATTATTTAAATTCTTTACATTATCATACATATGAGCACCAACTCATTGTGAGCCTACAACCTCTGTTTTTGCAAGATGCAACTTGCTGAGAGCACCAACTCTCTATTTTCTCTAGCACCCACTAGAGGGAAGCACCAACTCCCTGGTTTCTCTAGCACCAACTAGAAGGAAGCACCTACTCCCTGGTTTCTCTAGCACCAACTAGAAGGAAGCTACTACTCCCTCTGTTCAAGCACCCACTTCAAACTCTGAGGACACCAGTCCTCCCTAGAACCTCCCTACCACCCTAGATTATTAATATGTGTTACTGAAACTTATTACAGTGATATAATGTTTGACAACAGCTTACCAGTCTCATCACTATTCTGCAAGATACCGCTGCTCCGTCTGCCTCACAGTCTTCTTGTATGCATACATTTCACTTTCTATTCTTCTTCCTTTTGTGCTCTGTACTCCATTCACGTTCAATTCCCCTTTTCTCTTCTAGCCATACCAGCTCCTGCACTTTGCCTCCTTCTTCCTGCATGCATCACCCACCGCAGCAACAACAACCTCATCACTTCTCTATGTCGTGTTCTTATAGATTTTGTGCACCTTGTGCATGCAATATGCATAGTGCTTCTGCATCTATTGACAGTGAGTGATCTGTCTGATCATCATTACGACTTCTCAGCTTCTCTAGCAGTTTTCCCATGCGTTCAACATCACTGGATGTCATGTTGAGATTCCTCGGCCTCTTTGGAAGTCGAGACTCTTCGTCTTCTCTGTCATAGTCGAGATTATAATTTCTACTTCAGTTACAAACTTCAATGCTCATCCACTTGTCAGTCCCTCTAAGAATCGTCTTCATTCACTGGAAGAAGCTTGGAGACTCTTCAGATCCTTTGGCAATTCAACCCATGTGTCTATCATTACTAGGTGTTATGCCGAGATTCCTTTTTCTCTCTGGCAGTTGAGACTCTTCGTCTTCTCTGTTACAGTCGAGCTCACCCTCTCTATTTCAGCTACAGGCTCCAACCCTCTTCCAGCTGTCAATCGCCCCTATGACCTATATTCATCCCATTGGAATATTCCCAGAGACTCTTCAGCTCCTCTGGCAGAAACCATAAATGGTTTCTAGCAGTTACACTGTGAGGAGCAAGATTAGCCCTCCGATTATGCTCAAATTCACCTGCACCATTGGATTAACTCTGAAGGGTATTGTTGTTATTTACCCATTTCGCACTTTCACAATTCAAAGATTCTACGATGAGACATCTTGACTCTCCATGTCACGAGCTCTGAAAAGGAGCTTGGCTACTCTAGCTCCCTCCTCTACATGACCACAGGCGGTGACCACCGGTTACAGTGACAATTCACCTTTTTGGTATTTCAACATTCATATGATCCAGTGTCTCAACACTCACAGATGTGATCCCTGAAATTCCAAGGCGGAGCTCATTTGCACTAGGACCTTCCTCCATGTGACCACACGCGATGACCACAGGCTATGCGAAAAGGTTCTTCAAACTTATGATCTTCATTGACCCTGATCGATGGTCCACGATCTCGATGAATCAACGGTCCAGATATTTTTGCGATTTCGCATCTCGCAGTTCCTTAGATGGAGGTTCTCGTCACTCCAAGTCACGACAGGCAAAACTTCGAGACGGAGCTCAGATAGACGGTCCACGTTCTTGGTGAATTGATGGTTCATATCTTATCATGAGTTCGCATCTCGCGATTCCTATGATGGAGGTTCTCGTCACTCCAAGTCGCGATAGGAGAAACTTCGAGATGGAGCTCAGATCGACGATCCATGTTCTTGGTGAATTGACTGTCCAAATCTTATCATGAGTTCACATCTCATGATTCCTGTGATGGAGGTTCTTGTCACCCCAAGTCGCGATAGGAAAAGCTCCGAGATGGAGCTTAGATCAACGGTTCAGAATCCTTGGTGATCTGATGGTCAAGATCTTTTCGTGATCTTGCATATCGCGAGTTTGAACCTCTTTCCTTTGGATTTCTCGATCTATGAAACTCCGAAATGGAGTCTTTGTGGTGATCTAAGTTTTCTTCACGCGTCCTCTTGATCCAACGGTCCATGACTATCCTTTCTAACGTGGGCTTCCATATTCACCTCCTGGATCTGATGGCCTGGATCACACCTTGATCCAACGGCTCAGATCATATCGTGATTTCACATATCACGATTTTTCCATTCTTGTTGCAAAGTGTTTCGACACTCCAACTTCCGGTATCTGAAACCCTAAAATGGGGTTGGATCAATGCTTTGATCTTGCCATTCAATCATCATTGTTGATCTTCCTTTCCTACCTGTTTTCCTTCAAATGAATAAGCACGCTCTTTCACTCTGCGTACACTTCTGCACTTTTCTCTTTTGAACTTCCATTGCCCCTTTTTTTCTTTCACTGCATACTCTGATCTTGTCATCAAAGACAAGCACACCTGCCTATAAACATGCCAACAATCCTCTGCACTATATCTTCTAATCTTATTGAGCTTGCTCTGCAGCATCTTCCCAAAATAATTTTGGTGCCCGCCTGACACATTCTTCCTATACTCAAGCCATCATCGTTGTTGTACTTGCCATCAATGACAAGCATACGCTACCTGTAAAACATGCCAACAATATTCCCCTTTGGCATTGATGGCAACAAAGGCACACAGATTCTTTTCTCCCCCTTTGACATCAATGTCAAAGAGAACATGCTCCCCCTGAGTTGTTGTAGTATTTTTAGGATGTATCAGATATTAAACCAACAGAAACTCCCCCTGAGCAGATGGACTTTTTAGATGTTAGATGGGATGACACCCAACTTTTGTCTGAGATATTCAAAAGGTGTCTTGGCTAGGGGTTTAGTAAAGATGTTTGCAATTTGTTCTGTAATGGGAATGTAATGGACCTGAACAATATGATTGGTGACCTGCTCTCTCAGAAAATGATATTTTAATAGAATATGCTTGGTCTTGGAGTGGAATACAGGATTTTTAGACACACTGATGGCACTAGTGTTATCACAATGAATTGGGATCGGTGCATTGTATTTTACCTCCAAGTCTGCAAGTGTCTGAATCATCCATAATACCTGAGTGCAACAGGTAGCAGCAACAATGTACTCTGCCTCTGTGGTTGATAAAGAAATGGAACCTTGATTTTTACTAAGCCATGCTACTAAAGAATCACCCAGGAAGAATGCTCCTCCACTGGTGCTTTTTCTCTCATCGACACAGTTTGCCCAATCTGCATCTGAGTAAGCAGTTAACTGAAAATTCTTATTTCTGGGATACCACAGACCATAAGTCATTGCTTCTTTTAAATACTTGAATATCCTTTTGACAAATTGCAAATGACTCTGTTTAGGTGCATCCTGATATCTTCCAACCATTCCTACAACATGCATTATGTCTGGGCGAGATGTTGTGATGTACAACAGGCTGCTTATCATTGATCGATATGAGCTTTGATCAACATCAGGTGAATCATCATCCTTGCTTAATTTACATCCAATTACCATAGGTGTACCCACAAGTTTAGAATCTTCCATTTGAAACCTTTTCAACATTTCTCTTAGATATTTTTCTTGAGAAATGAACATCCCTTCGTACCTCTGAGTAATTTGCAGACCAAGAAAAAATGATAGCTCTCCTATCATAGACATTTCAAACTCAGACTCCATGGAAGAAGAAACCATTGTACCAATGAATCCTTATTACCTCCAAAGATGATGTCATCTACATAGACCAAAACGATGAGCAAATCATTATCCTCTGTTTAAATATATGGATTGTTGTCAGTTGTTCCTCTCTTGAACCCTTTGTCTTTGAGATACGTATCCAGTCTGTGATACCAAGCTCGAGGGGCTTGTTTTAACCCATACAAAGATTTATTCATCTTGCATACTAATTCAGGGTTATCAGATAGTTTAAAACCCTCTGGTTGTTCCATATAGACTTATTCACTTAAATATCCATTTATAAAAGTTGTCTTGACATCCATTTGATAGACTTTAAATCTTTTATGACAAGCATACGCAAGAAACATTCTGATAGCTTCTAATCTTGCTATGGGCGCAAATGTTTCATCAAAATCCAGTCCTTCTATCTGAGCATAGCCTTTACAGACTAACCTTTCTTTGTTCCTGATAACTTGTCCTTGCTCATTCAACTTATTCTTAAAGATCCATTTGGTGCCAATGACGTTTTTACCTTAAGGTCTTTTAACCATCTCCCACGTATTGTTTTTCTCAATCTGATCAAGTTCGTCATTCATTGCTTTAACCCAGTGGTCATATTTTTTGGCTTCATTAAAATTATTGGGTTCCATCATGGATATGAAAGCTATATGAGATTGTTCGGTGTTTTTGATTAGCTTTCTTCTGGTTTGTACACCTTTGTCTTTTTCTCCAATTATCTGACTTGTAGGATGATTCTTTTGAATGATTCTGGAGGAGGAATTTGTAGTTGACTGTTGATTTGAGTCTGTCTGAGTGTCTGAGTCTTCATCTGATTCAAAGTCTTCATTTTCTTATTCTTGGACATGTTCATCTTCAGCTTTAGTTGTGTCTTCTATAGAAGACTCATTACTGTACACCTCTCTTGCTGGGATTCCTTCATCAATTTTTACATCAATACAGTCAACCATTTTATGCAGTCTCCTATTATAGCTTCTATATCCTTTACTGTTTGTAGCATACCCTAAGAAGATTCCTTCATCAGCCCTGTCATCATATTTGTCGAGGTTCTCATCAGTATTCTATATGTATCATTTACTCCCAAAGACTCTGAAGTGTTTGATTAAGGCAGGTCTTCCAAACCATAATTCATAAGGTGTCTTGTCACTCTATGGTCTGAGGTGGGCTTTGTTAAGAACATGGACTATTGTGTGTATTGCTTCTACCCAGTAGGTTTGACCAATGTTCTTCTCATTCATCATCGACCTGGCCATTTCCTGCACTGTTCTATTTTGCCTCTCAACCACTCCATTTTGTTGTGGAGTTCTTGGGATTGTGTATTCTCTCTTGATCCCATGCTCATCACATAGTTCCTTGAAGTCTCTTGACATAAACTCTCCTCCCCTATCTGATCTTATTGCCTTTAACCTCTTTCCTATTTGAGTCTCTGTTAAAGCCTTAAATATTTTAAACTTCTCAAATGCTTCAGCTTTTTCTTTGAGAAAGGAAACCCAAGTAAGTCTGGAGTAATCATCGATAATCATCATGAAGTAGTTTTCTTTACCTGTGCCTTCCTGTCTTGATGGTCCACATAAATCCATATGAACTAGTTGGAGTGATTTTTTTGTTGAAGTAAATCTCTTGGACTTAAACTGTGTCTTGTTTTGCTTCCCTACTTGACAGGGTTTACACATTGAATCTTGGGGCTTTGATATTCTCAGAAGATATTTTATTGCCTTGAGGTTTTTGAGTTTGATTAAGTGGTCAAAGTTTAGATGTCCAAGTCTCCTATGCCATAACCATCTTTCATCATGTTTTCTTAGATGGAATTCTTCTCTATTTTCTTTCAGCACATATACATTATTTTTTGTCCTTATGCCTTTGGCCACCACTTGTCCCGAGTTTACAGACTTTATCTTGCAGTCCTTGGACATGAACAACACTTCACATCCTCTGTCACACATTTGACTTACATTGAGCAGATTATGTTTTAGCCCATCCACAAGTAGAACATCTTGGGCTTTTCCTTTTCCATTACTTAAGCTCACCATCCCTTTGCCCTTTTTTTTCCCTGGAGCATCATTTCCAAAGGTTACGTTTCTTGATTTTCTTTCACTTAGAGATAGAAACTTTCCTTTGTCTCCCGTCATGTGTTTGGAGCATCCACTATCTATATACCAAGGGTTCGTTTTTCTTTGAGCAGAAAATACTAATCCACACTTGTCACTTTCCTTCTTCTTCCAAAACTTGACACTTTCAGTAGGGGATTTCGAATCTGGTTCATAGCTCCTTAACTGATAGTCAATAGATTTATGTCCAAAGTTATGATAGGTGTAGCATTCAACCTCATTATTCAATAGGTCAAACTTATTGCTGCAGTGTTGCCTACTTATTGACTGTTGATTATTTCTTGGCCTCCTTAGTTGTATGTGTCTAGACTTAATTTGGCAATTCGCAGTCTGTGAAGGATTATTACTTGATTATATCATTCTTTGTTGCGGGGAGTATTTATTCCTTTGAAATATTAATTGCTCATGTCTAAGTATTAAGGAACAATTTATAGCTTTGTGACCAAAGTTAGAACAGTAGAAACAATAGCCATGGAAAAATTCTTTGTACCTGGGAAATGGTTGTCTTCTTTGTGCAAATTGATTTCTTCCAGGTTGATGATGTCTTTCAGCAGTGAGCACATTACTTCTTTGTTCTACAGATTCATTTCTGGCATCTTTTACCTTACTCGTCCTGGGCGGCTGATTCTCTTCCTTTGTTCCTGCAGGTTCGTTGTTGTTAGTGGTTGTACATTTGACAAACTTGATGGGTTCTTCATTTCCTGGATTACCACTACTTGATCCCTCTTCATAACCTAAACCAGTTTTCAGCTTTGGATTCCTTTGCTGATTCAGAATGGTGGCTAATCCTTCTGAGGCTTTGATACTTGACAGATTCTGATTGTACAAGGCTTGAAATTTCTCCATCTCTTTCCTAGTTTTCACTACTTCTTGTTCTAATGCTTCACATCTGCCTTCTTTTCTGATAATTGTTGTTTCATAATGTCTTCGATTTTGTTTGCCTCTTCCAATTATACTTTTAGTAGGACAAGGTCTTCATCAGGTTTTTTACTGTCTTTCTCGAACTGTATTAGCAATTTTCTTTGCTTTCTGTTCTTGATTCTTAGTCTGTCAATCCCTTCCAGTGCATTGATCAGTTCTCCTTCCATGTCAACCATAGCTTCTTCTTCATTAACATCACTCCCTGTGCTTTTATTATCATAATTCTCTTTGGCCATAAGTACGAAGTCATTTAGTTTATCTTCAATAGAGGAGTCATTTTCTTCATCATCTGAAGAATCATCATCTTTTTTTACACACAGACTTTTCTTCTTAAAGTTTTTCTCTTTAAAGAAATTTATGTGTTTGTACTTCTCCTCATCATCACATGTTTGATCCTTTCCTTTGTGGGGACATTTATTTGCAAAATAACCTATCCTACCACAGTTGAAACATTTGAAAGGCAGTTTACCTTTGTATTTTCCTGATCCCTTCTTCAGTCTCTTCACAAATTTTGCTTCAATTTCATCGGGCTCAAAATCCTCATTCTTGTCTACTTTAAATGATTCTTCTCTGGAGGTGGGTTTATCTTTAACTATTCTCATTTTATATGCAGTCAATGTTCCTAGAAGTTGATCAAACTCCAAGGTTTTTAGATCATTAAGTTCTTATATAGCAGAGACCTTCGGTTTGAACCTATCTGGGAGAGATCTCAAGATTTTCTGAACTAAAGAAGGTTCCTCAATTGTTTCACCAAGTGCCTTCATTGCATTTACCATTTCTTCTACTCTCAGAAAGTATTTTCCAATAGTTTAATATTCCTTCATCTTCAGATGTTCAAACTGCATTCTATAGGTTTGAAGCTTTGCATCCTTTACCTTCTCATTACCCTCATAACTGCTAATGAGTTTGTCCCACATTTCTTTGGCAGTTCCTAGGTGCATAACTTTTACGAATTTTGCTTCTGCAAGCCCACTCAAGATAGCATTCATAGCCTTAACATTGAAGCTAAATTCTAGTTTGTCATCCTTATTAGCTAGCACAACTGGCTTTACATAACCAGTATCTACCACATCCCAGACATCTTCACCTAAAGCCATTATGTAGGTTCTCATTCTAACTTTCCAGAAGGCAAAGTCTATTCCATTGAACAGAGGGGACTTATTGGTTGAATTTCCTTCATGGCTTGACATGTTTAAGCTCTAGGATCTACCCTTAGATAAAAGGGGTCGGATCTGATACCAATTGTTGGACAACTGAGAGGGGGGGTGAATCAGTTGTTGCCATGCTTAAATAATTATGCTTCTTTTTAAATCCTTACAAGGCACTCAATGATGATCACAATAATGCAAGGAAATAAACAAATGGCACATTCAACATCAGTCACATATATGAGAAACACAGACACAGATATTTCCCAAGGAAATCCATACAGGGTAAAAACCTCTTCTTCTTTATATGATAAGTATTATTTACATTCTTTACATTATCATACATATGAGCACCAACTCATTGTGAGGCTACAACCTCTGGTTTTGCAAGCTACAACTTGCTGAGAGCACCAACTCTCTATTTTCTCTAGCACCCACTAGAAGGAAGCACCAACTCCCTGGTTTCTCTAGCACCAACTAGAAGGAAGCACCTACTCCCTGGTTTCTCTAGCACCAACTAGAAGGAAGCTACTACTCCCTTTGTTCAAGCACCCACTTGAACCTCTGAGGACACCAGTCCTCCCTAGCACCTCCCTACCACCCTAGATTATTAATATGTGTTACTAAAACTTATTACAGTGATATAATGTTTAAAAACATCTTACCAGTCTCATCACTGTTCTGCAAGATATCGCTGCTCTGTCTGCCTCACATTCTTCCTACATGCATACATTGCACTTTCTATTCTTCTTCCTTTTGTGCTTTGTACTCCATTCCTGTTCAATGCCCCTTTTCTCTTTTGGCCATAGCATCTCCTGCACTTCGCCTCCTTCTTCCTGCATGCATCACCCACCGCAGCAACAACAACCTCATCACTTCTCTGTGCCATGTTCTTATAGCTTCTGTGCACCTTGTGCATGCAATATGCACAGTGCTTCTGCATCTCTTGACAGTGAGTGCTCTTTCTGATCATCATTACAACTTCTTAGCTTCTCTGGCAGTTTTCCCACGCGTTTAGCATCACTGGATGTCATGATGAGATTCCTCAGCCTCTCTGGTAGTCGAGACTCTTCGTCTTCTCTGGCATAGTCGAGCTTATACTTTCTTCTTCAGTTACAAACTTCAACACTCATCCACTTGTCAGTCCCTCTAAGAATCGTCTTCATTCACTGGAAGAATCTTGGAGACTCTTGAGATCCTCTGGCGATTCAACCCATGTGTCTATCATCACTAGGTGTTATGTCAAGATTCCTTTTTCTCTTTGGCAGTTGAGACTCTTCATATTCTCTGTTATAGTCGAGCTCACCCTCTCTGTTTCAGCTACAGGCTCCAACCCTCTTCTAGCTGTCAATCGCCCCTATGACCTATCTTCATCCCATTGGAAGATTCCCAGAGACTTTTCAGATCCTCTGGCAGAAACCATCAATGGTTTCTAGCAGTTACACTATGAGGAGCAAGATTAGCCCTCCGATTATGCTCAAATTCACCTACACCATTGGATTAACTCTGAAGGGTATTGTCGTTATTTACCCGTTTCACACTTTCGCAATTCAGAGATTCTGCGAGGAGACATCTTGAATCTCCATGTCACGAGCTCCGAAGAGGAGCTTGGCTACTCTAGATCCCTCCTCTATCTGACCACAGGCAGTGACCACCGGTTACAATGAGAATTCACCTTTTTGGTATTTCGGCATTCATATGATCCAGTGTCTCGACACTCCTAGACATGATCCCTTAAATTCTGAGGTAGAGCTCATCTGCACTAGGACCTTCCTCCATGTGACCACACACGGTGACCACAGGCTGCAATAAAAGGTGCTTCGAACTTATGATCTTCATTGACCCTGATCGACGGTCCACGATCTCAATGAATCAATGGTCCAGATATTTTCGTGATTTCACATCTCATTGTTCCTTAGATGGAGGTTCTTATCACTCCAAGTCACGATAGGCGAAACTCTGATATGGAGATCAGATCGATGGTCCACGTTCTTGGTGAATTGAAAGTCCAGATCTTATCGTGAGTTCACATCTCACGATTCCTATGATGGAGGTTCTCGTCACTCCAAGTTGCGATAGGCAAAACTCCGAGATGGAGCTCAGATCGACGGTCTACGTTCTTGGTCAATTGACGGTCCATATCTTATCGTGAGTTCGCATCTCATGATTCCTGTGATGGTGGTTCTCATCACCCCAAGTCACGATAGGCGAAGCTCCGAGATGGATCTTAGATCAATGGTCTAGAATCCTTGGTGATCTGATGGTCAATATCTTTTCATGATCTTGCGTATCGCGAGTTTGAACCTCTTTCCTTTGGATTTCCCGATCTGCAAAACTCCGAAACGGAGTCTTTGTGGTGCTATGATTTTTCACCACGCATCCTCTTGATCCAACGGTCCATGACTATCCTTTTTGATGTGGTATACCATATTCACCTCTTGGATCTGATGGCCTAGATCACACCTTGATCCAATGACTCAGATCATATCACGATTTCAAATATCGTGATTTCTCCATTCTTGTTGCAAAGTGTTTCGACACTCCAACTTTCGTTATTTGAAACCCCGAAATGGGGTTGGATCAACGCCTTGAGCTTGCCATTCAATCATCGTTGCTGATCTTCCTTTCCTTCCTTCTTTCCTTCAAATGAATAAGCACGCTCTTGCACTCTGCGTACACTTCTGCACTTTTCTCTTCTGAACTTCCATTGTCCCTGTTTTTCTTTCGCTGCATACTCTGATATTGTCATTAAAGACAAGCACACCTGCCTGTAAACATGCCAACAATCCTCTACACTATCTCTTCTGATCTTATCGAGCTTTCTCTGCAACATATTCCCAAAATTCTTCTGGTTCCCACCTGGCACATTCTTCTTGTACTCAAGCCATCATCGTTGTTGTACTTGCCATCAATGACAAGCATACGCTGCCTATAAAACATGCCAACAGTATCTACCTTCACATGTAATTAACCTTGTGATGAAGATGAGGGGGTTGACCAATTATTCCTTTATACACTCCTTAGCATACCCTTTTTCTCTTGAAATGCTCTTGAATTCAGGCTTAAACACCCTGTTGTAACTTGAGCACGACAATTGGTAGTTTTTGAACCATCTATCTCCCATTCTTGGGAGCTTTGTTGCAGCAACAATGGACTCTTCTGTGACTTCAAAAAGGGACCCTACATGTGTTTTATTACCATAAAACCAACTGTGAATTACATAGAGAGGTCATCATCGTGGCCCTGCAAGCTAGACATAAATGGCCCCCAGCCAACACGCAAAAACACTTCTCTGCACTGTGCAAATTCGGGAATGGTGAAAAATTATGCATAGGAGGAGGGTTCGTATCTCCTGGGCATTGTGACATAGGTGGAATTCACCAAGAAAGGGAATAATCGAGCTAAGCAGTGGCATGGATTGAGCACAGGATGAATGCGTTTTGGATAGAGGACGAGATAGAAGAGGTTGGGCACAATTTCTTAATGTAGAGGAGAGAAAATGGCAAGGGAAAATGGAGATAATGGTTGACCAACCTAATTTTGGATGCATCTATAGTTGAGTAGGTTACCCACATGTGCCCACAAGCTACCATGTGTGGAGAATTCGAATTCAAAGGCTCAAGTTTTGGGCAATCTAATGGTGCATATTTAGATCAATGTCCAAGTCTTTTGACTTGGACATGTCATAATAAACATATGAATCATCTTTTAATCAATTCCTGCAACCAATTTAATTGAATGTAAGTGAATTATGGTTGCCTAGAATCTAGGACAGTACTGTTGTGTAATTCACATGGCACCTCATTCGGCACCTCACTCGGCACTTCATTTGGTACCTCATACGGTACTTCATCTGGTACCTCTGTGTTAAGTGCATTTTCACCTCTTATAATGGATAGCCTGCAACTTTGAAGTGTTTTTGACAATCACATTAGTTAATGAGTAGAGGCAATATGCTCCATTCTCACTCAATCTTCTTGCATATGACATATAATGTCAAAAACCTACAATGAACGGGTTATAGAAATCATATAACATGTATTGTAAAACCTACAATATGCAGTTTGTAATGAAATGATAAACTGATAAAGAGTGGTCTATTAAGTATGTGTTCAGTAATTTATAGCACACGGGAGTTAAGAATTTAAAAATAATCACGACTATCAATGTAATAACCTGTATCATAGAAATAATACAAAAGAATTCTTACAAAGATCTATTTCTGCAGGCAATGATCATTTGTCAGCTCATGAACCCCTGCCTCACACCTAAGTATTGTGACACCTCACAATCAAAAGTATAGGAAACCAATCAGTATCCCCCAATAGCCGAAGATTTATAGTATGTCAAGTGTAAGGATAAAATTTCACAGCTTGGTATGACGAGACAGTTAGAAGATGGCCCCACCTATAGGATAAGAGATCCTCTATATAGATAATAAGAGGTAGGCAAGAGAGTGTCAAGATAGTCTTAGAGTTATTTCCCAATGGAAAGTGTATAAGATTCATTAACCTTAGCTTAACCACACATACTTCATGTCAGTTGTTTCTACAAGTAATGTCATACATAAGGACAAATTTAAATTTATTATTTATTTTTGTGAGATTACCATCCTCGCTAGGTAGAATGCCCCACTGCCATCAAGCCTGTTCAGTACTCCGACGGGTTTACCTAGTCATACCACAGGCCAGTACCCACTGCCAGCAGACCTGTTCAGTATCTCGACGGGTTAGCCTCTTAAACCCTCAAAGACTGGCCCTCCATCTTTTAAAATTTTAGTATAAGATTTCTTATGCAAGAGGATGGGGGAACAACTCTGAAACAACTTTTTCTATCTTTTTATTTTTAATTGGGATGCTATTTATGTTAGAGGATGAATTTCCATTATATTATTAGTGATTTTCCCGATGTAAGGGGTACTTGAGTGGATGGAGCATATCTAAATATATGATATAATCAAGTTATTTAGTGTGTAGTGAATGGTACCATCGAGAAAGAACAGAAAGGTATCTCTAGGCTCAAATCACCTTCTTCTTTTGTAATTATTATGATGTTTCCATGACTAATTGATAATTATACCTCCTTGTTACTCTTTGATAAAGACCCTTGACTCACTTACTCAGGTTTCTTGGAAAAACTGTACAAGAGACCTCTAGGCTTGATAGTTATGGTATCACTTCCTTATACAGTGGTGAAGAGTTTCAAGAGAAACTGCTTTAGAATTCCAAAAAATGATAATTATTGCAAAAAGATGGCTAATTATAGTAAGTCAATATTCGTTTGATGCTTTAAAAGACACAAAATTCAAGTGTAATAATGTTTTGAAGAAGGATCCTTGAAACTGTGTACTCCTGGTGAAATAAATACTTACAGAAATATCTAGAATTTCCTAATTAACAAAATGCAAAAACTTTTTACATATATACAGTAGGAAATTTAGAAAAATTTTCAAGAACAAGGGAAGACTTCCCCATCTACTAAGGCCAATGCCTTGTTAGTTGACATGACCTGTAGAAAATCTTCTCTAGAAATGGGCTTATGATAAAACTTAAGTCGGTGTCCATTTACCACAAAGGAGACTTATTCATCGTCAATTGTTTTAATTTTTATAGCTCCATTGTCATATACAGTATCTACCTTGTAAGGACCCAACCACTAAGTGGTGAGTTTGCCTTTGAAGGTTTTGAATTGGGAATAAAACAATAGGGCCAATCACCAGGTTGGAAGTGCTTCTTCTTAATAAACTTGTCATGCCACTTGCTCCTCTGGTTTTGGACTAATATCGTTTGTTGGATGGCATCTTGCCTATTTTCATCCAGCTCATTCAATTGTAGGGCTCGTTTCTTCTGAGCCTCATCCATTTTCAATCCTAACTTTGCAGCAATACGGAAGGTCCTTACTAGGAATTTTATAGGTAAAATTACTTGTTTCTCGTACACTAGCTCATAAGGGGTATGCCCAGTGGTATTCCTCCAGGTGGTTTGATATACCCACAAAGCCTCTAGGAGCCTATCAGCCCAATCCCAGTGATGTAACTGAATGGTCTTGGTCAAGATGGCTTCCATAACTTTGTTTGTGAATTCTACCTTACCATTGTCTTGCGAGTGGTATGGAGAAGATTTACGGTGTTTAATCCCATATTTCTTTGTTAGCTCTTTCATCATCTTCGAAGTAAATTGAGTGCTTTGGTCGGTAACAATTTCACGAGGGACACCGAAGCGGGAAAATATGTCTTCATAGATAAATTCAACAACAAACTTCTATGTAGCCCTGAATAGAGATTTTTCCTCTACCCATTTGGTGACATAGTCCGTACAAACCAAAATATAGTTCTTCCTATGGGACATGGGTGAAATTGGTCCTACAAAGTTGAGGGCTCATTTTTTGAAGGGTTCTATCATAACTTGGGACTACAAAGGCATTTGTCATATGACGTAGGTATTCCTATCCTTTGGAAACTATCACAACTTCTCACATACTTGGCAGCATCTTTGAAAATGCTAGGCCAATAGTAACTCGAATGTAACACCTTATATGTTGTACGTTTGTCATAAAAATGGCCACCACATGGTCCATCATGACAAACTTGTAGTATTTCAGGTACATCATCCTCCCAGACACATATATGAATAATCAAATCAGGACCTGTGCAAACAATATCATGACCAACCCAAGAGTAATTAGCACTCTGTGTAATAATTTTCTTCTTTTCATGAGGTGAAAAATGAGACGGTAACTTCCTAGTGGCTAGATAGTTTACCATATCTACAAACCATGGGGTATTGACAGAAAGGGAAAAAAGGTGTTCGTCTGGGAAACTATCATCTACAGGGACATCATCATCCTCATTTTTTATTCGGGAAATAAAGTCAGCTACTACATTATCCTTTCGAGGTTGGTCAAGCACAGTGATGTTAAATTCTTGCAATAACAAAAGCCACCTGGTCACTCGGCCATTAGTTATAGGTTTATTCATGAGGAACCTAATGGAGGAATGATCAGTATGTACAAATACTTCATAACCTGTAATGTAATGAAGAAACTTGTTAATAGCATGAACAACTGCCAAGAATTTCTTCTCGGCTACTGTGTAGTTTAACTCAGCAGGGGACAAGTTCTTGCTTACAAAATATTTTTCATAGGACTACTGGTCTTGTTTCTTCTCTAATACCCCTCCTATTGTTGTGTCAGAGGCATCAATGGATATATGAAATGGGAGAGTCCAATTAGACCCTCTAATAACTGGTGCCACATACAACTTAGCTTTCAGGGTTTTAAAGGCAGTTTGACACTGCTCAGTCCAAACAAAGTCAACATCTTTTATTAATAATCCAAACATAGGTGGAAAAATCTTTGTAAAATTTTCAATAAAACGTCGGTAATATCCGGCATGTCTGAGAAAGATTCTCACCTCTTTCTGATTCTTGGGGGTTGGAAGTCTAACAATGACCTCGATCTTTGCAGGATCAACTTTTATCCCTTCAAATGAAACATGATGTCCTAGAACCACTCCTTCAGTTAGCAACATTTTTCTTTTTTCATGACTTAGAGATAGGTTCATTTCCTGGCATATGATGAGGAAATTTTCTAAGTTGTCTAAGGCTTCCTGGTAAGTGTTTCCATAGACTGTGAAGTCATCCATGTAGACCTCCACACAATCATGAATAAGATCGACAAATATCCATAGTATTGCTCGTTGAAATGTGGTAGGAGTGTTACATAATCCGAATGGTAAGACCCTATAGGCATAGGTTCCCCAAGGACAAGTAAAGGTAGTCTTGTCATGATCCTCCGGTGTTATAATAATCTAATTGTACCCACTGTACCCATCTAGAAAGGAGAAATACTTCTTTCCATACAAGGTATCTAGAACTTGGTCAATGAAAGGGAGATGAAAGTAGTCTTTCAGAGTGGCCTTGTTGAGTTCCTAGAAATCAACACAAATTCTCCATTTCCCAGTAACTTTCTTTGGAACCACTACAAGTGGGGATACCCACTTACTATCAGAGATGGGATATATAAATCTGACATTTAGAAACTTTTGACCTCCTTGACTATATCTTTGAGTGTTGGGTTCATCCTTCTCTGGGGTTTCCTAATAGGTGTTACTTCCCCCTGGGTATATATGTGATGGATGCATGTGTCAGGGTGTATACCATTCATGTCAGTGTATTCCCAGGAAAATGCTCTTGTTTTTTCTTTAAGGATATTTACTAATTGTTTCTGTTGGTCTGTATCTAGCCCAAAGTTTATATGTAAAAAATTCCCTGGACTAATCTCTTAGGGCATAGTATACGACATGGAAGACTCATCTATTTTGAAAATAAAAGATGTCGAAGACAAAATGGATGGGTCTAATTGTTCTTGAAATTCTTCCCCAAACATGTACTCAAATTGGGGAAAATACTGTGGAAAATCCACACATGTGATACCAGAAATGAACTAGTTTAGCACATTTTCTAGTGTATGCTTATGAAGTTCCCTTGCATGGTCACTAGGAAATACGAGTTCTTCCCAGTCTTCATTCTCGCATGGAAATTCAAGCCACCATAGATTCTCCATAATAGGTTGAGATAGAGGGTAAATGGTGAGCTTTTGGATAGAGAGACCATTCGAGATGGTCATTTCTCCTTCTCTACAATCAATAAATGCATTGGTTGTGGCTAGACAAGGTCTTCCCAAAATAACGGGGCAGCCTTTGGTAGGATCCTTTGAGTGAATGACAAGAAAATATACTGGGTACTCCCATGAGGCTAAAGTAACCATGATATCATCTAAAATTCCTTCAGGTATAACCCTAGTTTTATCTGTTAATTCCAAAATGGTTGGGGTAGGCCAAAGAAGAGGTTGTAACTGTAATTTTTCCAAGGTAGTAACGCTCATAGAATTGATGGATGACCCTAGGTATATGAGAGTGCTTCCAATGGAGACCTCATTAATGGTTATGGTCACTACTGGGTTTCCTGGATTCCCATATTTTGCTAGCTTTGGCTGCTCTAATATGTATTCAGAAAGTCCTCCTACCAAATGTACTGTAGGAGGGTCCTTTTGCTTCCTAACTGGCTTCTTAATACACAATTCTTTGACTACCTTACTATATATTGGAATGCCTTTAATGGCTTGAAGTAGGGGAATCTTGACACAAATATTTTTCAATTCATTCAAAACATGAAATTCTTGTCGGGTGGTAGGTTTCTCGATTATCAATCAGTCTGGATAAGGAGGGACCTTCATAATTTGTGAAGGTTCATTTTGGGGAAGCTTGGGTTCTTGATTCTTTGGGATAATAACATCTTCCCACCTAATGTCATCCGTGGGTTGTTTGGTGATTTATTCTTCTTATTCTTCCCGGATGACTAATGAGGGTGTCTGCCTCTCCAGAACTTTTCCCGATCTTAGTTGAATTTCTTGTAATGGAATAGGAGTAATAACATATGTCGGGAATGCCTCTATCTCAAAATTGTGTATAGGTTGAGAGGGATTATTATTAGGATTTAGCACTATCTATTTCGGTAATAGTGTCGGTTTCGAGGAGCTTTCATTTTGAAATTGTAGCGGTTGTTGTTGTGGAATAGGAGGTAAAGGTGGTGGAACAAAACCTGGTAAATGTTGCAGAGTGTTCGGTGGGAACTAAGGATAATGATGGTTGGACATATGGATAGGTGGAGCTTGAGGATTTCCTTGGTTGTGTCCTCCCCTCCATCCTTGAATACAAGTATGTTGACACTGAGTAGACCATTTTTTCCAACTTGGTGAGTTCCACTGTTGTTGTTGATAATAGGGTGGAACTTGAGACTGTAGATTCGGGTATGTGGGTTGATTCCTAGGTTGCCATGGACTCTTAGGTTCATAAGAAGACTCCCCAAGATATCCACTCCTATAGATGGCTAAAAAACTAGGCAAGGATGGACATTTCTTAGTTGAATGGTCTTTTGTACAGAAGCCACAAACTGAAATGTTATATAATGGGCATTCCCTTTAGGAATGCTTCCTTCTGCATCTTGGGAAAAATATGCTCATGGCTGCATTTTCCTCCTCCTTCTTTTTTTTTAGTTTAAGGGTATCCAAATCGGAACCTATTGTTCTTAAGATGTCAGTCTTAAAGTTTTCTAAAAGGTTCCCTATCTCTTCTCTCATATTACCACCTGAACTAACTAGTTTTAAGCTTCTATTATAAGGGTCCCAAACATTCTTCCCTGTTTTAGCTCTACTCCTTGAGTAATTCTTACACATTTCACATATTTAAACAAATGGTTTATGAGAGATGTCACTTGATTCCATCAGGTTAAGCATATCTAAATATTCTTCTAAAATTTCGTTAAGGAAAATAGCCCTAATTGCATCCTCTGGGAGGTCATGGTATTTTGACTTCTGGGAGATATAACCAAATATTTCCATATAGTCTTCGAGGGTCTCGTCTTCTAATTGTTGGATTTTAAAGATGTCATTACGAGACTCTTCAGTCTTGCAGTATTCTTGGTACTTATTAAGAAATATGTCTTTCATGGCTTCCCAAGACCTAATACTAGATTCTCCCAACCCCATGAACCATCTTAGTGCAGAGTCTTTGAGGGTGGCAGGAAAGAGTTTTAATTTCTGGGCATCTTGTATGTAGTTGTAGCTCCTACACAAGATGTCAAATTCAAATAAGAAGGAGTCTATATCTTCACGTTTTTTACCGTAAAAGGTAGGCAGTGTTGAGAGATGAATATTCTTCATGTTGACATTCAGAGTGGTGTCCAAAATCGGAAACCCGAAGGTAGTTTCGGTTTGGTTTCCAGTTTCTTCTTCCTCTCTATGTCTTACATTGTTATGGTCTTCTTGATCATCCATATTGGCTTGATTTCTAAAAAGAGAGTACCTAGGTGGTTTTGTCTTTTAAAAAAACAAGGTTTCCCTTTGATGGAAAGGTCTTCCTACAGATTGGATATATGGGAGTCTACTCGAGCCGGTTGAGATTATTGGTGCCAAAGTTTCCGTGTCAGTTTGAGATATGTTAAGTTCTAAATAGTGTCTCATTACCCATTAATTGGGGCATATTATATTAGTAATATTATTTTATTTGTGTCGGCTTTAGGCCATTAGTTGTAATTATACCTCCTAGTCTCCTATATATACCAAGGATACATTTTCATTTTGAATCATCTTGTAATTGTACATTTATGTGGGCATAAGGAGGTTTCCCCCTTGAAGAGGCTTATTATCTAAATTTCTCTCTTTTTCAAGGCGTTGAGTACTTATTTTGGGGTTTTTCTATGATATATTGATATTTGGTTCTTAACATATGGTATCAGAGCTCAAGCTCTTGGGGTTTCGCTGTTACATCTGAGACACCTTGTAATTTTATCTATAACTCTTTTTCTACAATGTTTCAGAAGGAACTTCTTGGAGGATATTTATTAGATGAATCAAGGTACGTTGGGTTAAAATTTCATCTCCTGAGGCCTTATACTTTTGGATTTACAGCCTGTGCAAGATAGGGTTCTGGAATCATCCTGAAATGAGTCATTGCGGAATTTTTTCTATAAAAATGTTTCTATAATGTTTCAGACCCTAAACCTTGGATGATATTCACAAAAATTAGTAAGGTATCTTTGGTAAAATATTCGGCATTTGGGTCATCTTACATTTGTAGATACACCCCGTGGAAGATAGGGCATCTGACTAGTCCTATTGACTAGTCTCAAGAAGGTGTTCCAGGTAAAACAATCATAACTTCTTCCTAGTGTATTCAAATTGAGTGAGACTAGTTTCATTGGATAGTGGACAGTCAGTAGTATTTCTAGTACAAGTTTCATAAATTTATATCAATTATTTTGTGTGGGGCACGCTATACAAGTGAGATCTCTTGGAAAGGACAAAAATCAGCAAGTTGTGGGGAAGTTACCGTAAATTCCAGTTGGCACATTGAATTTTGATCAGACCTATGGAATTACAGAGAAGAAATATCAGAGAACTACAAAAAAATAATTTTGCATACCCAAAAGGGATGAAACTTTGGAGATACAACAGAAGAAAGATTGTCTAGTAGAACCACCTCAAAATCAAGGTTCAAAAGTGATACTTGGCCAACATGCCACCCAAAAAGGGAACTTCTACACCAAACAAGCCTCCAGACAATCCTACTTGGACTCTTGATGAAGGTGAAGAAATGTGTAGGGGCATAAATTATTTACAAAATAAGATAGTAACAAAAGATGGACTATAAGAAATGGAAGCTAAGTTGGAGGCAAACATGGATAGTTTAAAAGAGGAGATCATGGAAGGATTGAAAAATTTTGTAATAGAGAGGACACCTGAAAGTGAAAATGTATCCCATGAAATTCATGATGAGGACACAAGGAAGCTGAATCAAGAATGGAGAAACTCTAACTTTGGGTTGAAGACCAACCATTTTCCTAAAATCGATATGAAAAAGTTTTATTGCAAGGACCCTATCACATGGATACTTCATATGGAGAAATTCTTTGATCTACATAATGTGCCACATACACAAAAGGTACAAATTGCTTCTTTATATTTAGAACCCAATGAATTTGTATGGTATATATGGATTTGTTTTCGAAAATCACTCGTCACTTGGACAATTTTCACAGAAGAAATGATATCACACTATGAGGATACAAGGAGAAATACCTTCTTTAGCCAATTGATAAATCTCAAACAAAAGGGTTCAGTTATAGAGCACATTGAGAACTTCCAAATATTGAATATAAAGGTAACAGATAGTCCAGTCTCCATATGAGCACTTGATTGATGTATTTATAGGAACTTTAAGAGATAACATTCAACCTGAGGTTCATCTTTGGGAACCCAAATCGTTGGAGAATGCATTTAGGGTGGCAAGAAATGTTGAAAGTAAAAATATGGATATGGCTACTAGAAGGACCAATCCTAACATATATAGAGAGAATAATGATCCTTCTTCTAAAACACCTCAACCTACAAGGTTGACACCTAAACAATTGGAGGAAAGAAAAGAAAAAGGTTTATTCTTTAATTGTGACAACAAGTACAGTAAGGGACATAAGTGTGGTGAGAAGAAATTATTCTACATAGATTGTGAAGAGGAAGAAGAACAAGAACATGAACAAGAAACATCTCAAGATGAAAACATAGAATCAATTTCGTCTGAAGGGTTGACTCCCATAATATCGAGTAATGCATTGGCTGGAATTAACACTCCTCAAACCCTTAATATCGAAGGATGTATAAAAAAGAAAAAGGTAATAATCCTAATTGATTCTGGCAGTACTCATAATTTTATTCACTATAAATTAGCCAAAGATCTCAATTGCTTTGTATATCCAACACCATAGTGTCAAGTAATGATTGCAGATGGAGGAACTATCAATTGCTCAGGAAAATGCAATAAGATCAATCTTACTATGGGGGAATATGTAATGAATAGTCCAATGATTGCTATACCCATGGGTGGTGCTGATGTTGTACTAGGAATCCAAT
>ML792990.1:216525-231198 GCA_009831015.1 Picea engelmannii
CAGGGAAACCCGGTAAGGTGATAAGCTCTAATGGCATGACAAAATTATTGAAAAAGGGGCATCAAGGTGTTATTGCACAACTATGATCACTAGATGTTCAAACATCTAAGCCATCTATTCCTCTAGATCTCCAAGGGATCATTTATAAGCATTCCAAAGTATTTGAAGATATTCCCAAAGGTCTTCCACCCACTCGAAATCATGATCATGATATTCACCTAATTCCTATGAGTGTTCCTCCTAACATCAGGCCATACAGATACCCTTATGCCTAGAATAGTGAAATTGAGGGCATGGTTGAAGAAATGTTAGAGGCTGGCATTATTAGACCTAGCCAAAGTTCTTACCGTGCACCGGTGGTAATGGTATTCAAGAAGGATGGCTCATGGCGTATGTGTCCAGATTATAGAGAGCTCAACAAGATCACTATTAAAGATAAGTTTCCCATTCCCGTCATTGATGAATTGTTAGATGAACTACATGGAGAAATATATTTCACAAAGTTGGATCTTCATTCAGGGTATCATTAGATTAGAATGAAGGAAGAAGATATCCCAAAAACAACATTCTGAACTCATGAAGGCCATTATGAATTTTTGGTCATGCCTTTTGGCCTCACAAATGCACCTTCCACATTCCAAGGGTTGATGAATTCCATTTTAAGGCCCTTCCTTCTAAAATTTGTGTTAGTATTTTTTAATGATATACTAATCTATAGCAAGTCTTGGGAGGATCATGTGTGACATGTTGACAAGGTGCTACAACTACTAAAGAAGCAACAACTATATGCCAAGCCATCCAAATGTTTCTTTGGAGTGGAGGTAGACTATTTGGGTCATATTGTATCTCATGAAGGTGTCAAGGTAGACCCTAACAAGAATAAGGCCATGATGGACTGACCGATTCCCAAAACATTAAAGAATCTTAGAGGAATTTTGGGTTTGACTGGTTACTACTGCAAGTTTGTTTGACACTATGGAAGAATAGAAGAACCTTTAACGACACTAACTAAGAAGGATGCATTTTCATGGAATCCAGAGGCAACTAAATCTTTTGAACAACTTAAAGAGGTGATGTGCAAAGCTCCTGTATTGACCACTCCAGACTTCAAAAAAACCTTTATTGTGGAATGTGATGCCTCGGGAAATGGAATTGGTGTTGTCCTAATGCATGAAGGAAGGCCCCTAGCTTTTGAAAGTCGACCAATCAAGGGAAAGGACTTACACAAACCCATTTGTGAGAATGAAATGATGGAAATACTACATGCATTGAAGAAATGGCGTCCTTACCTAATAGGTAGGCACTTCAAGGTCAAAACAAATCATGATAGTCTTAAATACTTCTTGGAACAAAGACTATCTTCAAAAGAACAACAAAAATGGGTAACCAAGATATTGGGTTATGATTTTTAAATCATCTATAAAAAAAGGGAAGAAAAATGTTGTGGTAGATGAACTCTCAAGGAAGGATGAATATGTTGAGGCCTTTCTCTGTGCTATATTGATTATCCAACCCGATTGGATAATAGAGGCAAGGGATGAATGGAAGAATGAGGAAAAAGTGTGGATTCTCATTCAAAGGTTGCAACAGGATTCAAGTACATCAGATACATTTACAAGGAAAAATGATTCACTATGGTACAAAGATCGCTTATATTTATGTAATAAATCCCAACTCAAACAAAAGGTACTATTGGAATTGCACACCTCTCCAGTAGGAGGGCACTAGGGATTTTAAAAAACCTACCATAGGGTCAAGAAGGAATTTTTTTGGGATGGCCTTAAAAATGATGTTCAAAGGTTTGTGGCAGAATGGTTGGTTTGCCAACAAAATAAGGTGGAAACAATTAAGGCCCCTGGTCTTTTATAACCATTAGCCATCCCAAGTCAGCATTTGGAGGAGGTTTCCATGGATATCATCACAGGGTTACTGAAGTCTAAAGGAAAGAGTGTCATCATGGTGATTTTTGATAGATTGACCAAGTACACACACTTTTGTGCACTCTCTCATCCCTTCAAAGCTAGTATAGTTTTCACCGCATTCATGGAGACAGTTCAAAAGCTACATGGCAGCCCAAATATTATTGTAAGTGACAAAGATCCCATCTTCACTGGACATTTTTGGACAGAATTATTTTCTTGTTTGGGTACTCAATTGGCTCATAGCTCATCCTATCATCCTCAATCTGATGGAGAAAACGAGATATTGAACAAATGTCTGGAAAGCTACCTTCGTTGCTTCGTCTCTGATAAACAAACAGAATGGTTCAAATGGTTACCCTTGGTAGAATGGTGGTATAACACTTCGTTTCATACTGCAACAAAAATGACACCATTTATGGCACTCTATGGATACCACCCTCCTTCCATCACTTCTTCTCTAAAAGAAAAATGTAAGGTTCAAGCAGTGGAATATCACATCGAGCATCAACAACAAGTTCTCCAAATATTAAAGTACAACTTGACCATGGCACATAATCATATGAAACAACAAGCAGATCAACATCGTAGTGAAAGAAGTTTTGAAGTACGGGATTGGGTGTTTTTAAGACTACAACCATGCAAACAGATGTCCCTCAAGCAAGCCAAGAAGGATAACAAATTATCACCAAAGTACTATGGCCCTTTTAAGGTGTTGCAAAAGATTGGTACTATGGAATACAAATTGGAGTTTCCTGCATCTTCACGAGTACACCCAGTTTTCCACGTTTCATGCTTAAATAAGGTTATAGGTGACAAGATTCCATTTCAAACTATATTTCCAGAACTTGACGAGGAGGGAAAAATCATATTGGAGCCTGAAGCCATCACTGACACAAGAATTCGCCAATAGAGGAATAGATCCATTTCAAAGTATCTCATTAAATGGAGGAAACTATCGGCTGAAGATTCCACTTGGGAAGATGAGTCTTTTATACAGAAGCATCCAGAGTTACTCAAGCGTTGCAGACAACCCTTGTCTCAAGGGGAGGGTCATGTTAAGCCCTAAATAGTGCCTCATTACCCCTTAATTGGGGCATATTATATTAGTAATGCTATTTTATTTATATCGGCTTTAGGCCATTAGTTGTAATTATACCTCTTGGTCTCCTATATATACCAAGGAGACATTTTCATTTTGAATCATCTTGTAATTGTACATTTATGTGGGCATAAGGAGGTTGCCCCCTTGAAGAGGATTATTATCTGAATTTCTCCCTTTTTCAAGGCATTGAGTACATATTCTGAGGCTTTTCTATGCTATATTGATATTTGGTTCTTAACAAGAGATAATTACATTGGTTGAACTACCAAAGAAAAGATTCACTTGTTTAGGGTCGATGATATCTTTAAAGTTAGGGTCCCCTGGTGGTGGTGTAAAAGAAAAGGTTGTATTGTTTGGTTCTATGGAAGACTTGAGTGGTCTTGCCTCCTGTCCCAATATGATTGATGCTTCATTTTCTTGTTCTATAGTGATCCCTATATTTAGGGATGATTTTAGGGGTTAAATTTCACTCATGGGCTAATTTTCCATGGTTTTTCCCAAAAAAATATTCGCTATTCTAAAAATGATTTGCCCAAATTCTATAGGATAAAATTATTTTACCTTAAAAATCACCAAAATTTTATACAAACTATATAATATCCTTAGAAATTTGAATATTTTTACAAAAATATCACCAAACATTTATAGTTGGCATATGAAGGATTAGTAAGATTCGCCAAGGTTTCTACATTTTAAAATAAATTTCCATCCCTAAAATCATCCTTGCCTATATTAGTCCCTTCAGAGACTATTTTAGCTCTTTGAGTCGAGCTAGCTTTTGTTTTTCGGTATCATTCTGCGGATTTTATAAGTGGAATGTTCCTTCCCCCAAAGAGATCGAAAGGAACCTTGGTTGAAAGATCTAATTTTGATTTAATGTATCTATCTTGGGGGTATCTAGGCATATTCATGAAAGAAAGTAGAAACAAAAAGAAAAACTACCATTTGATTTCTAGGTCTATTCATGAAAAATAAAAACAAAAAGAAAAACTACCATTGGGTTTGGGTGAACCTGCTATAGCAGATGCGCATGTTCTTATCTCTCGTCTTAAAGTTCCCCCGCCACCAAACTAATGCTAAGGTATAGAAATGATCTAATTCCTAACTACTTCTTACCTTGAGACAACTCCCCGACAACGACGCCAAAAATGATGGGTGTTATATATGCACTAAAGACAAAGTAAAAACCCTGAATTAAATTGTCAACCTGGGGTAAGTAAACTTAGATTTGTAGCAAAATATATTTCAAAGGTAGAAGTCTAGTAGGAGTATAATCTAACTAAGGAAGACAACTATCTAAGGATAATCTACTCAAGCAAATCTTATCTAATGAGCAAACCCTACTAAGCAACTTGAAACTAGGTAACCTAAGTACTTTTGGGCCAAGGGTCGATGGATAATCCTAAGAAAGCAAGTAAAACCCTATATAAAGAAAACTAGTTCAATAATAAGAAATAAGCAAAATACTAATCATAATAAGCAAATGAAAAAAGAAAACGTCTTTAACTTGCCAACCTACATTCAATGAGAAACTACCCTATGAAAGAAAATAAATAAGCAAGTAAACAAAAGCACCTATCTAACCTATTAAAGAAAATAGACAAGCAAGCAAAGACACCTAACTAACCTACTAAAGCAAAAGACAAGTAAGAAAAGACACCTAACTAACCTACTAAAGAAAAAGACAAGTAAACAAAGGCAACTAAATACTGCAAGCAATCAAAGTAAGACTTCTCATTGAACAACTATCTAGTCTAAGAGGCAAGTGGACTAAATTCTTAATGCAAAACTATTTCTAATGCATGAAAGAAAATCTAAGAGGCAACTAGACTAAATGCTCAATCCAAAACTATTTCTAATGCATGAAATGAAATCTATTTTATTAAAAGCAAGAACGACTACCACTAACTCTTAATCTATGACAAGAAAACTACTATCTAATCTATCAAAGCAAAGTCTATCTACCCTACAGTAGCAATAAACTTTATTCTAATATATGAAAGAAAGAAACTATATCTATGAAAGCAGGAAAACTATCTCTTTTAACCTATGACAATTCAAATATAATGTTGGTGGTTGTGTGAATGTCTTTGGTGTCAGATAATATCTCAATGGCACTTGACAACAAAGGACAATTCCAATGGTATAAGCTCAATACTAATCTCAATGGCAAAGTGAAAGGTATGGATTAAACAATCCAATGAGAATTTATCCATCACAAAAACAATGTTAGATACCCTACATATTCATGTATAATGCATCAACAACATAACGAGATCGTCATTAGATTCCTATACTATGTAATAAAAACGTGATTCAACCATTAACTAAGATATATAATTGCATTTTAATTCTAGTAAAGGAAATTGCATAAAACAAAACTATACTATGTCTATTCTAACCATTCAAACTGCAATAAAGAAATAACTAAAAACATAAATTAAACTATGATATTGAAAAGAAAATTAGCAATCTACATTAACCAACAACTAATTAAATGAGATCTATATAAAACTGAAATAAGCAAGCTATAATAAAAAACTAGAATTAATTCTATCCATCCATCAATCCTTGTCAAAGAAAACCCAAATCAAACTCTATTCTATTCTAATTAGACTATGTTTTAAACTAGACTATAAAATCATAAATCACGCATGATCTAACATCTAAATGCACATGGGGTTAGCATAGAGACTTGCAAGTCTATTCCTAATCTAAAAAATCAATGCATGTTAACACATCTCATCATCCTAACTTGCAAAAGAGAAGCAAAACAATTAACTACAACAAACTAGTTGACACAATAAAAATATACATGTACAAAAAATAAAATAGAACATTTAAATTGTGAAATGCATAAACAAACATGAAGACAGTTACCAGACTATGGGTGCCCCCCCCAGAAAGTTGTGGTCACTCCCTAAAAATACACCATGAGATTAACAAGATGAATTCACCATTAAAACTTGAAAACACAATTCTAGCATAATTTTGGCAATGTAAAAACTCAAAACAGAGAAAAACGAGTTTGTCTCCAATACACTGGTTCTTCTACTTGGTTGGAAATCTTCTGACCATCCTAGTGATATTTATAATATTGTAGACCAAGTGATCGACCAAAGGAGGGTCAAACCACTTCTAAATTTGGAAAATTACAATAAATGATGCCCTAACTGATAAAATGGAGTGAGCCAATAATCGCTTTCTTGAACAACTGAAACTGAGTTGTCGCGAACTCAATAGCTGGAGGGGGCAAGGATAAGCAAAACCCATGTTCCCAATTTTCCCGTCACCGGCCGCCAATACCTTAACCTCCAACTCACCTTGCATTTTTGTGCAATACGCAGTGCTGGACAGAGTGCCAGATCGACTGCCAGAATGAGTGTTGGAATGAGTGCCGGATCAAGTGCCAGAACTAGAAATGTGGTGCGTTTTTTCCCTGTAACACCAAAAAAATGTGAATTAGCTCTTGGAAATCATAAAACATGATGAATTATACTTGATACAATCATTAAACATTAATTATACATACCTTATGTCGATCATACCATTTTATCATGAAATTCTTCAAAAAGCTCCTTTAAAATATGAAAAACACATATGTACATGCGACAAAAGTGTATAATAACCGTCATAAAAGTGATCATATGTTAGGACCAACATGTATGGTTGTTAAAAGGCCAAGATTCTCCATACACTTTGATGTTGACTTGCAAGAGTTAGGCCAGTTGTTTCAAGCCAGTGATTTCAATTGGATTGGCCAAGGGGTGGTCCAACCTAGCCCTGAAAGGCCTCCCTTCCAAGTTCCACAACCCCTTGGTATTCTCATGCCCCCTCGTGTCTCATTGCAACCCGAGGTTCTCGAAAATGATGGATGGAAAGATATTGTCCACCCGACAGTCTCCCAACATCATGGTTGGCCCAATTTGTCCTTACCTTCTCCTCCTCCTGTTAACCAGATTTCTCAAGATGCACCTATCCACTCACTAGTTCAGTCCTCTCATACTAGAAAAAGTTTGAAAACCAAGGCCCACCATGCCCTTGACAAAGTAAAATCCACTGCTACCCCTTCGTCACCCTCCAATGGCTCTGATAAATCCGTGTCTTCCCGGATGCATTTGAGGGATGATTTTTCTCACATGATCAACAATATTAGGCCTAAAGGCTCAGCGCAGCCAAAGGAAAATTCATAAATATCAAAGGGTGACAACAACAATCAAATAAAGATTGCACCTCAGATTGGGAAATATGGTTTTTGAGTTTTCATGTTATTTATTGTTGATGACAGTTGACTTCAAAAGTTTTGGACAACATGTTTTCTTTGGATAAATAAGTAATATTTTTCTGAAAATAATTTGAAATATCAATGAGCTAAATTGTCAAATGTTATTGTGATGATGGGAATCACAAGGAGGGTTCTTTTTCTTAATTAACTAGTTATGTTATGATTGTTAAGAAGCTAAAGTGAGTCACAAGGGGTCCCACCTACTAGTTATTATTTATTTATAACCCTTATTATGATTATTACTTTTCCCCCTAACTAAAAACTTGGTTGAGTCTTTAGTTAACCTAACTAATGAGGTATTTCAAGTACTTCAACCAATTTTAATTTTCTTAAAGGCAAAAGGAAAGGGAGGAACAAGAGGAGGATAGAAGGAGAATCATACTAAGGTTTTCTCTCAGTTTTCGTTCATTCCTTAATTTATCACAAGCCTAATTATTTTGTATGATAGCAGGGTCTTATTGTAGACAACAAGATTCAGGGTTGAATTACATCATTCAAACACTTGTTTCTCAGAGGTGTTGTTCTATCTTTGATAGTTTGTGTAGACTTGTGTTTGTTACTATTATTCTATTATGTCTGAGTTTATTGACACAGGGTTCATGTCTGTTGGGTTTCCAACAAAGCCTCTAAAACTATCGACCCTCTTGGTAAACGAGAAGGCAACACAACACATAGTATGTGCTGCATAGTCTCACCTGAGATAGATTTAATGGGTGGCTATAAGACTCAGGTGTTTACAACCTAGGATTGAGAGTGATATAAGAGAGCTATATATTGAACCATTTATCACAACTTGTAAACATAGTATATTGTTATCGATGAATTAAGTAGGAAATATAAAAAATCATTCATTCAACATAATAATAATTGTTGAAGACAATAAATATATGCATGCATTCATCACATAACACATATGTTACCGTGGTTCACCCCCTCCTAGGCTACATCCACACAGATTTGTCTCTCATCTCTTTTATTATAGTATTTCCACATCTACAACGTCGTGCGCTTACAACTCTTCTCAGTCGTGTAAGATCAATATGAGGCAGAATAGATTGGACCAGGCTCCCCAACCTATGATCTAACCCTCAAGATATACCCTCCCTCGTATTATCTATCTCGACATCTTATAAAAAATAGATCATACATCAAAATGTCCCATATCGCATCAACTCATGCATTACTAAGGCGAATGTTTCTAGAATAACAAAAATAGTCAGAACTTAGAACATCTAACCCCCTCTATGATACCTAAGTATCGATATTTATATGGTTTCATCTCTTTATCCATTACAATACATTACCAAATCCATAACCCTACCATCATTAGGTCTTCCTCGCATGCGCATGTGTTGTTCTTCCTTCCAGCTGTCGCTTTCCTCGTGCATGATTTATTTCCCAAAATTGCCTTGATTTTCCCCCTCGACCTACCTACAACAGGCCCCCAACACTGACATGTGGCTCGTCCTGAGTACGCTAACCTTTTTGTTCTTCCTCGATCTCCTTGATGATCGCCTGAAAATTTTCCTTGAGCTCTGCTTCCTGTGTCTGCGCCTGCGCAGTCTTCTCCTTGTGTGTGTCCACTATCTGGACTGCAATTTGATTGCTGATCAATTCCATGCACTCTGATTGGGTTTGTGCTATATGTGTCTTGGATTATTCTACCTGTTCTAGGACTTCTTCTACCCACTCTTGCAGTGGTTCCATTTGAGCCTATCGCTCATGTTTATGTGTTTTCACTATGGTGAGCTATGCTTGCAACTTCTTCATGTCCTGTGCCCCTTTGATGCATTTTGTGATCGACATTGTCTTCTGTCTCTGCTTGAGTTCTTGGATCGCTGCACTAATCCTTTCTTCTTACTTGTCCCACTTTTGGACCTGCTTATCCTCCTCTAACTTTGTCCACAACTATGCTGCTTTATTGAATAAGTCAATTGTTGTGTTGACTTATTTCTCTATCTCCTGCAGCTGCGATGTTGCTTCCTTCTTCCTTTTCTCCTTCACTGTCAGTGGAGTAGTGTGTGTGAGCCACTCCTAGAGATTCTCGATATCCTTCTGATATTGATCGATTGCCTACGCAATTTGATCAATATTTTTTGTTGCTATGATTTCATCCCTCCATGCGGCTTGTGAAATCTTCTCATAAGTTCCTACCACTTTCTACTCCAATCATTTTATGCACTCCCTTTACTCCTGTGTCTCTAACTTATCCTTCTCATAGAATATTTCCAGCGTGTCTCGCTTCTCTATTGCTCACTACAATTCGACTAAGTCTTTGTGTGCATGAGACTATACCTCATGGTTTATGCTAACCTGCAACTTGTGTAGTGCCCTGGTTGGCATCCGTGTCAACACTGGTTGGATTTGGCTTAAGTCCTTTAGGGGTGTCTGCCCCACAATCTCATCCATGCACAACATACTTGGTGTGATGTGGAATGTTACGTTCGGGAGAGGTAATGGATGGAATGGATCTCATTCTTCTACTTCAACTATTTCATCCGTCTACAGTGATGATGGTTTTGTTCCCCTACTGCTTGATGTCTTCCCTTCCCTAATTTTCTTGAGGAGTTGTCTCATGTCTGCTAGCTCCTCCTAAATATTATCCTTGTGGTGAGAAACATAGTCAAAATCCTTGGCTAGACAGTCCTAGACCATTCAGGCTATCATCTCTCCATCATCATCCTTGATCGTGTACTCTGGGGGTGTTCTTTATGCCTTCATTTTCTTGCATGTGCCTCCTTTATGAGTGGTTGTCCTCTTATTTCCTTCTGTTTCCTATGGGTTGGGACTTTTTGCAGTCCCTTATGCGGGCTCGGCTTGTTGCTGCTGCTCCTTGGCTGGCTGCGTCTTATCCTTCTTCCCATTATGGGTCCCTGTCTTCATTGGCCCTTCATTTCTCTGTGTTGTTTTTCCCTGGCCCATTCTTTGTCTCTTGGGAACTTGGATTTCTTGAGGTTGTGTTACTCCCTGCCCTGCCTCTTCTTTTGTTGTCCTTTCTGGAAAATCCTGGGTGATGGCTGGAATCCTCCATTCATCTTCCCAGTCTTTGATCACCAGGTCGATGTCACCCTTGGTGATATAGTAGTGCATCTGTAGCCATTGTTTATCAATATCCTTCCTCGCATGTATCCACATTATATGTCATGTAGCCCTAAAGTTGGCGATGTCCCCATATCATGCAACAGCCTTTGGTGTTATTCTCTACATTTTGGAGATTGTTTCCTATAGGTCGTGTAGGTATCCTTCAAATATGGACCCATTCATCCTTTTGTGACTAGAAAATGACGTAGCGCTCAGCAGTAAGTATCTCATTCCCTAGTTTGGTTTGGGTCTGGTACAAAAAGTTACGTACCTTGGATCTTTCCATCTCATTAAGACTATTAGTGTGATCAGCCACGAATAGTGAAATTTCTTGCCTAGATCCTATGCATCCTTGTCGTCATCTATGAATAAGTTCAAGAGGTACAGTTCCTATCTCACTGTGGTTCCCTCGGTGCACTGAGTTGCAACTACGACAAATCCAACTAGAACTTCCTCCCTGCAACATTTTCTCAACAACTTACAGGCTAAGATTTTCGCGCCCAATTGTGTTGCAGCATCGTTGATCCTCTTGATTATGATCCCTCTTGTCCCCCTTTCGGTTCCAAACTTATTATTCATCTCTTCTACTAGAGCCTTCTCCCTGGATTTTTCATCCAAAAATTCCATGGGATCCATGCCCCGAGATGGAAATCCTGTTATTTTTTCAATAAGCTCTATGATTATCGAGACGAGCTTGTCCAACCAGATGTCCCCTCCATGAATGACTGCTAACAGTTGTTTTACGCATGAAGTTGCATACTGACCTCTGACCTCTGTGTTGCACCTCTTTTGTCACCTAAATGAGAAAAATAAGGGTGCTTACAAGACCAGTTGGGTCAGCTAGGCAAGACAACAGTAGAGGAAAGAGTTAGAAGTGTAAAGCATAAAAGATAAACAAATAATTAAACTAAGAATGATAAAATAAATTAAACTAGAGTGCATAAGGACATTAGAACAAGAAATAAACAAGACTCATGCCACCAATGGAAAGGATTGTATTAGTGGAAAGAAAACACCAAAGAGAAAGGGGAATTTTGGGTCTCGTCTTCCTCCTAGGGAGAGCTCTTGGACCCCCAAATATTGAGCTCTTCTTACAAATAAGGAACTAAAATGAAATGGTGAAGAGAATCCAAAGCACATTAAATCTATAGGTGATATGAATGGATAACAAAAATGATGCTAGCATGCTCTTGATGAGGAAAGAGGATCCTCCAAGAGAATATCTGCAGCATAACAATGCAAATGAATTCCTTGAAAATATAGTGCACCCATGGCTTCCTTTTATAGCATAGATTTGAGGTATTATGCAACCAGTTCTTAGTGTGAATCAAGGGCCCTGTAGGGCACCTTTAGGTCTTTGACTAGCCCCCTAGTCAGATTCAGCCAATATTTGGATGTCAAATCGACTTGGAAGCTGAACCAGAAGTGGGTGGAAGGCCAACCAATATCATAAATGCGTTGTTTTGAGGTGTGCACATCTTTTTGCATCCACAGTTCCACATCGGGTACATGTGCGCCTTTCCGACGTTATCTGATTGTCGCACATGCATGCACGCCTTGTGTATTTTTAGTGCATGATGATTTTATTGTTGGTTGTATATTTTTTGGACCTTTTGGAGATGCATTTTTGGCCCATGAGTGAACTAATGAGTGTTTTGAAGATGTTGGATTCCTGTAATCATTTGCAGACGAAATTCCAGTGATAACATATGCCCCCTAATGTGTGAGGTTAGGGGCATATGTATAGCCGAAATACATCAATGTTTCTTCTACTAAGATTACCTATGTAAGAAGGAGTGTTGTGGGGAGTGTCAAGAGGGATCCATTGGAAGGAGAGGGGAACCTGTAGGACCCAAGCCTTTCCCAAGGTGTGGGAGAAAAAATAAAAGTGTGTACAAACAAGGCAGGCATGCCCCATGCTCATGTCATGTAACTCAAAAAGATGTAATATAGTAATTGAAGCTATGTTGTGGATGTAGATCACTGCAGCACCCTCTGAGGCGGTTTGATAATAATAGAAGACAATTCTGATGGTGAACAAAACTCTGAAAAAGGGAAAGGACACCTGTGAGAAGTGTCAATAATGTGCAGACATTGATAGTCTATCAAATTTCATAGGTCTTTGGTTAAGATAAAACAACTGCAACAGTCGCAAAGTAAGACCCACTGTAACATGAGATAGCGTTGAAGTTGAATGTTATGGGGGTCAACGATAGCAGATAACAATGGTGGTTTTCCTTGTGCCATCCAAGACTCCTCATTGTAAAGGTAATGAGAGTTAAGATACTATTTCCCTTATAGAAACCATGCTAATGTCAACAGGGAGGGAGACACGACTCCAAGAAGAAAAGAGCTTTCTGAAATCCATTGGATAATATCAGGAGGTGATGAGGTATATGGACGAATTCAAGATGCGGTGAGACTCAAGACAACCCTTGGTTGGGGATATATGAAAGGTGGCAGCAATCGTAAAACTGAATCTAGAGCCAAGGGGATGACTAGACGAGGGTGAGTTGTGCTAGAGGTGCGACACAATAGACAAATGCATAGATAAAAAAGGTGTATGGGTTGTAAGATGCTCGGGGTTAGTGGCATTGATGTCAGGAAGTGAAAAATTCCCCAACCAAAGGAGACAAGGGTGGATTTTTCGGAAAAAGGGAAGGTCACTAAAGGCGACAATAGAAAGCTATGAAAATGAGAAAATAGGGTTTGTACAACTATAAAAAGAATAAAAAATAAGTTGGGATAATTGTGCAGATACAAAAACGGGTGCCCCATTATAAGATGGCTTGGCCTGATGATGGCACAAGTTGTTTGGAAAAAAAATGGAGGGTTAGGGTCCCATAGGCGGGTTTCTGTATTAGGGAAACGTATGGAGGACAATCTGCAGAGGGGAAAACTGGCGATGGATGAAATGGATGGTTAATGATATTGCGAGGGTGCAGTCAGAATAGAACCATGATGAAGTAACCTGGGAGTCCATTTTGGGTAGGTTAGCAATATGAGGAGGAGTATGTCACTGGTTCTCGACATTATGTAATACTATTGGGACTCCCATCCCTAAAGGGTGAAAATAGAATGAGTGTCAAGATGCCCAGGGGACCTATGAATGGGACAACTCATGTGGCGGGGGAGTGCTACCGGGTGACAGTACCAAAATGCAGTGGAGGTGATAGTACTGCAGAGCCAAATATAGGGATCCTATAGGCAAAGAGAGGAGGGTGTGACTGGGAGATGCATTGTGAGATTCAGAGGGAATGACTACATTCCATTGTCGATGATATAGCTGAAGGGATAATGTTGCTCTATGATGATCAAGAACCTACACACATGAAAAATGAATACCCGACGTGAACAATATCTGAACAGAAAAGATCATATAGCAGTTATTTAATCATGTAAGCATGCATACCTGAGCGTAATATGAGAAGAAATATTCCCCCGAGGCTGAGGATGGAAAATGGCCCAGGGAATGGAATTATGTGGGTAACAGGGTCCTGATCCCGTGGCTGAAGACAAATGGAAAAACAAGTGCCCGAAGCTCCCATAATTGAGTTTGGAAGTTTTGGCAAAATGGACTATATATAGTTGTAGGGCCCACAAAGCCACCTCATTTGTACCTATTGTCTTATTGAGTGGACGAGTAGTTTTAGAGGAGATTTGGAGATTCCATAAGATCGAGGCAACCAATTCAGGATCAGGGAGCTTCAGTTTAGTTGTCGTATCCTCTTGCATAGAATTAGGGTTTCTATTTTTGGGCAGGGACTGTACGGAGGGCCGTACAGTGGGTTTTGTGGTTGTGCCCCCCCCAGTGTGCAGGCGATTGAGAAATTCGCACACACAGGTGTGATCCTATAATGCGTACATCCATGCATGGGGGTGTTATCCACATTTTTGGTTATCGAGATGATATTATGATTATGTCATGATAATGGAAGATCAAACTCTTCATTAGGAACTTTTTCCTGAAGAAGGTTACACTTGTCATTTTCTCAAAATCATATTTTGAAAATAGTTCGCAGGCTGCACATATACTCTCCTGCGAGAATCCATAATTCCCGCAGGCTGCATTCATCTTGACTGCGAACTTCTCGCACTGTGTCAATGGTCAAGGTGCGAAAATGTTTCTAAAGGAGGAAGATGAATAAGTTCTCGATTCTTCTAGAAGGAATCTTCTAGAAGGGTGAGTTGGCTTTCGAATGGTTGGAAAAATACTGACTTTCCAGATATCTTGGGATCATTCCCTATCCAAGTAACCAAACTATCTTCTCTTATATATTGGG
>ML792990.1:246014-266926 GCA_009831015.1 Picea engelmannii
ACATGAATATGTCCCTTTCCCATAATGATGATGTCATCTTATTACATGATTCCTTGATCACATGTATAGATTAGGTATTGAATATATTAATGCCTTTGCTGTGATTGGTTTGTGTTGTTGTGATTGAACGACACAAGAGCATCAGAGCAGATCAAGGAACAACAGAGATTAAAGGAGAGCGTTTACAAGGTATGTACACTATCCATTTCTCTTAGTTTGTTCAATAGCTAGATCTAGGGAAAGAGTAGTATTCTGTCACGTTTTGTTCTAGATCCAGGTGGATCTGGGGAGATTGGTCTGTGTCCGCACTCACGAATTTATCCTTAAACAGGGGGTGCCTTAATGGGGAAAATAGGAGCGCATGGAATCCGCGCATGTGTAAGGCACAATAGCACATACAATAGCACATGTGTGTGTATGTAGTGAATAGGAGCACTATGATGTGTGCCTGTATGTGTGACATAGGAACTATTCTCAAGAGTCACGCATGATTGCATGACTGGGGGATGAACATGCATGCATGTCTATGTGCCTGTGGAGAAAAACAGTCGTGCCTTTGAGGCAAAACTTGAGGGTGTAAAAAATTATCTTTTTTGGATTTTTTGATGTTTTTATGGGTTATGATGGCTAATCAAGTGTTGTATATGTGGGTTCAGATGATCATTTGGACAATTTCGATTCACTAGAGAGAGAGGGACTGGTCATTCCTGAGGGAGACAGTGAGGGATGAGGATCCGATAGTCTGAGACGCTTTGGCAACATGTGGGTTGTTGAAGTTTTTTGAGTTTTCACTCGTCCGGGCACAGGAGTATCTTTTGCAGTTCTTGATCAGGATGTGGAGTCCTGACCTACATTGCTTTATGGTGTAGGGTGAGAATCTAGCATTCACTGCGGTGGAGGATGTATATTGTTTGACTGGGCTCCCTTTTCGGGGAACCCCACTACTGGCAGAGCCCGTAGTACCTGGGGATGGTCATTTGGCTGTCTTAGCCCGGAGATATTGTTCGGGGGATAACTTTATGTCGGGCTCTATAGTGTTTATTGGGGTGATGGATGCCCTTGTGAATCATTGCGTGGAAGCAATGATCGTGCGAGTCTACAGGTCTCTTGCAACTCAGTGGATCAGTGGAGGTCAACTGAGGATCATGGAGAGGGCACTGGCGGGCGAGCATTTCACCTAGGGCTTGATGCTCCATGCCAAGATGGTAGGGCAGCTTGATAGGTGTCATGCTGCTGACTCGGGGGAGTTTTCCTTTGGGTCTATATTGGTGGCATGGTTTTTGGAGAGGGTGTCGATGTTGTGCCCTAGAGTGTTGTTAGGCGCTCCTGGCATGTGAGAGCCACGACTGAGGTAGTGGGTGACGATCTTGGTTAGTCACGCTGGTGGGGAGGGTGGCCACTATTTCACTATCGAGGCTTCACATGTGTGGCATCAGATGCTACAGATCATACTGCAGTATCTCTATTTTGGGGTGGACTTCCGAGATGATCCGGAGATGGTGTTTCCCCTAGGAGAGGTGTTCTACCGTAGAGGTATGATGTGATGTTTGATGGTTTTGATATTTAGATAGTATAGAATGTATAGTTTTATGTATAGATGGATGTTGATGCTACCATTTATTTGTTGTGTGTGCAGATGTTGGACCACGCGGATGTAAGGTTGAGTTGGTGAGAGTGTTGGCTCGTCAGGGGCCGATGAGGCCTCCATGGGGAGAGCCCCATGTAGGAGAGAGATGATGGTGGGATGATGCTGAGGCAAGACCGATTGAGGAGGAGATAGAGGCTTGACGATGTAGATTTGATAACCCTGGTGCAAGGCCATCGCATGCTCCTTCGAAAGCAGCTGGGGGAGAGTTCGAGGATGTTTTCCACGACTTGGATGCGGTACTACAGGGAATGCCTGAGGGTATGTAGTCATGGATCCTGGAAAAGGGAGTCTTGGAGCAGTGTGTGGGCGTTCTGGTGGTGTGGTAGACCGTGGTTAAGAGAGTGGCTATAGCGGGGGCGACGATTACTGGGAGGATGCCTCCAGGACCTGAGGGACCCCTAGTTGGTGGGGCCCCTCCTCCAGAGAGAGGGCCAAGTGGTCGAGCTTTAGAGGCTCCATGAGTGCCTCTATATTTATGTATTTTTTGTATCTATATAGGTTGGTGAGCCCATTTTGTATTTATAGGGGTAAGGTGGTTTACCTACCTATGGATAGTGTACCTGACGTACTATTTTTTGTAAACACTAATGACACATTGACTAGTATATATATATATGTATGGATATACATTTTTGGGATCTTTGTGGTGTTCACTTGTGTTGATGTTTGTTAGTGCTTTTTGATGGTGTCTAATCTATATGTTGTTGACAGACTGGTGATGATTTATGGATGCATACTGGTGTCTTGATGTGATAAATGCCAATCTAACACTAGGTTAGCCATAATATCTACCATTTGATTAAATTGTCTTGGAATGTGTGTAAACATGATGGAATCAAAATGTCGAGATAAGAGTCTAACTTGCAGGTATTTGCAGAAGAGGCATGGATCACAGACACGGTACACATTGTTGTGCTGGAGGACAACTAGTTGGGAATCTAATAAAATGCTAATGTGGCAAACATGGTGATGACTGGCCTCAACGAGGAGGCCAATGACTGCTGTGTATTATTCTTGGTTATTGGTTGTTGGCCCCCAAAACATGCCGCTGGAGTGGAGTAGAGTTTGTGAGGAAGAATAAAGGGCCCATGCGGCCGAAGTGAGATTTTGTGTCTAACATCTATCTCCATCGGCATAACTGATGTGATAGGCTGGTGGGGGAGGCATATGTCAATAACAAAAATGGTAAATTAGACGTAAGGAATGGAGAAGAAGACTAAAAACTCTAAAAAATCGTACAGAAAGAACAAACCTAGTGTAGTATGGCTATGATTTTAGGCATAAAATTTCTTTAAGTACAACCCATTAATGGGTTCTTTGAGAGGTTTACCTTAGGGGGAGACCAAGATGTAGGCACCTTTAGTGAGGCAATGTTGGATGATGTAAGGTCCATGCCATAATGACTTGAATTTTCTATGGCCAAAGGTATTGTGAGCGATATCATAACCAAGGAAGAGGTCGCCTTCGTTGAATGAGTGAAGGTTGAAATGGTGATCAAAGGTGGCCTTGGACCATTTTTTGGCTGCCTCATTGTTCTGTAATGAAGAACAACAGTCTTCATCCAGTGACTCTAAGTTTAGAAAATGATGCTCCATTGGAGAAGTGTCGGGTAATAGCTCAATAAAAGTGCGTAAGGTGGGAATTTTGCATTCAATTGGGAGAGTGGCCTCGACCCCATGGACAAGATGAAATGGTGTGAAGCCAGTGGTAGTTTTAACTACTATGTGATAATCTCGTAGCACGGAAAATAACATATGATTCCAATTGGTCTTATGTTTGTTAACCGTGCATTGCAACATGGTTTTGAGGACTTTGTTGATTTCCTCTACCTATCCGTTGGAATGAGGGTAGTATGGGGAGACAAACTCACGAGAGAAGCCTAATCGAGAGGATATTTCTACAAATATCTCCTTCTCGAAGTGTTTCCCATGATCGGAGACTAGCTATAATGGGACTCCAAATTGGGAGATGATGTGGTTGAAGAAGAAGCTTGTTGCGGTATCAGTGGTGTTCTTAAATGTAGGCATGGATTCATCCCACTTAATGAATTAATTGACTGCAATGATGATGTATTTGTGTCCATTGCTGGATGGAGGGTTGCAAGTCATTAAGTCTATGCCCCATTTGCAAAAGGGGTCGACATTTATGACCGGGTGTAGAAGAGAAGGTGGTGCTCATGCTTTGTTGGCATAAAGCTGACATTTGTCACATCATTTCACAGTGTGGGTTCAATTTTGAAACAATGTAGGCAAAAAGTAATTGGCGTGAATGATTTTCTAAGTGGTGGATATCCCTGAGAGGTGGGCCCCGCAAGCACCACTATGGCAGTCATTCAAGACTCGATCGAATTTGTCAATAGACAAACATTAGTGGAGTACCGTGTCGACCCCTCACTGATATAAGATATCACCAATAAGTAGGTATCGAGGATCCTGGTGACGAATACATCGACAATCGTCTTGAGAGAGGTGGTTTCTGAATTTCTATGTTTGGAGGTAGACGAGAAGATTGCCATACCAAGGGTCATCCGAGGGGATGTAAAAGAGATGTTCGTTGGGGAAGTCGGTATTGACAGGGGTATGGGTAGTATTGGAGGGGAACGTCGTGATGAATTCGGCGAGGAAGAGGGATTTATTTCTCTTGGGTGTGGGAAATTTGAGGTCATACTCCTGAAGGATGACGATCCATCGGGAAACTTTACCGTTAATTTGTTGACGATTGAGAAAATATTTCATGGGGTTGGAATCTGATACGACTTTGGTAGTTTGAAGCAGAATGTAATGCCATGGCTTCTGGACCATGAGGACAACTACAAGGGCTAGTTTCTCTTCATGATTGTATTTCAAGGGTGTCCCATAAAGGTTTTTACTAATGTAGTAAATTATGTGTTTACGGTCGTCATGCCCTATTTGGATGAGAACTCTTGCTACTGAGATGGTTGAGGCTGATATGTAGAGGATATAGTCATGGTTATAGTTAGGTGGACTAATCAGTGGGGCATTGGAAAGGGTCATTTTAAGATCGTCAAAAGTTGTTTGGGAATGTTCATCCCATTGGAATGGGATATCATGACGTAAGAGGGAAAGGAAACCATGCGCCCGAGTGGTGTAATCGAGGATATAGTGGCGTAAAAAGTTAGCTTTCCCTTGTAGGCTCTGTAGTTGGCATAAATTCCATGGTGGGGGAATTTTCGTGATGGCTTGGACCTTGAGAGGGTCAACTGTAATTCCATGGTGGGAAACTATAAACCCAAGGAGGCACCCAACAGTGACGCAGAACACGCACTTGATGGGATTCAAGAAAATTTTGTACTGTCGACACCTTTGGAAGATGATTTGTAAATCTTGGAGATGCTGAATGCATTTTTTGGAGCGAGCAATGAGATCGTCCAAGTAGGAGAGAATGATTTGAGCCAAATAATGAAAAATTTATGTCATGGCACATTGGAAAGTGGCTCTTGCGTTTTTTAGGCTGAAAGGCATGACACGATATGAAAAATCTCCCCAAGGGGTAGTAAATGTAGTTTTGTACTGATCGACTGGGTGAATTTGAATTTGATTGTAGCCCGAGAAACCATCCATGAAAGACAGGGCCTCATGACCGGCACAATCATCGATAATTTGGTCAATAAAGGGCATTGGGAAGTTGTCCTTGGGATAGGCATGATTGAGATCGTGAAAGTCCGTACAAACGTGGATAGTGCCCTATATTTTGTTTACAGGGACAGGTTTGGAGACCCATGACGTATATGCAATGGGGTAGATGAACCCTGCAACGCGTAAATTGTCAATTTCGGCTTTGATGGTCGTGGCTTTGGATGGGTGTAGTGGACGCTGTTTTTTACGGATAGGTGTGATATCAGGCCAGGTGTCGATACGATGTTCGACAATAGAGGGATCAAGGCCAGGCATCTCTGTGTATGACTAGGCAAAGATGTCTCGGTATTCCTGGAAGAGAGTTTTGTAGGCAGTGATTTCTTCAGGAGAGCATGCGATGCAAATGGTGATTTCCTCTAAGACTACAGATTTGATGGAAATGTCGATTTTGGTGGTGGGGGAAATATTGGCCATATTGCCTTCTTCAAAAGCATCTGGGGTAGGGATAAGGTTATTGAACCAATATATATGCTCTTATGGGAGAAAATATTTGGTTTCGACTGCATATATGGGGTTTTGTTAAGGAGGTGTGAAGGTTTCCTATGAAGGAAAAAGCGCTCTGTGGTGGAGCGCGTCCCATGGGAAATTGGGTTTAGTTAACTCCTCAAGGATGTCTTCATCACAGTAAAACTGTCGAAAATATAGGGGATCGAGAGGAGTAACTTTGGTGATGGTCACCATGGGGTTGTTTTCTGGTGGTGATGATGTAGAGGAGATATCGCAAGGAGGTTGCGATGGTTCGCTCAACATAAACCAAATATCGAGATATTGTGGGTTAAAAATGATAGTTGGGCATAGAATTTCCATGGGAAAATGAATTGGGGAATTGGGGGGATTTGGGGGTAAATCCTCACATAATTCATCCAGGAACCATGGGGGAGTAGGGGGTGCCTAAGTTTCTGGTGAGAATATATGAACCACATAAAGTGATGGGGTAGGGGTACACATTGGTTCTACTGGAGGAGGGGATGTAGGGTTTTGAATAAGGGTCAGTTGGCGATGCCTGTATTCAATGATCACGGGACATTGATATGTGAAATGATCAAGTGATTCGCATAGAGAGCAAGGATGCCACATACATTCATTGACTAAGGTCATGAAAAAATTGATGTTGGTGACATGTGTTGGGGTGGGTTCTTGCTAAAATCTCTAGCGTACAATGGTTGGTGTCTGCCATAATTGAGGTAACGCTGGACAATGGTGTGTATAATGGCCATATTCTAAACATATGGTGCATGCAAATTTGGTTCGCAATCCTTTATTATTTTTTTTGGGGGAGATAGAGACAGTAATGGATAAAGTGATGAGTGGTGGTGGTGCTCGAGGGAGTTGAATTATATTGCGTATCTCAGGTAGAGATGGGAATTTGTTGGTGGGGTGTCTATATTTCTCGCATAGTGCACAAGGTGGTTGGACGTGTGGGGGAAGTGGAGTAGTGGGCTCTTTCATTTTTATTCTACCCTCAGTTGTAGCAGGGGTGCTAGTGAGTGGGAGTGTGGGTGGGATGGTGGGGGTAAGTATGGGAATTCGCATTGGGATTCCTTCTGTTTGGGGAGGGAGGGATGGTTGAGGGACCATCTCAGGAGGATGTAGATACCATACTAGGATTACCAACACCATATTAGGAAGGGTGAGCATTGTGGCTACCTGGAAATCTTGTACACCCAGTGGGGAGTAAAAGAAAGGGATCTGGGTAATGGCTTGGGGGACTGTTTCCCAAATCGGGATATGGCCCTGGGGGAGGGGAAGATCGGGAACGACTAGATCTAAGCAAGTTCTAGGAGATTCCTGAGGAAGGGATTTTGTGACTAGTGGGACATCAGGGATGAAAGTGGCCTCTGTGGGAGGGAGATTATCTTCAGTTGTTGTTCCGTTGGTGGAGATGACACATACTTGTGCTGAGGGATGGATGAGCGGTGGTGCTCTGTGGTATGTCCCTAGCAAGGATGGGTCCTTAAAAATTATGGGGCCCATCTCGATGAGTGGATAGGCATCCATATTAGTGTGGAAAAAAGGGGGGATGTTGTTGACGTTGGATGATGGGTTAGGCTTATAATGTGATACCTTATCAATGGTAATGATCTTTCCATTATGGGGAAACATCATGGTTTGGAACATAGACGAGGTGACTTCCTTCATAGCATACATGTAGCTATGACCAAACAAAATATTATAGTCGAGTGGGGCATCGATAAAGTCAATGTAAATAAGGATTGTTTTTCCCCCGAGTTCGACGGGGACTTTTTGGAAGAGCCCCTCGGGAGATGAGGGTCATCTATTGTAAGCCCTCAGAGTGATGGCGTAGGGTATTAGCTCTGGAGAGACAATTTTCTTCCATATGGTTTTGGACATGATGCAATTGGATGCACCTTATTCGATAATGCAACGATGGACTGTGATATTCTGGATTTTAACCGGTATTTGAAAAGAGACAAGAGCAGGGAGATGGGGTTCTCCACTGTCAAGATCAAATGTAATGAGTTGAGTATCGATAGGGTCAACTGCCCCCAGAGCGGAAAGTAACGATTTCTATTGAGTACGACAGGTTTGAAGAACTTCTAAGACTGACATGGTAGCAGGGGATTGTGCCAAGTCATCGACCAGACTATAATTGTGGGTTTCCCTAGCTTGAGGGTTGTAGACATTCCTGCACAATAGGATGTGAGGGATGCGAAGAGGTGTTTTAGTATTAGGGCACAGAATAATCAAAGGTGGGCCAGTCGTGACTGGGGTAGCCTCCGAAGTAGTGGGAGTAGGGTCAGAGGGTGCGATGTATTGACGATTGAACATTTGTAGAAGGATTTCTTCCTCATTAGTGAAGAGGATAGTTCGATCTGCAGAAGTGCCTGGGTTGTGATATGGTCCTATCTGTGGTGGGGCATGTTGCATCTCTTATTGGGTGTTCATCACCCCTTGATGTGGTATGGGGTTTTGCAACATGGACAGGTGTGGGTGTTGTACATATTGTTGTGGGGCCTGCTGGGGGGAAGGCAGTACTAGGGGACATGGTCCACTTCCTGATTCTTTCATCTGTTTAAAGTCCGCTATTTGAGAGAAATGGTGAGTATAATGGCCATACTCACCGCAAAGGGCACAAGGGAATTTTGTTCGAATATTATTTTTGTTCTTCCCTTGGAGTTTGTTGTTATTTACCCCTTGGGGGTTCTAGTTCCCCTAGTTTTGGTTTCCCTTGACAGATTGGTTCAACTGGGGTTGGTTCTAGTTTCCTCCTGGTCTGGGATTATTCTTGCTTCAATTTTTTCCTTTCTTCCTGGAATTGTTGGATTGATGGGATGGATTAGCCATATTCAGTTGTTCAAAATTTTGATACTACTGAATGGGAGAGGGTTGAACAAAATTAACCCTAGCATGTGGTTGTCTGTGTGGGGAAGGAATGGGCTGGGGGGGCCAGGGAGTGGAAAGTACATATTATTTTGTGGTAATGATCCGTAGGATGTATAGGAAGGCATGACGCTTTCATTAGTGTTTAGGGTGTAATAAGAGGTAGATGGGGTACCAGAACTAGGTTGGGCCGCAGAGTATATTGTGGGTGTTGGTGGTGGTCCGTTGGTGGGTGGAGGAAAGGTTAAGGGGTATGTTTGTGGATAAGGGAGAGGATTATAATAAGAGGGTCCACCATATGCTGGTGGATATTGAGGTGTGCCATACATTGGTGGTTGTTAGGGATGTAAATTGTGGTGTGTAGTGGTACCAATCAATCCATCCACTGAGTGAGACATCCCAAGTTTGTCCTGGACAAATGGCACGGGTCTCAGGGAGTCAGGTAGGACCGTATACAAGTACCTTGACTGTGAGTAAATGAGTTCGAACTGTTGGGCCTTGCTAATGGATTCTTCTTTAGACTGGGGGAAGGTGGCGACCATGTCTTTGGCAAGGAGGGAAACAAGTGATTTGAGGAACTAATTGAGACATTGTTTAGAATAGATTCATCTTTGCAGAGACTACATCGTTGATTCCATTCGTGAATGTGGTCAGCGATGTGCATGGAGGAGGTTTGTTTAAATTCCGAGAGTAGTTTGAGGCCATTGTCATGACGAATTGGTAGTTGAAAGAAGGTCAAGAATGATTTGGCCAAGGACTCAAAGGTCACATGGGATCCATATTTTTCTTCTACATACCACTTAGCTGATGGGCCAATGAGTGTATGTTGAAATAACCTTAATCGGATGGAATTGTCCGTGATTCTGTTTGAAGAGAACCATAAGTGAAAGGTCATTATATGGTTGGCGGGATCGTCTCCCAGTTTTCCTTCAAACATGGAGATGTCTGAAGGAAGTTTGGTAGGCATTGCAGGCCATGTGGGGCATGGATGATTTTAGGGGCTAAATTTCGCTCATGGGCTAATTTTCCATGGTTTTTCCAAAAACGAGATTCTCTATTTTAAAAATTATTCGCCCAAATTCTATAAGATAAAATGATTTTACCTTAAAAATCGCCAAAATTTTATAAAAACTATATAAAATCCTTATAAATTTGAATATTTTTACAAAAATATCGCTAAACATTTATATTTGGCATATGAAGGATTAGTAAGATTCACCAAGGTTTCTACATTTTAAAACAAATTTCCATCCTTAAAATCACCCCTGATGTGGGGTCGTGCAATATAGGATCATTGGTGAGTTTGGTCAGATCGAGTATGTTGAGGGAGTCCAAGTATGGCATATGAGGTGGTGGCAAAGAATCATTTGTAGCCATAGTGTGAGTGTTTTTTGTTTCTGATCCTTGAGGGGAACTAGGTGGGTTTTTACTTCTCCCTTCAGAATAAGTTGCCCCCCCCGCTTCCGTGTAAAGGAGAGTGTGGGGATGCTTGACCTTGGGAAGTGGACCCAAGCAAAGTGGAACCAAGCAAATATGATCCCAAGATAGTAGCAGTCACAAGGGTGTGGGAAAATATGGTCGATGAGTTGGCAAGACTTGGAATTCCCCTTAGAATGAGAGGGAGATTTAGCAAGTGTCTGGAACGACGGGGATTTTGTGGGTCCCCTATGATGTCCAACTAGAAAAGTGGATGTGTGCAAATGGTGATGAGACTAATTAATGAACAAGATACTTTGTCTAATTTGGACCTTCACAATATATCTCACAATCGTATGTAATCACATGAACAACATACATAAATCAATTGATAAAGAAACATACATGTGGGTAGGTGGATTTTTTCTGCCTGGGAGAACAAATAAAACAAATACTCGTGTCCTAAAAGACGTAACGTCCTTCCTCTCAAACAACACTAGACCTTCCAATAACACTCAACAGTGGGGTCTGAATCCACTGTAAGAGGAACTAGTGAAGGATGAAGTAATAAGTTATAATGAGGGGTAGAGGGTGCATATCCCAAAAGAGATGGTGATATTTCCCAATAGCCACACAAAATCCAATCAAGGTGAAATTGCAAACCACAATTTCCACCTGGGTAGATGTCCTAAATTTGGTAACTAGGTACCTCGGTCAAAGTGCGACATTTAGATTTTCGGCCTAAGAAATGGGTCATGGGATAGATCCCGTCCAAGAGGTGGGTGCCTCAAAGGGGGATGGACAGAACAACCGAACCTCAGCCTTCAACCCTTCACGGGTATCTCCCTGCCTTATGGTGTAGGAACACTTGACTTGGAGGATTTAAAGTTCCCTGTTTGACAACTTCTATTGATTGAAGATGTGAGAACCAAATAAAGCGGAGTTATTTGGATTTCTATCCCCAAAATCCTACTTAGACTAAAATATTTCTTTTGGCACCTCCTGTGGAGGAAAACTTAGTGAGTTTTTAGAAAAAATTTAGATGTGGTTTTTTGAGAGATTGGGGGTGTGAGCCAATATTGCTGAAATTAAGTGGGAGTGGATAGTTTCGTCAAGAAAAGGGGTGGGGTGTTTCAGAATCCCTTTGGAGGAAACTTACTTCAACCTCCACATTTCGAGATGAAAACTATGTGAGTGAGTAGTGACTTTGTGTGTGAATAAGAGAAAGTGTGCCAAGATTTTTTAATAAATTAGTTGTCACCTTGGTACCTATGGACTTTGCTTGGTCCTTACAAGTCTTGATTACCTAATTAACTAAATGTCATTGGTACAACCTTGCATAATTTTAAAGTCCCTAGGAAACTAACATGTGGACATGTGGGTCCTTACTATTCCTTTAACTCCCTAATGTGATTTAATCTAAGAAATACTTGAAACTATCCTAGATTGTGCATATGTGGGCATGTATGGGCCCGTTACAAAACCTTTAAACTTTTCTAGTGATTTAATCTAAGAAAGTAAACTTCAATCACTATCCTATATTTGTAGCATGTGGGCATGTATGGGCTCGTTACAATCTTAAGATGTGTTTTGAAAAATAAACTAAGAGGAGTCCCGAGGTGGTTGTTGTCCTCTCCTAAAGATTTTGTCTTTTTTAAGGGAGATGAAATTTTTCCTCAATCTCTTTCTGATTCTCAAGATCGCTTTGGGGTGTGAGAGAAGAGCATACTCAATGATTGATATCCAATTTCTGGTCCCAATGCAATTTTAATATGTGATCTAAAGATGATTCCAACTTATACTCATAGTCAAAGAAAGCCATCCATGTGGCAACATTAAAGCAAAAGAGGAAAAAATATTATTTTAACCCCCTAAGTGCCTATGTTTGACTAATCCCTTTATATGGAGAGGGAATATAAGTGTGGTGCAGATTACAATGTGCATGGAATCAATTTTAACAAGGCTATGGGCCTTTCACAGATCACAAAAATATTACAATGTGTGTTTTTCTGCATAGGTGCGTGGGTCTCAGAATAGATAGAGGTGCTATGGGCACCAATGCCTGAACTGAAAGTGACTTATGGGCGTTGGTGTGCAGAAGGCGCTGATAAATACAGTGGTTTTGGCACACGTGCGTTGAATATGTGCCTGTGGATTAAAACATGTGCACACTGTCTATTACATGGTTGTGAAGAATATTTCGGATGAAATTCTCTCTGCTCATCTTTGAAATAGGCTTTTTGCAGGTCGGCTTGGGCCAGTTATGGTCCCTGAAATTTAAAAAAAATAAAAGGAAGAGATAAAATAACCCAAATGGGGTAGGAAATTGATACCATTCCCCAGTGGAGTCACGAATCTGTTCCACCTCTTTCGTCACCTAAATGAGCAAAACAAGGGTGCTTACAAGTCCAGTTGGGTCAGCTAGGAAAGATAGTAGTAGAGGAAAGAGTTAGAAGTGTAAAGCATAAAAGATAAGCAAAGAATTACACTAAGAATGATAAAATAAATTAAACTAGAGTGCATAAGGACATTAGAATAAGAAAACAAGACTCATGCCACCAATGATAAGGATTGTATTAGTGAAAAGAAAACACCAAAGAGAAAGGGAGACTTTGGGTCCCCTCTTCCTCTGAGGGAGGGATCTTGGACCCCCAAATATTGAACTCTTCTTACAAATAAGGAACTAAAATGAAATGGTGAAGAGAATCCAAAGCACATTCAATCTAGAGGTGATATGAATGGCTAACTGAAATGATGCTAGCATGCTCTTGATGAAGAAAGAGGATCCTCCAAGAGAATATCAACAACATAACAATGCAAATGAATTCCTTGAAAATATAGTGCACCCATGGCTTCCTTTTATAGCATAGCTTTGAGATATTATGCAACTAGTTCTTAGTGTGAATAAGGGGCCCTTTAAAGACCACCCCCCTAGTCGTATTCAATCAAGATTTGGATGTCAAATCGACTTGGAAGCTGAACCAGAAGTGGGTTGAAGGCTGACCAATATCATAAACGCGTCGTTTTGATGTGTGCATGGATTTTTGCATCAAAAGTCATGCATCGGGTGCATGTGCTCCTTTCCGACGTTATCTGACTATCACATGTGCGTGCACACCTAGTGTATTTGTAGCGCATGTTGATTTTATTGTTGGTTGTATATTTTTTGGACCTTTTGGAGATGCATTTTTGGCCCATGAGTGAACTAATGAGTGTTTTGAAGATGTTGTATTCCTATAACCATTTGTGGACAAAATTATGGTGATAACACTCTGCCAAAATGTGGTAGGTCCAACAGACCTAAAATTCCTATTTTCTCCAACCCAGTTGCCCATTGGAGTGGCTGATTAATCAGTTCCCCAAATGGATTTGTGCCCACCGTCTCCATGTACACTCTCTTTGCAAGTTATAGAAACTTGTATGTGTCTTCTATATCGTGTTTTGAGTATTTGAGCTTCTATATATGACCCAACAGGTCTAGTCCTACTTGTACCCCATTTGGTATATGCGGTAGAATGATTTCTGTAGAAGGTTTCTTGCGAGGTGACCTGGGTATCTGTATCTTGTCTTTCTTCGACAGTGGTGGTTGGCTCGAAGTTCTAGTGGCTTCTAGTTATTCCTTAGTATACCATTCTGACCAACCCATGATATCTTCAACTATTCCTTCTTATGGGTGGTCTGATATGGTTGTTTAAGACTCGTCTAGTTCGATTGTTGTTTCTAGATTCAACGTCATTCCATTGACTGTTGGAGCTGCTTCGGTGTTCTCTGGTTTCACCTCCTTTAGGGTTTCTATGTCCTGGTTCATCTACTCCTATACCTTTGTCAATATATCTATATTCATGTCATCTGGTGTGGGATGTTGGGTTTCTTCCACTATCGGTGTAGGGTTCATCAATGTTGTTTTTGGAGATGGGATTTCATCAACATTGACGATCTTCGATGGCTGTTGTTTACCTTCTTCCTCGTGTACTCAGGATCTGGTATGAAATCTGGTTTTTCTAGTGGTATGGCTCACTTATGCTTTCTTGGGTAGTGCCATGGAGGTGAATTTCAAACGTTTTCTGAATTCGAACGATCTCTGTGATCTCTGTGAACTCACTATGTTCTCTTTAGCCTCTATTACTCTTTGTCTTCTCTCTTTTCGCGAATAGACTGTTTTCTATCGCGTTCGTGTGTTGTATGGGTTTCCCATGAATCTTGTCAAGGAAACTTCCTTAATTATGGGTATAATGCACCTTAATTATGGGTTTAATGCACCTCCAGAGGCTTCATACTTTCCATTACTCTACCTTTCCATCTCCATTTGGCACGATTAACGTGGCATCCCATAGGTCCTTTCCTTCCTTTAATTCCACCTAGTGTTGTCTTGTCGTATTGGTTTTGATGACTTTCCTCTTCCCGCTTGTTGACCTTTTGCATGTGACCATTTTCCTTCTCCTCACTACATTTGTGTTCCTAAGTGTGAGCACCTTTTCTTCCCCCGGCGCATTGCACCTCTGTTGGTAGTAATTACAATTTTATTTTTTTTAAACTGTGTGGTGGGTGGTCAACTATCCTTGTACAGGTTCAGTCAGCTCCCATTGATCATCCCTCTAAGTTCTGCACCTGATAAATCTCTTAACTGTATAGCTCCTCCGTCTATGACATATTTTACCTCGTGTGGTCCTAGCCAATGCATTCTTAGCTTTCCTGGGTGCTGAAACAATTTGTTGTCATACATTAGTACTAGATTTACTTCCTCGAAAGTTTTCTTCTTTATGTGTCTATCATGCCAAGCTTTGTCCCTTGCTTTCTGAACTTGTTGGTGTAATCCTGGTAATATCTGATCTTCCTCCATGGTCATTAACTGATTCATTCTCTCCTGTACTGCACCTCGTTCTGTCATTTGTGTAATTGTTGCTACGCACAAGCTTGGTACTAGAAATTCTAATGACACCCGTTGGTGCAATTATATTCATAATATATTACCAAACATAAATTATCAACTGGGATTCGTAATCAGTATATTTGATGCACTATATGTGCTGACAACAGGTAGTTTATCTATGTTTGATGAGTATAGCATAAAGAAGAGACATTCAAAACTCAACACTTTGTTTTCACACTTCAAAGATAACACTCTCCACACATTTCAAAAGATGGAAATAAAAACTCCTAAACAAGTAAAAGATCTTGCTCAGGTGATGGACATGTTCATTGATGGCTCATGAAAATAAAAGATGAACTTTGATTCCATATCCTGGAGAAACTAAACTAATAAAAATTAACACTTTGCGCATTCACAACATTCCATTATAGGTGCATTTAGGGTGAGAGATGGAGGTCTTGATTGTGCTTGTGTTAGCAAGGTGTAACCTAATCAATTCTGGAAAATAAATCTAAGTGTAGTGGGATGCTCCATTAAATCTCATGTATGGTGAAATATGGAGATCCAACTGTCCCTGCATTACCACACTTTGCAACAAATTCAAATAGTGAAATCAAACAAAATAACATGAAATCAAATTAACAAATACATGAAATGAAAATCTACACTAACAATTTACAATGATCTTACCAAGCTGGATCAGTGGCCCTTGTCGATGCCAACATGGAAGATTTTAGATCACCAGATTCTAACTTCTAAGAGAGACAAAATCACTGAATTCAAACTTGCATTAATCTCCAACAAGTAGGTTTACAAAAAGAGTCTTTTCATGAATCTAATCTACATCATAACAATTCTCCTCTCCTCATGAAGAGAGGGCAGTCTCTTTTATACATGAGAGATTTGAAAAGAATATAAGCATCTCATAATTACAGATCCACTTTTCTCTCAACCAATTTCCCATTATTACAAAATATGATCCCTTCAAATCCTCACACATATCTCTCATATATCTTGGATAATATATGTTTATCCATATCTCCATGATCTTCTCCTTGGAATAGGCTCAAATTATCTCCTCAAATCTTGAAATGGCGGAGAAAGTATTTGAGAAGTATTTTTGAATTAATCCTTCAGATATTACTACACATCACAAAGCTCACACATTTTTGAGATATATATGAAAGCATGTCAATTTTCTAATATTTAATCACAAATTCCCTTTTAATACTAGAATAAATGATTTGGAAAATAATAAGGTTAAACCCATATTTAATTATGAAAATGGTATTAATGAATGATTTATGGAGTGGTAGAATATGGATAAATGTGAATAATGGTGAAAGGAAAAGAGGATGAAAATGCGACAATTCTGAGAATCAACATACCCCCCAATTGAACGTGTTGCATGTCCTCATGCAACCTTGCATAAAAAAAATTCTTCTCAATTTTGGTTTTGCATGATTATATATATATATATATATATATATATATATATATATATATATATATATATATATATATATATAACAATAAAGAGGATGAAAATCCCCCCCAACTGATCTTGTGGCATGTTCTCATGCAACCTTGCATGGTTATTCTTTAGAAATTTTGGCTTCTGAATGAAATCATTCCATGATGTGAAATACATAAGTAACAACTGATGTTTCTGATGGTTGGTTCTTGTGTGACAACCATGAATATAAAAAATGTTGGTTCTTGTGTTAACAACATTCATTTTGTTTACTTGTTTGCTCACTGTAATAATATTTTAAGCACACATGCATTGGAAATGATAAGCCATCAACGTGCATAAGAAATCCTTTTCTTCAAGTTATGAATCATGAAAAGATAGATCAATAGCTGGAAAAAGTGAAACAAAGTGTAGTTCATACAAGACATGTTGATAAAAAATATGTGAGGTGATGAATGTGTAAATGGAATCAAATGGTAATGAATCCCCCCCAACTGAAGATGTGTTATGTGTACGAAAAGGAGAAAGGAAGTGGAACATGGTGAGGGAATTTTCCAAATTCATTCACTCTAACAGGTAAGGAATTGCATGATTAAAGAGTAGAAAACAATATACCTCCACTTACCCAAAAAGTAGATGAACTATGTAATAGGAATATGGCTGATGCTGCTGCAGGATCATGTGAAATGTGACTGTTGTTGTAGCTGCGACCGTTGTAACTGTTGGATCAGAGAATGTGAAGTGGAGGAATCTAAACTGTTGCTAATGAATCGTGGAAAAGAGGAGGTATGAAAGTGGAACTATAGTACTCTCATATGGCTGAAGTCATACTGTTGTAACTTCTAAGGGAGTCATGAAAAAGTGCATAGTATTCACCCACTACAAAACCGATTGTACAATTCTATCCATGTGAATGAATGTGTCGATGTCGAGCATGAAGAGAATTCATTGGATTACCATCCATTGATGCATGTCGTTAACCAATGCGAGGCAAACTCACCATTGATGTCAATGAGTGCCAAGGCACCCGAGTACATCTTGCGAAGTGCGAATCAATGAGATGATGTCGAGCCACTTGGAAGATCTGACGATCAGGGGACATTGATGTATTCCCATGATTGTCAACGAGAGAACTTTCCATTAAGGCATGCAAGCCTCCAAGTACTCAAAATGGACTCTAGTCTATATCCCAGATAATGTGTTGAGGTCAATGGGGCAAGACTTGTTGAAAGGTGGGCCTTAAGGAATCCCACATCAGTCAACGTGAGTTCTGATAAAAAGAGTGGTAGGACTATAAATGAAAAGATCTCAGTAGTAGCAGTGTGTATGGAAAGGCAATGTAGTCATGGAAAGGGAGATGAATAGTTTTATTGACAAGGTAAAATGAACTGAAAAAGATAAAGAGATGTCTGAGACTAATAAAGATAGGCCAGTGCAAAGTCATGAAGGATAATTCAATGGGAGATGGGCTTCAACACAAGAATGATGGAGGTACCGCGAAGGAGAAATACGAGGAAATAACTCATGACACAAAATGGTTGTATGAATGGGTTGTGTGTAACAACAAACATCATGATGCGTATGATGAGAATCAACTCCTTCAAGCTGTCAAAAACAAGGCATGTTTCTTGAAAAATGTTGTGATTCTTGAAAACCACGTCAGCATTAAAATCGATCATATGCAAACCAAAAAAGGTTAGTACTAATACTACAAGCAAACTTGGTGAGATCATCGTGAAATGTACAAAAAAGGACAAATGCGAGCAAATCAATTTCAAAAATAAAGTGCAATCGTACATGTTGTCTTTTCTTTTTTTTCCATGAAAACATTATCTCGATTTTATATAAGGTATAAGATCATTTACACAACAATTCAAAAGTGAATACAATGATGGTGTTGTACAATGGTCAGCGCACCATAACAGTGAAGTTAAACTTCCAAAACAAAAACTCAAATCTACTCTGCTACAATGCAAGTCTTCGATCACAGCCACTGGAGCAATATAAAACAAAATGGCACAGTCAATACTAACAACAAAGCGAAGGACGCCAGGCATCGGTCTATATAAGTCACAGTCAATACTAACAATGAGGGGAAGGACTCTAGACAATCGGTCAGTAGATGTTTAGAAAGGTAACAGAACTCTCGATCCCTCTATCACAGTGGAAGATCGTGATTCTCCCAGCCTCTTCATTTAACGATCTCTTTGAGAGAGAGTCTGCCTCACAATTGTAAGCTCTGGGAATGTGCTGGAAGCTGATGCTTGTGAAAGCTTTGGAGAGGTTCCGAGTCTTTTGTTTCCAACAATCAATGTGGACTGCATGGAGCTTGGACTTATGAGTGATCCAGTCAATGATGACTCTCGAATCGCCTCGGATGAGAAAATGATCAATTGACCATAAAGAAGCAAGCCAGAGGGAATCCCAAAGCCCTAAGAGCTCCACTTTTGTGTTAGTTCCCAGACCGCAATTGAGGAACCACTTAGTGATTCTCGAAGGATGAGCTTTGAAGAAACCTCCAGCTCCACAGCAGAGGCCATTTGAAAGGGCCACTCCATCAAAACACGCCAGGGTGTGCCCAGCTGGCAAACTAAGGTCAATCGCTTTGGAGAGAGAGGGACTAACTGAAGAAGGATGCCAGTTGTAGGTGGATAGGACTCTATGCAAGACAGCCAGCGAAGAAGGGGGTCGATCCTCAAACAGAGCCTTATTACGCTCGATCCAGAGGTGCCAGCTTACATGAACAGCCAAAACATTCAGCGATGATTTATTCAGTTGCCACGATTTGAAGCAATCTAAGATTGATTCACCATTCCAGGAGTATGGAAGCTTAAAAAAATTAAATGTTCTGTTCCAAACATCTGACGAGAACTCACAGTGGATAAATAGGTAGTGAATATCTTCCTGCGTGTGGCGGCACAGTGGGCAGAATCCGGGACCTTCCCAGCCCCTTCGGTGAAGCGAATCCCATGTTAGTATCTTACCTTTTCTAGCAAGCCAAATAAAAAGCTTTAATTTTAGGGGAAGCTTCCAATTCCAAAGCTGAAAGAACCAAGAGAAATCAGAATCGTGGGCCTGCTGTTTTTCCAGTGCAGTGTAGAGATTCTTTACGGAAATGCTGCCTGAAGCATCCCCTCCAGCCCATGTCAGGACATCCGGCTCCGCAACAAGGGATATACCAGCATTGTTAAGTGCAGCAATGTAACTGATCCATTCCTTTGCCTCCCCCCCGCTAAGAGACAGCTCGGTACACCCCATCCATCTATCTGGGAGAAAGGGGGATCCGCTTGGAATTCCAACCTGTGCGAGGTGAAACAAATTTTGAGAGTCGAGCTTTGAACACAGCGCATGAGAGAGTATCGAGCAGTCCTCCATGCCAATAATTTTATCCCTTCCTAATTTAATCTCTGTGCATGAGCCCGGCTTCCAACAGAGCCAATGGAGAATAACAGGGGCAGAAGCAACCAGGCCCTTCCAGAATGTGGATGCCCTCTTTAGCTGTAAGGAAGGTGATCAGATCCAATCGTTGAGTCTCAAGGAGCCAAGGTACTTATCAACTACAATTCGGTACCAGATGTTGTCGATAGTAACAACTCTCCAAAAGGAACTAGCCAGGAGGGCTGTATTGAAGGTAAAATAGTTTTTTAGACCCCAGCCGCCTGCCTTTTTAGGCTTTGTCAAAGTGTCCCAACTGCAGAGATGATAGATGTGTTTTCTCCCAAGACCATTCCACAGGAAATTGGAAGAGAGTCTCCAGAGAGTATTTATGGTGTTTTTAGGGATTCTCTCCAAGGTCATCCAGAAGACCGCCAGGCCTTCCAGCACTGCTTTTACCAGGGTTAGTCAACCACCCATCGAAAGCCAAATATTGCACCAGCCTCCTATTTTTCTTTCGAAAAGTTTGACAAGCCAAAGCCACTCATCGGGCGAGGATGCTCCCAGCTTGAGCTGGTACCGAAGGTACTTGAAACCTTCTCTTATATCAATAAAAGTGTAGGGAATGGAATTTTTGAAACAAAGAAGTTCGGGCTCCGAAAGTCCCCAGTAGTGCACTGTGGATTTTGAGTGATTGATGGAGAGTCCCGAGACTGCGCAGAAATGAAAAAGCACCTCCTGGATAACAGTCCACTCTGCCAGGTCAGCGTTCATCACGAGGAGGACATCGTCCACAAACATAAGGTGAAACATCTTAATGAAATTTGAAACTTTAATACCGGAGATTTTTTGTTCAGTGAAGCTTTTTTTGAGAAGGAGGCTGAGACCTTCCATGATCAAAATAAAGAGATAGGGGGAGAGAGGGCATCCCTGACGGAGGCCCCTCTCGAGTTTGATAAATCTTGTGGCCTCACCATTGATTAAAACTACAGAATTGGCACTAGTGACACATGCTAGAATCCAATTTGAAAACTTGTCTCCAAAACCAACAGCAAAAAGCACAAGTCTCAGAAACTCCCAATCGATGTTGTCGAAAGCTTTTTTGAGGTCAAGTTTCAAGATCAACGCTTT
>ML792990.1:304697-322508 GCA_009831015.1 Picea engelmannii
GTGCCTTCGGAGTTTTGTTCATCGGAGTTTTCGATGGTAAGGACATTGTGCATCAGGAAATCGCGACCCGCGATTTCCCGATGAGATCTGAACCGTTCATGACGAGGACGCGTGTCAGAAGATCCCGAGGGTTCGGGGTTCGGAAATTCGGGATTCTCGATGACAAGAAACTCACGACAGGAGGAATCGCGAAATCCCAAAACGCGACGGTCCCCTAGTTATAGAATTCCAATGGAGGACAGGTGTCACTCCACGCCAGTATAAGGAGTGTGGGCCATAGGCGCCGGAACAAGGGACAAATGTCAGAAGATCGAGCTTGGCCGTGAGTTCACGCCAAGTGGCATTGGGGATCGGGGAATCAGAATTTGCGAAGACATGTGCATCGCGACATCATAAACCCCGAAACCCCGATGGGTAGTTATAGAGTGGCGGACATATGGTAGAAGGTCACATGAGAACGGATCCATCCTATAGGGCTAATGCGTTAGGGGCATATCGGGGATCGAAGAATCGCGAGTTCCAAGGACTCGTGAATTGCGACATCAGGAAACCCGAAACTCCGATAGGAGTTGCCCTGAAAGGAGGTAAGACCACGGCCGTAAAGGCAGTGAACCACAGGCTTGGCCTGGGGAGCTAATGCGTGAGGAGCGCATCGGAATTCGGAGGAACGTGAGTCATAGGGGTGAATGAGTTTGACATTAGAAACCCCGAATTCCGATATTTCACCAGGGGTTGGTATTTCGCAAATGCCGGTTTTCTGGAGATTTCTCACTTGAGGGAGATTAATCCGAAATTTTTAAAATTATGATAGCGGGTGTGTTACAAGACCTGTCAGGGACCAGTGGATCAGGCTTTTATGCAAGAGGTGCCTTTTCGTCAGGGGTCACGGCGGGATTAGTGGGGAAGTTTGAAAAAGAAGGTTTGGAGGGAAAAGACTGTCGCGCAAATTCAAGGGAATCCAGTTTATCAAACAGGCCCACCTGTTTCCAGATGAGTTCATCTGAGGGATGCATTAGAGGATTAGTCAGCGGATCCATTTTTATATAGTGCTGTGTGCCCAGACTGTAGGCCCAGAGAGGGAAAAACAAGGTAGAAAGGGATGGGTTTGTCTGCTCGGGTGCCCGAATATCAGTGTCTGAAGTTCACAGTATACTATAAAACAGGTCAGGGGCACAGAACCAAATGGGGGAGACAAAAAAAAACAGATAGTCAAGGAGCTGGACAATGAGTCCAAAAACACCGATAAGCGGTACTAGAAGTCCTGTGGCTTTTACAAGAAACGTCCAATGAGCGGAACCCAACTCAGTAAACCAGTGGTTTCTTAGTATCCGGTCCAGCCCATGAAAAGTGACGGAGGGGTGCAGAAAGTATCCTTTGTCTACAATACTGGGCAGGAGGATTAGCTGGGGAGTAGTTATTCGGTACTTGGAAAGTAGAAACTCAACATATGAAGAGTTGCACTATATAATAAATCATTTGTTAATTTCTTCAAGCCATCTTTAGTTTTCCGTCGACAACAAAACACTCACATGCAAGCACACAGGGAGCAAGTTAAGCTATCTTAGAGAGATGAACAATAAACCATTAGGTAAGGTAATAAGAGTCCAATAGTGACGTGAAGCAATGAAAGGGGAGTGAAAATCGTTCAAAAATCTCGTCGGCTCTGGTTTGTCCATTTTCCGCTCAGCGCGCGCCAAAAAACTGATTCAAAAATGTCATCGTGGAGTTTCCGCTCGAGCTTCAACGGAAAATTGATGTACCTATCTGGAGGTTGTATGGCCGAGTTCCGCTGGGATAAAATGAATAGCACGAGATGCAATGAAAGGGGAGTGAAAATCGTTCAAAAATCTCCTCGGCTCTGGTTCCTCCATTTTTCCTTCAGATAACTACTCTGGTGCCCTCTACTTGTATCAAATTAATAATAAGTTAACGCTACTTGTGACTTCATGTTGTCTTTGCTTGCTGGACTCTTGTAGCGTGAAGTGATTTAAGAAAACAAATGAGCGTAAATCGTAAAACATGTTTTGATTATTATTTTCAGGAATTTATTGAAATCCATTTGCTAAAGTATTTTTTTCTTTTTACAATTTTTTTATTTTTATTTTAAAGATTTTTTTTTTTACCTAAAATTTTATTTTTATGATTTTTTTATTATTATATATTGTTTTATAAAACAAAACAAACTAGAATAAAATTCTTTTTATTATTATAATAATTTTTTTTTAATAATAGAACGAATAAAACAAAATTCTTTTTATTATTATATTTTTCTTTTAGGGATATATTAGCAAATTATATAATTAAATTAATATTCCAAACTCATATAACATTTAGAATTTTATACCAAATTATCCATTATTAACTAAAATAATATTGACATGAATACTTGTAACCGTCACGCACAAGGCTGGGAGGGAATGATCTTTACGTTGGAAGAGCATTTCCTGTCCCAGATGGAATGAAGTATGCTCCATTCACAAACTTATCGCCGACTGACTCCCACAACCATCAGTGAGACTGACTCGCCGACTGAACTGGGATTTACAATTTATGCCCCGGTTGTGCTGGAAGCCCAGCAGGAACAACAAGATCCCTGGCTAACATAACCCTGCTCATCAAATAGCACACGGTAGGCTGTCATGAACTCCATTTCCGATCTTAAATTGCAAGTCCAATGTTGTTTTGTTTTCACTGCACCGCGTGGGAGCTACGTTTGTTGGGCTTCAATCAAGCAAAAAAAACTCACACACAAATTTCACACTCCATCAATCACTCATAGAAAACTATCTATTCATATACCTACTCTTTGATACCAAAATAGAAAAATGGATTGCACACAAAATTCATTCGATCAGATTTTAGGAGAGAACATTCATGTACTCCACCTATATGTTATTATATGGTCTCATATTTCCTCAACCTTCAGTGGTATGGAGTAGAGCGACATGATCATAAGCAGGTTCAGTAAATAAATTAAGGTATAGGAAGCTGTACATAAAAACACAGACCAAACACTGATCATATCAAACCCAACTCCATCCTACTGATTACTGCACAAGATTATTTTCTAACTGTAGAACAATACATTCAATATATACAAATATATTTTTTGGATCAAGAAACCAAAGAACTAGATATATGGATTCATGAGTCCAGTGAGTGTCGATTTGTGGATATATGGTGAATCCATGTAGAGGGATTCATCTAAATTGACATGGCTGTAGTTGCACTATCCTTCGACGGCACAATATATCAACAGAGTCAGGTGAAAATTGGATTTTTATAGGCAGCACTTGGCACATGGAATTTCATCTAAGCACTTAGCAGTCCTAAGATATTACCATAGGTTCTGGACTAGTCTGATCAGTCGGTATGAGGTCTGTCTATTGCTAAATTTTTAATTTCGTTTTCAAAAATAGCCATTGGTGTCTGTGTGCCCTAAATAAGGTCGCCAATAATTGTTTTTAATCTTAACAAACACCCTTCCCCCCTTTTTAAAAAAAAATAATACGCCGTGATAATCGTAGTCACGGTTTTGATTTTAAACAGTCTTTAAGTGAAGGCAGCTAGAAATAACTACGTTGTTAAGATCTTGGCTTATATTTCTCAGTCAACAACCACATAGTATCCTAATCAGTGATTTGAAGATTGTATTGAATGAGAGAATCTCGGGAATAAATCATAAATCCCAGTTCAGAAAGAATTATCTATAACCCAACACGTAGAAATTTGCGCTCGAATTCTTATTCAGGAAGATCAGAATTGACTTTGGTTATTCAGGAAGAATTATGATAATGGCAGGTTTTGAAGGATTTTTTTCAAGCGATTGCAGGTGGATGGAGTGCGCGGATATCGTAAATTGCAGAAATGGTTTAGCCAAGGCAGTTTTTATTTTATTTTATTGTTGTTACAGAGTTAATTTCCAAGGAGCTACAGGATGAAGGAAATCTACGGAGGCTCAATGTATTTAGTGAACACACTGTGAAATGGATCCAGACAGTTCGACAAAAAAATCCCCAATGGAGCTGATTGATGAAGGACGAAGGCAAAGAGATGGCACAGTCTCCGCACAGTGCAACTCAAATCAGCGATAAGATTGTAGGTGGCACTGTTTCAGCTACTTTTTTAGCATGGAAAATAAACAATTCATCCGCCTAAATTTTGTAAACCAATTTTGTTTTATTCATCTAATGTTTTATTGTTTTTACCTGCAGGTCCAGGATGAATGACCAATTTTTTTTTAGTTTTATATTGTTTTTTTAGCAAATGGAGACAAACTCATTAAAAAATGGAGACTAAAAAAAGTAGATTAGGCAATTGGACACTGTTTTATTTATTAATCTACCTACTCTATGCTAATTAAAAAAAAAATGTTTTATGTCAAATCAGATTTCCAATGTAGCCATTCCCATAATAGTAACAACAATGTATTCTCTGCCAATTTTTCGAATGAAAAGTGAAAATATGTAAAAATAAGTAACATTGTTCGATAAGGCTGGAGGAGTAGTTGAACCTTTAATTCTTGTCAAGATCTCCTCTTCCTTTGTTTGTGGAGGAGTAGTTGAACCTTTAATTCTTGTCAAGATCTCCTCTTCCTTTATTTCTGGAGAAGTAGTTGAACCTTTAATTCTTGTCAAGATCTCCTCTTCCTTTGTTTTTGTTTCTGGAGGAGTAGTTGAACCTTTAATTCTTGTGAAGATCTCCTCTCCCAAGAAAGAGGAGATCCTGACTTCTTCTAGGATCTGAGTGATTAGTTCCAAGATGAAACTCATTGTTAAACCATGTTGAAAAAGGGGTTCTTACAACACCCAAAAATGAAATATGAAAATATTAAATGAAATTAAACTACTTATGCAAATAAAAGCACTCTTGCTGAAACACATAAAAGAACACTCTTCACAGTTGCGGAAATCAAACGCACTTGTATTAAAAGAAAAACACTTATGCATAAAAGGGATAGGACAACCTAAATTTGGAGCAACCCCACTAAAGTGGATGCACAAGTTATTACCTCTTGTCTTACCGTCTTCTCTCCACCCTTAGGTAGTCCATTAAACCAATCCAAAAACCATTAAAGAAATCTAATTCAAATGCTACCTATTACCGTTTACAACTCCCAGGCAACGACGCCAAAATGTTGGTGTCGTTATATGCATAATATATTACCAAACATAAATTATCAACCGGGATTCGTAATCAGTAGAGTTGATGCACTATATGTGCCAACAATAGGTAGTTTATCTATGCTTGATGAGTATTTCATAAAGAAGAGACATTTGAAACTCAACACTTTGTTTTCACACTTCAAAGATAACACTCTCCACACATTTCAAAAGTTGGAAAGCAAAACTCATAAAAAAGCAAAATCTCTTGCTCAGGTGATGGACATGTTCATTGATGGCTCATGAAAAGAAAAGATGAATTTTGATTCCATCTCTTGGAGAAACTAAACTAATAACAATTAACACTTTGTGCATTCGCAACATTCCATTATAGGTGCATGTAGGGTGAGAGATGGAGGTCTTGATTGTGCTTGTGTTAGCAAGGTGTAACCTAATCAATTCTAGAAAATAAATCTAAGTGTAGTGGGATGCTCCATTAAAGCTCATGTATGGTGAAATATGGAGATCCAACTGTCCTTGCATTACCACACTTTGCAACGAATTCAAATAGTGAAATCAAACAAAATAACATGAAATGAAAATCTACACTAAGAATTTACAATGAGCTTACCAAGTTGGATCAGTGGCCCTTGCCGATGCCAACATGGAAGCTTTTAGATCACCAGATGCTAACTTCTAAGAGAGACAAAATCATTGAATTCAAACTTGCATTAATCTCCAACACGTAGGTTTACAAAAAGAGTCTTTTCATGAATCTAATCTACACCATAACAATTCTCCTCTCCTCATGAAGAGAGGGAACTCTCTTTTATATATGACAGATTTGAAAAGAAGATAAGCATCTCATAATTACATATCCACTTTTCTCTCAACCAATTTCCCATTACTACAAAATATGATCCCTTCAAATCCTCACACATATCTCTCATATATCTTGGATAAGATATGTTTATCCATATCTCCATGATCTTCTCCTTGGAATAGGCTTGAATTATCTCCTTGAAATGGTGGAGGAAGTATTCGAGAATGCTTTTTGAATTAATCCTTCACATATTACTACACATGACAAAGCTCACACAGTTTTGAGATATATATGAAATCATGTCAATTTTCTAATATTTAATCACAAATTCCCTTTTAATACTAGAATAAATGATTTGGAAAATAACAAGGTTAAACCCATATTTAATTATGAAAATGGTATTAATGAATGATTTATGGAGTGGTAGAATATGGATAAATGTGAAGAATGGTGAAAGGAAAAGAGGATGAAAATGCGACAATTTTGAGACTCAACAACACCATTGCTTCTTGGCCATAGACAAGTTTGAATGGCATGTTCCCTGTTAGATTTTTGCATGTAGTGTTGTAGGCCCATAATATTTCTAGTACTTTGATGTCCCAGTCATCCCTGTTGACGTTACAGATCATTGTTAGTGCTGATGGTGTTAAATGATTCTACTGTGTCATTCACCTGTGGGTGATATGGTGTGCTCTTTTGATGATGGACTTCAAACTCTTCAGTCATTGCGTTTATGGTGTTGTTTATGAAATGTGTGCCTTGGTCGCTCATCAAAATTTTTGGGCACCCAAATCTAGTGATCAGTTTCTCAAATAAAAAATGTGTTGTTGTTTCTGTGCTACAATCCTTTACTGGTGTGGCTTCCACCCATCTTGTTAGGTATTCCATTGTGGTTATAATGTAACTTTCTCATGTTCTTTTTTCTGGTGGGTTGATTGATCCCACAAAGTCTATTTCCAACTTATTGAATGCCTGGAGTGTTACCTTCGATCGTAATGGCATATCGTCCCTTTGGTTGGGTTTGCCTACCCTTTGACAAACATTGCATCTTTGGCAGTACTCCTTTTAGTCTCTGTGAATCGTTGGCCACCAAAGTCCTGCATGCAATACCTTCTGCATGGTAGCTTTACCTACGTAATGTCCTACTATTCCTTCATGGGATTCTGCTAGAACTTGTGGCATTTTGTGTTCTAACACATACCTTTGCAAGATGTTATCTGTGCCCATTTTGTATAAGTGTCTTGCAATCAGTTGATAGTCGACATCGCAGAATTCCAGGTTTTTCTTCTATGCGGTGCTATATTCTTGTGGTGCACTACCTGTGCTCAAGTATTGAATGATATCTACGAATTATTCATCAATGATCTGGACTGAGAATAATTGTGCATATGGAAAGTTGTCTTCTAAATTCGTAGGTTCTTCTCCATTTGTGACCCTTGATAGGTGGTCAGGTTCTACATACAATTTTCCTGGTTTAACGATTACTTCAAAGTAAAATTCTTGAAATAGGAGTAACCATCAACAAATTCTCCCCCCCCAACACTTGCTTGTTGACTAGATATTTCAGGGTTGAGTGATCTACGAACATCTTGAAGTGTTTCCCCAATAAATAATGTCTAAAATTTTACAGTGCGTAGACCATAGCTAGGCCTTCTCTTTCTGTCGTGTTATAGTTTTGTTCTGAGTCTGAGAGCTTCATGCTCACAAATTCTATCAGGTGATCCAAGTCTCCGACTCCTGCCTGTGCCAAGATAGATCCAAGTGTTATGGCTAATGCATCTACATGGACATGGAATGTCTTCTCCCAGTCTGGAAAGACTAATATTGGTCCGGTGACCATATTTTCCTTTAGGGTATCCAGACCATGTTGGCACTCATCATTCCACTAAAACTTTGTGTCCTTTCTTAGCAAATTTTCCATTGGTGTAGTAATCTGCGTGTACCCTTTGATAAAATTCTTGTAGTATATTGTGTGTCCCAACGTCACTCTTAGCTGACAGACTGTTTTTGGTGGTGGTAAGTTAACAATAACTGCAATCTTTGCAGGATCTACGAGTAAACCCTGTTTGCATACTATATGGCCGAATAGTATCCCAAACAATGTTCCAAATATGCATTTCTTTATATTCAGTGATATCTAACACTGTCTGCATCTTTCCAACATTGGACGTAAGACTTCTACATGGTATTTCAAAAAACTATAGACTGTCCAATCATCCAAGTATACTTCGAGAAGTTGGTGGATGAATTCCTTAAATGCAACAATGACGACTCTGGAAAATATTATTGGTGCATTTTTCAGTCCAAAAGGCATGATTGTGTACTGATAAGATCCCCATTATGTCACAAACTTGGTCTTGTATCTATCTTCTTGTGCTATCTTGATCTGATGGTATCTTGAGAATCCATCAGTGAATGAGTAGGCTTCATGTCTGCCTACATTTTCTAACACTTCATCCGTGAATAGTGTAGGGAATGGGTCATGTAGGCATGCATCGTTCAACTTCCTCAATTCGATGCATATCCTTATCCCTCCTTGTTTCTTGTCCTGTACTACCATCGGTCTTATACATTTTGATTCTTAGACCCATTCTATGATTCCAGCTTCGAGCATCTTGTCGATCTCAGCTTTGACTTTCTGCTTATATATTGGGTTTAGTCTATAAGGTCATTGTCTAATTGATATCACTTTAGGTCTGAGTGGTATCTTCATTTATCCTAACTCTTTGGCTATACCCATCATCTCTGTAAATGTTGTGGGAAAAAGGTCACTATACTCGCGCAACAACTTTATTGTTCTTTCTATTGTTTTTTCATCCTAGTAGTATCCAATGCTGGCCATTTTTGGATTCTCGACTGTCCCAATGTTGAATTTCTTTACTTTGATCGATGCAAAAATGACTTATGATTCTATGGGTGGTCCTTCCACATATTTTTCTCCTTCCTCTTCTTCAATCTAAATATTGTGCAGATCATCCTCCTCTGGTGCTTCCTCTTGTACATTATAACATGACAACAATGCATTGACTTTTTGTTTGTTATGTTGTTGTTCTTCTATGATAAGTTCTATTTCTGGCTCTTTGATGAATATCACTCCTCTTATATGTTTGAGATTTGTATCTATGTTGGGGTTCTCATTCTCGAATGAGAAAGTGACTGTGAAGTTCTGTTGCAATGTCGTCCAGGTCATAGTTCCTTTGCGCAATTCCTAATCTGTATACCAGTTCGTTGGTATGCCCTCTAGAGTGTGTATAAAATGATGAGGCCATTCCTCTGGGGGTGCCATTTTCCACAACTTTCTACACTTCTCCAAGTGTTTCGCTGGTTCCCTTTGTCCATCATACTTCTGTTGCTTGTTGTTTTTCTGTTTTGCGCCGAACCTTATGCGCAGTAACCATTTACATTGGTACCAATTTGTGATTGTCTCTTTGTGTGCGCCCCACCATATTGCAGGTGTGGACTTGAGTGCTAGATCAAGTGTTAACAGTCTCTAGTTCTCTAATACTTTGTCTTCATACTATGCTAAGAATGTTTCCAAATTGTTGATTCCATGAAAACTTGGTGGTTCTCTGATTTTTGTGCCTACCCATCTTACTGCGCGGTCTATTCTTGGACATATTCTCATGGATACTTCATGTACACTTTGTTGCCAGTTCTCTAAACCAGTATATGATTCTTTTTCACATGAGATAATGATCCACCAACTGAGTATCCCATCTGTAGTTGGTTTTACGTAATCCTCATCACACGCAATTGTTCTGTACAACTGGTTGATTTCCTCTAAGTCTAGGCAAGTAGGTTCTACAAACCTCTCCCCTTCTGATGGATCTAATGGTGTGATGACCATGTATTCTCCTAACTAAAATGCCATTTTCTTGGTCTTTATGTTAATTATGGCCAAGTTGACAAACGCCCAATCCAGACCAAGCAATGCTGGGTAAGGTGTTGTGTCATCCACTATTTCAATAACTTCAAAATCTTTTTTAATGCGCACTCCATCTAGGTCTACTGTCACTCCTTTCAATCTACCTATTGGTAGGACTCTGTGTTGGTTTTCCAGTTTCAATAGAACAGGTGAATAGCCTAATGTGGGCTCTCCCATGCATGGCCATGTCTTCATTGGTGATACATTAACTTCAGATCCTAGATCCAGTATGATGTCTGCCATATTGAAATCTCCAATGTTGGCATTCAGTCTAAACTCCCTACTTGTTCTTCTTCTTGTGTGTAGGTGATTAACTTTTTTGGGTTCTAGTTTTCCTTCCATCTCAATGTTACATTTTTCTAGTATGTTTTGCAATATTTTCACAAATGATGGATCACTTAATACCTTTATACATGATTGAAAAAATCCTTTGATTGTACTTACTTTTCCCATGGAATGTATTTCGTTGGTATGATCCAATAACAAAGGTATTTCGTATTCTGGTGCTTCCTTACTTTGTTGCGCAGTTGAATTCGTCGAAATATCTTCTTCTGGAATTCTTGTCGAGCTTTCTTAAATATCTCCTTTTCCTTCTGCCCATAGAACTGCTTCCTTGGTTAGATGTTCTTTTTCACCCATTGATTTTGTGTTGGATCTTGTCGAACAACATCATCTCCTGTTTTAGCTCCTCTGTGAGTAACCATATTAATGTTTTTTCCTTCATCCCTTGCTTTGGTTGAAATATACTAAACATTCTAGTTGTTCTGATTCCTCTTTTCTTGGATATTTACTAGTAGTGTCAGACATTCTTTTGTATCGTGGTCCGATGTGTGAAAATACATATAAGTTGCTCGTCGAAGTAGACATTCTCTTGCATAATGTCCTGGTTGTTTACAACGATGACACACCACTGGTCCTCTACCTCATATGAAACCTCCTCTTGCTCATCCTCCACCTCTGTAGTCTGCTCGATCTCATCTCAGTGCATTATACTGAGTCTCTTGATTATACTGCGTTGTATTGTATTGAAGTTGTGATGCATTGTAATGTGGTTGCACGTTATTATATGGTTGGTGAGGCTTTCCCTGCCATCATTTCTGCCTACACTCTATATGCATCTCATGTCCTTTCTCACATCAAATCCATAGTTCTACAATCTTTGTCATCATGCCCCACTGACTTTGAAAAGGTGAAATATGATCTCTTTGAGATTTTCTGGTATTTCTGCATCATCGAGCAGTGATAGGGGTCATGACCCTGTTTCTTACAGACTTCACACCATGGTCCTCATGTGGGTAACGGGTTTGGCATTCCTGCTGCCATATACTACACGAATGTTGGACATTCGTTCTTGTGGTGTCCTTCTGTCCTACATGTGGTACACCAAAAAAATTCTTGTTTGTCTTTTCTCTTATTCTGGTTTAGTTGTAATGTTAAGTTCTTAAAGTCTTCCTTCAGCTCTTCAATAGTTGGGTCTGTTTGCTAGTACTGGTTTTCTTCCAGTTGCAAGGCTGCTTGCAAAGCCTCTTCCTACGTCTAGAAATATTTTTGTCGCAATGTATATTTTAAGTCTGGAAGTAGTGAGTTGACAAACAAGTGCCGATGTTGCATATCGGTCATGAGATATTTTAACTTTCCCTTCAGTCGCTTGAATCTCTGGTCAATCTCCCATACAGATTCTCTTGGTTTCTGTCATATTTCTATCATCTCTTTCATGTATATTTCTATGGGTGTTGTATATGCACTAAAAACACACTAAAACCCTCAATTAAATTGTCAACCCGGGGTAAGTAAACCTAGAGTTGTAGAAAAATATATGCCAAAGGTAGAAGGGTTGGTAGTAGTATAGTCTAACTAGGGAAGTGGCTATTTAAGGGATAATCTATTCAATTAATGTTATCTAATGAGAAAACCCTACTAAGCAGCTCTAAACTATGTAACCTAAGTACTTTTGGACCAAGGATCGATGGATAGTTCTAAGAAAGAAAGTAAAAACCCTATGTAAAGAAAACTATTTCATAACAATAAGCAAAAGAAACTATTAAGCATAACGATAAGAAAATAAAAAAAGAAAACTACTTAACTTGCCTACCTAAATTCAATGAGAAACTACCCTATGAAAATAAGGAAATAAACAAGCAAGCAAATATTCTATTAAAGCAAGTAAACAAGTAAGCAAAAAAACTAGCTAACCTATTAAAGCAAGTAAACAACTAACTACTCTAAGATAACTTATACTGCAAGTAATCTAATTAAAACTTCTCATTAAACAACTATCTAACCTAAGAGGCAAGTGAACTATATTCTTAATTCAAACTTCAAGACTATTTCTAATTCATAAAAGGAAATCTAATTAATTGAAAGCAAGAAGGACTAACAACTAACCGTTAATCTATGATAATCAAATTGCTCCCTAACCTATCAAAGAAAAATACTATCTATCCTACAATAGCAATAAAACTATCTTCTAATCTATGAAAGAAAGAAACTATATTTTCTGATCTACAAAAGAAAGAAGCTATATTTTCTGATCTATGAAAGCAAGAAACTATATTTTAATCTATGAAAACTCAAATATAGTTTTGGTGGTTGTGTGAATGTCTTCGGTGTTTGATAATATCTCGATGGAACTTGAAAACAAAGGATAATTCAAGCAGTGCAATCTCTACACAGATCTCTATATCAAAATGAAAGGTATGGATTAAACAATCCAATGAGAATTTAGCCATTACAGAAACAATGTTAATTACCCTGCATATTCATGCAATTATTAACCATAAAAAATATAACAAGATTATAATTGTACTTCTATTCTATGTAAGAAAATTTCATAAGTAAACTTAATCATTAGCTAAGAAATATATTTTCATTCTAATTCTAGAAAATAAATTACATAAAATGAAACTATGTTATATCTATCTTAAGAATTCTAAATGTAATAAAGAAAATGTTTAAAACATAAATTAAAGCATGACATATAAAAAGTAAACTAACGAATACTTTAACTAACAACTAGTTAAGAAAGATCTACATAACAATGGAATAATCAATCTATAATTAAAAACTAAACCTAATACTATCCATCCATCAAATCCTTGTTAAAGAAGAGATGCAATAAAACTCTATTCTATCCTATTTCAAATTGTTTTAAATTTAATTCTAAAATCATAAAATAAAACACAGTCTAATATCTAATTTCACATGGGGTTAGTCTATGCAGGATACCAGATATAAGAAATATGTAGAATAGAAATAAAATGTTAGAAATGGTAGAATAACAGTAATATATCCAACATAATCTCCACAATAACACAGAAATGATATAAGAACAACAACAGAAATAACACTTTGATTCAGAAAGCAATGTTCACATGCCTCTTCGAGGGGGCAACCTCCAATCAAGCAGCACTCTGTTACAATAATCTCCAAGGTAGGGTTTTCATACCCTCGACCCTTATTTATACTAAATATGTCTATCAAGAGAAGCATCTAGAGGAAGATCCTTCTAGAAGCAGAAGCTTCTATTAGGTCTTCTTACATCTTCCTTATTCTATTTTATTGAAAGGCCTTATTAATATTGACCTTTATTACATCCGAATATATTAATCTACCTATGTGTGGGTTAGGACCCTAACATGTTCGCCCCCTTAAAAACATCCTTGTCTTGAAGGCTTTAGATGAGGAAACTGTTGCAGAATGGTAGCTGGTTCCCAAGTGGCATCTACTGGATTCATATCTTTCCACTAGACTAGCACCTTCTTGATGGTTCTCTGACACAGGTGATGCTCACGCTGGTCCAAAACTTCTTTTGGTTGTATCCAAATGGATCCTTCTTCAGCTAACTCAGGAAGGTTGGTTTGAATTTGGCACCTAGTTCCAATCACCTTCTTTAAGCATGAAACATGGAAAACTGGATGTAGCTTCGACTGACTGGGTAGAGCTAATTGATATGTGACTTGTCTCACACACTTGAGAACTGTATAAGGACCATAAAATTTGGGCGCTAGCTTCTGACAATGCTTGGCCTTGAGGGAAGTTTGCTTGTATGGTTGCAGTCGCAGAAACACCTGATCCCCTTCTGTAAATTGACATTCAAAGCGACCTTGATCTACTTGTTGCTTCATGTGATTTTGTGCCATGACCAAGTTCTCTCTAAGGGTACGAAGAATATCCTCTTGAACTGTAAGTGTTTGGTCAACCGCCTGGACCTTCAAGGTACCCGGTAAGTATGAGAGAACTGAAGGTGGATTGTTTCCATATATCGCTTCAAAAGGAGTCATGCGAGTAGATGTATGGTAGGAAATGTTGTACCACCATTCGGCTAGGGGTAGCCATTGAGCCAACTGTTGTTGTTTTTCAAAAGCAAAACACCTCAAATATGTTTCCAAACACTTGTTGACAACTTTCGTTTGACCATTAGTCTAGGGATGATAAGCTGTGCTAAGATGCAATTGGGTGCCCTAGATCTTAAACAGTTCTTGCCAAAAATTGCTTGTGAAAGTTGGGTCACGATCAGAAACAATAGAGTGCGGCATGCCATGAAGCTTGAAGACCTGGTCCATGAAAAGTTGAGCCACCGTGGATGCAGTAAATGGGTGTTGAAGAGCGCAGAAATGAGAATACTTGGAAAGGCAATCCACAACCACCATTATGATTGATATCTGTAATAAATTCCATAGAGATATCCTTCCAAATAACCAGTGGAATCGGAAGCGGTTGTAGTGTGCCTGGAGATTTGACTGTTTCTCCCTTGTTGTGTTGACACACCTCACATTCAGCTACAAAATTACAGATGTCCTACTTCATACCATCCCAGAAAAAAGAACGTTTGACTCTGTCGTATGTTTTGGTGAACCCTGAGTGCCCCGCTATGGGTGTAGCATGAAGCTCAGAAAGTATCATGGATTTAAGCTTTGATTGTTTACTTAAATACAAACGGCCTTTGTATCAAAGCTCATCCTGGAGCAAAGAGTACCCCGGGGGAGTCGAAGCCTTGGTCTACAATTGCTGGATCAGATGCAAACTTTTGGGATCTTGAAGCCATTCCTGGCGCACATCTTGGAGCCAATTGGGTACAATGAAGGAAAGAGAAAAAAGGGACCCTTCTTCTTCATATTTTCGGGATAGTGCATCCGCCACTACATTGTCTTTTCCCTTCTTGTAAATGATCTCATAATCATAACCAAAGAGCTTAGTCACCCATTTTTATTTCTCCTGGGAGGAAATTCATTGTTCCAGAAAGTACTTGAGGCTTTGATGGTCGGTCTTGATTTGGAAGCATTTCTCCAAGAGATAAGGGTGCCACAACTCAATGGCATACAGAATAGCCAACATTTCATTTTCATAAATGGGTTTGCCCAGATTCCTTTCAGACAGTTACTTGCTGGTGAAGGCCAAAGGTCAACCCTCTTGCATAAGGACAACACCAATTCCTTTCCCTGAGGCATCACATTCCAACGCAAAGGTCTTTGTGAAATCAGGAAGGGCCAGAACCAGAGTGGTGCACATGGACATCTTCAAGGTTTGAAAAGATTGAGCAGCGGCTGGAGTCCAAGTGAAAGAGTTCTTTTTTAGGAGAGCAGTGAGAGGTGCTGCAATCTTTCCATAGTTCTTAACAAACTTGCGATAATACCCTGTTAAGCCCAGAAATCCACGCAAGCTTTTGAGAGTCTTTGGGTGCAGTCAATCTTACATAGCTTCAATCTTTTTTGGATCCACCCTGACGCCATCCTTACCAACCATATGACCCAAGTATTCTACTTTTGAGGCACTAAAAGAACATTTAAACTGTTTCAGGAAAAGTTGGTGTTGCGAGAGGAGATGGAGAACTTGATCCACATGAGTAAGATGGTCGGTCTAGGTTTTTCTATAGATGAGGATATCATCAAAGAAAACTAAGACAAAATGACGGAGAAAGGGATGGAAGACATGATTCATGAGGCTTTGGAAGGTGGAGGGGGAATTACACAAGCCAAAGGGCATGACCAAAAACTTATAGTGGCCCTCATGAGTGTGAAAGGACGTCTTGGGAATGTCTGCCTCTTTCATATGTATCTGGTGATAGACCAAGCGAAGATCAAGTTTAGTAAAGAATTGGGCGCGACTCAATTCATCCAGGAGGTCGTCAATGACAGGAATGGGAAATTTGTCTTTAATGGTCAGTTTGTTGAGGGCACGGAAGTCAGGACACATTTTCCAAGAACCTTCTTTCTTCAGGACCATGACTATAGGAGAAGAGTAAGGGCTCATACTAGGGCGCATAACACCTACATTAAGGAGTTCCTGGACCATTTTCTCAATTTCATTTTTTGGGAGAAGGGGTGGCGATATGGACAGATATTGGGAGGAAGGCTTCTGGGTACAAGGGGAATGGAATGATCATGAACACCGTGGGAAGGAGAGAGGATTTGGGGAGTGTAAAATACCAGTTGATGTTTAGAAAGGAGAGCTTGGAGGTCATGCAGCACCGGGGGTGTTTCTGTTGCTTGAATGGCATGGAGTTGGGCAATGACACGAGAATGACCTTTTTTGAGCAGCTTTTCCATGCGATGGGAACTAATGACCTCAAGTGAACCAACAGTGATGCCTTGGAATTTATATTGGTGGCCTTCCTAGTCGAATTGCATGGTTAATGCCTTAAAATCCATGAGAATGTGACCCAAAGTTCTTAGTTAGTCTGCACCCAACACAATGTCACAACCACCCATGTCGATAGAAAACATATGGGATTTCAGGTGGTAGTCACCGATTTGGAGACACACATTTTCATAGAGCCCTCCACATTTCATGGAACCACCATTGGCAATCATGATTTGGAAATTGTTGACAACATGGATGTAGCAATGAGTTTCTTGGGAAATGCGGTGATGAATAAAATTATGGGTGCTTCCACTATCAACTAGAACGATGACCTTCCGATGCTTGATGTAATTGATTAACTTGAGGGTTTGGGGAGTGGAAAATCCAGTGAGAGCATGGAGGGAAATGACAGGTTCTACTTTGGGAGGGTCTGAGGGAGGGGTTATGTCAGTGATTTCAGGTGACTCAGACACAAAGGGAGTTTCAACATCCTCTTCTGAAATTTCCTCAGAGATGGTCATAAAAATCTTTTCTTCCTTACACTTGTGGCCCAGGAAATATTTTTCATCACAATTATAACAAAGGCCTTTGAGTTGATGTTCAGCCATTTCAGCCCTGGTCAATTTTTGGATTTTTAATGGGGCGGAGGGAGTAGTGGGAATGATGGGTTTAGGGCGAGGGATAAAGGAGGGTTTTTGGTTTTTAGATGATACAAACTATTGTTCTTCTTTAGCTCTTTTAGTAGCCTCTACCCAAGTCGAGGGTTAAGCCATGAGGACATGGGCCCAAATATCCTCCTTGAGGCCACTAATAAAACACTCTCGAAAGAAAGCATCAGTCATGCCCTCTGTTCGAAAAGCCAAGCGTTCAAAGGCAGTTATGAAGTCTTCTATTGTTCCAGATTGTTTCAACTTTGTCAAACTACCCAAATGGTTGGTGTCCATGTCAAAGTGTTCATAAATCTCAGTCACAAATTGTGCAAGATACCAGATATATAAAATATGCAGAACAAAAATAAAATACTAGAAATGGCAGAATAACAGTAAAATATCGAGCATAATCTCCACAATAACACATAAATGATATAAGAACAACAATAGAAATAGCACTTTGATTCAGAAAGCAATGTTCATAGGCCTCTTCGAGGGGGCAACCTACAATCGAGCAGCGCTCTGTTACAATAATCTCCAAGATAGGGTTTTCATACCCTCGACCCTTATTTATACCAAATATCTATCGAGAGAAGCATCTAGAGGAAGATCCTTCTAGAAGCGGAAGCTTCTATTAGGTCTTCTTACATCTGCCTTATTCTATTTTATTGAAAGGCCTTATTAATATTGACCTTTATTACATCCGAATATATTAATCTACCTATGTGTGGG
>ML792990.1:329067-390129 GCA_009831015.1 Picea engelmannii
CCTGCGAAGTTATACTCCAGTCTGAAGAATACTGTAGTGATGAAATCCCCACATGCTTAACCAAAAAGAGATGTGTATTTACTTGGAAACCTGAACACAGTTGCGCGACAATAGATTTGGTCTGTTTTTAATTTGTTTATGTTTCTGTCCCCCAAGGGTTAGGTATTCAAGGGTTCTACAGACAAGGGTTTTCCCTATGCTATAGCTCTCTGATATACATGCGGGGTCCAAAAGTAGTACTTGGCCCAATATCTTAGGGCACTAACTAAGGAGGATAGACCGTACCCTTAGCCGTACTACCCAACTACCCAGGTACTAGAGAGTATCTTCCTGAGTGTTGTTCTCGGTGACACTATAACAATCCGGTGGCCGATAGGTTTATCTAAAGAGGGCTTCAAGAAAGCTAGGCCGATCCGTACATAGGTGTTGTCCGATGCACTACCACTCGAAGGGGTACCAATAGGGGTTACAAGGGTGGCCAACAGATGTGCGCTTAAGAACCACTTGTATTTCCTGCATGTATGAATACCTCAACCACGGGTTTATGCATGTAATGATAGATCTCTATGGTTTAAATATGCCGGAATACGTTTCTACCATGAAAAAAAAAATCCCACAATTTCTGCCAAGGAAAGTTCTTTGATACCACTTGCAAGATACCAGATATAATAAATATGCAAAACAAAAATAAAATGCTAGAAATGGAAAAATAACAGTAATATATCCAGCATAATCTCCACAATAACACATAAATGATATAAGAACAACAACAAAAATAACACTTTGATTCAGAAAGCAATGTTCACAGGCCCTTATCGAGGGGGAAACCTCCAATCGAGCAGTGCTCTGTTACAATAATATCTAAGCTAGGGTTTTCATACCCTCGACCCTTATTTATACTAAATATGTCTATCAAGAGAAGCATCTAGAGGAAGATCCTTCTAGAAGCAGAATCTTTTATTAGGTCTTCTTACATCCACCTTATTCTATTTTATTGAAAGGCCTTATTAATATTGACCTTTATTGTGAATATATTAATCTACCTATGTGCGGGTTAGGACCCTAACAGTCTATGAATTTGCAAAATCATTCCTAACTACAAGATCAATGCATACTAATACAAGCCTTCATACTAACCTGCAAAAAAGAGTTAAAATGATTAAACTACAACAACAAATTAATTAACAAAATAACAATGCATGTACAAGAAATAAAAAGAGACATCTAAGCTATAAAATACATGAACAACTTAAAGAACATTTTCCAAACTATTTTTGGGCCCCCCAGCAAGTCGTGGTCACCTCCTAAAGGCACACCATGAACTCAGAAAATCAATTTCACCATTAAAACTCAAAAACGCGGTTTCTATATAATCTGGCAATGAAAAATGGCAAAATGGAGTAAAATTGTGTTTGTCTCCAAACAATGGTTCTTCTACTACTTAACTTCTATCTAACCACCACAGTGGTATTTATAATATTTACAAACCAAGTGGTTGACCACTTCTAAAATTGGAAAATTACATTATTGGTGCCCTAACTGCCGAAATAGAGAAAGCCAATAATTGCCCTGCTTAACAACTTAAACTGAGTTGTCAAGGGTTCAGTAGCTAGAGGGGGAAAGCACGAGAAAAACCCATGTTCCTGATTCGCCCACCACTGGCTGCCAATACCATAACTTCCAAATCGTCCACTATTTTTGTGCAAGACGCAGTGTTGGACGAAGTGTCGGACTGGGTACCGGATCAAGTACTGGAAGGAGTCTTAGACTGAGTACAGGAAGCAGAAACATGATGCGTTTTGTCACTGTAACATCAAAAAACATGAATTAGATCCTTGGAAACATAAAAACGTTATGAATTGTACTCAATATCAACATTAAACATGAATCATACATTCTTGGTGTAGATCATACCGTTTTAGCACAAAATTCTTCAAAACGCTTCTCCAAAACATGAAAAACACATATGTACATTCAAAAAAAGTTTCTAATAACTATCATAAAATTGATCATATCTCGGGCCCAACATTACCCCCACACTTACGATTTTGCAGGTCCCACTGCAAACAAAAATAAATTCCCCCTAGTGACTAGGCTTGCTAAGGAAGATCGATTTTCGAAGCTTCTCCTTCTTGCTGTGAAGACTTTGCCTTGTGCCTCTTGTGTTTCTTCAGTTGTGCTCTGAGGCTATGGTTGGATTTGGTCATCTCATCAACCAACCATTGAAGGGAGTTAACCTTTGCTTGAAGGACTGCATTATCATGATGAATGTGTGTGTCTATTGTCTTGCTTTCTTCCAACTCTTGGAGAAGCCGATGGTTTTATTTTTGTAGCTTCTCAATAGCTGGGGTAGAATCGGTGATCTCTGGGGAAGGCTTAGATCCTTTGAGGGATGTGGATAATCTATTAGTATTAGGATCTAGAGTAGTCATGGGTGAAGTAGGAGTGATGGGGAATTGGTAAGGAGAGGTATCTTTTGACTTTGTTTTTCTTGGTGGCTCTAATCCATCTGTAGAAAATTCCCTAAGTCTCTTATGAGGGATCTCAATGTTGGAGGAAACTTGGATAGGATCCGAAGCAGGCAAGGATTTTTCAAAAGGTTTTGTTCTTGTGCTCCGGGTACTCTTTCGAAAGGGTCCTTTACCAAATCGATTGGCTCCCCTCCTATTTGTGGGAATGATGGGAAAGTCTTGTTGGATTACTTGTTAGATATTTTTAGGTGTAGGATCAAGAGATATTGAAGGCATTAGGGGGTTAACAATAGGCTTATTTTGGTCCTTTCTCTTAGTCTTTTTACCCGATGAAGAAGTAGGGATATCAACAAGCTTTTTGTATTGTTCCAGCAAAGAGAGGGTTTGTACAAGGGAATTTGGAGTTCTTGGAGAGAGAGGCTTGGATGGAGAGATAGTTCTTAGGCTAAGTGGCTTTTTATCGATCTTAATTGTCAAGTGAAGGTTTGTGAATTGATAGATAAATGCATCCCAAGTTTGCCCCTGTTTCTCTAGTTCGGCTAGAGCAAGGAGTTTGATCAAGCCATGGTGAAAGAGACTATTGTGGGGTTAGTCAAATTCTTCCTCACTTGAGAGGGCATCTTCTCCAAGATTTTTAGAAAATAGAAGGGGAAGTTCAAAGGTTTGTTGAACAGAAAATGAGCCAGCAATCTAAAATGGAAAGCTTTGAAAGTGGAGTATCTACCTTCACATGTAATCAATCTCGTGATGAAGATGAGAGGGTTGATCAATTCCACCTTTATCCACTCCCTAGAATATCCTTTTTCTTATGAAATGTTCTCTAATTTGGGATTTAAAACCCTGTTATAACTTGAGTGCGGTAGTTGGTGGTTTTTGAACCATCTATCTCCCATTATTGGGAGCTTCGTAGCTGCAACAATGGAATCTTTTAAGACTTCAAAGGAAATTGACCCCACACGTGTTGTCTTCCCATCAAAACCGAGGGAAAATTGCATGGAGAGGCCATCATCATGGCCCTGCAAGTTAGACAAAAATGACCCCCAGCCTGGACGCAAAAATACCTCTCTGCATTGTGCAAATTCGGGAATGGAAAAAATATCCACATAGGAAGAGGGTTCATACCTCTTGGGCATTGTGGCAGAGGAAAAATTCACCAGGAAAGGGCATGAACGGGCCAAGACATGGAACAAATTGGGCATGGACCAAGCATAATTAAAATAGGGGAATAAATGGCAGAGGCTAGGCACAATTTCTTAAATCAAGGCAGAGAAAATGGCAAGGGAGAATTGAGATAATGGATTACCCAGCCCAAATCTAAATGCGCCTATGGTGGAGTAAGTTGCACACATGTGCGCACGAGCTACCATGTGTGGGAAATTTCTAATTCGACAGCTTTTTTTGGGGGTAAATGTAATGATGAATAGTTAGATCAATGTCCAAGTCTTTTGACTTGGACATTTGATCATGAACATATAAAGCATCTTCAATCAATTGCCTGCAATAAATTCAATTGAATGTAGTTAAGTTCTAGTTACCTGGAATCTATGATAGTTACTGGTGTGTAATTCATATGATACTTTGTCTTTCACCTCATACGACATTTCATATGACACCTCATATGGTACTTCATATGGTACCTCTATTTTAAGTACATTTTCACTTCTTATAATGGATAGCCTGCAAATTTGAAGTGTTTTTGACAATCACAGTGGTAAATGAGTAGAGGCATAATGTTCCCTTGTTGTTGATTTTGCCATCATTCTCACTCAATCCTCTTGCATATGACATATAATGTCAAACCTACAATGAACAAGTTATGGAAAGCATAAAACATGTATTTTCAAACCTACAATGTACAACTTTTAATGAAAGATAAACCGATAAAGAGTGGCTTGTTAAGTATATGTTCAGTAATTCATAGCACACAAGAGTTTAACACTTTCAAAAATAAGAATAAATATTAATGTAATAACCTGTATCATGGAAATAATACAAAAACTCTTGGAAATATCTATTTCTCTAGGAAATGATCATTTGTCAGCTCATGAACCCCTCCCCCACACCTAAGGATTGTGACAAATCACAATCAAAAGTATAGGAAACCAGTCAGTATCCCCCAATAACCAGATATTTATAGTATGTCAAGTGTAAATATAAAATTTCACAGATTGTTCTGACGAGACGGTTAGAAGATGGCCCCACCTATAGGAGAAGAGATCCTATATATAGATAAGAAAATATAGGCAATAGAGTCTCAAGATATTCTTAGAGTTATTTCCCAATGCCAAGTTTATGGAGTTCATTAACCTTAGATTAACCACACATACTTCATGTCATCTTTGTCTGCAAGTAATGCCTTACATCAGGACAAGTTTAAATTTATTATTTATTTTCTCTCAGATTACCATCCTTGCTAGGTAGAATGCCCCGCTGCCAGCAAGCCTGTTCAGTACTCCGGTGGGTTTACCTAGTCATACCACAGGCCAGTACCCGCTGCCAGCAGACCTATTCAGTATCCCGACGGGTTAGCCTCTTACACCCTCAAAGACTAGCCCTCCATATTTTAATATTTTAGTATAAGATTGCTTTATGCAAGAAGATGGGGCGACAACTCTAAAAAGAAAATTTTCTTTCTTTTTTCAATTGGGATGGTATTTATGTTAGAGGATGAATTTATGTTATATTACTCAGTGATTGTCCCGATGTAAGGGGTACTTAAGCGAACGTGGCCTATCTAAATACATGATATAATCAAGCTATTTAATGTGTAGTGGATGGTACCATTGAGAAAGAACAAAAATGTATCGCTAGGCTCAACTCACTTTCTTCTTTTGTAATTATTGTGATGTTTCCATGACTAACCGCTAATTAGACCTCCTTGTTACTCTTTGATAAAGACACTTGACTCACTTACTCAGGTTTCTTCGAAAAACTGTATGAGATACCTGTAGGCTTGATAGTTATGGTATCACTTCCTTATATAGTGGTGAAGAGTTTCAAGAGCAACTGCTATAGAATGTCTTTAAAAAATGAGAATTTTTGCAAAAATATGGCTAATTACAGTAAGTCAATATTCATGTGATGCTTTAATAGACACAGAATTCAAGTGTAATGATGTTTTTGAAGAAATATCCTTGAAACTGTGTACTCTTGGTGAAATAAATACTTACATAAATCTCTATATTTGCCTTATTAACAATCTTTCAAAATCTATTTACATATATACAGTAGGAAATTCAGAAAAATTTTCAAGAACAAGGGGGAACTTCCCCATATCCTAATGCCAATGCCTTGTCAGTTGACATGACCTATAGAAAATCCTCTTTGGAAATGGGCTTATGATAAAATTTTAGTCACTGTCCATTTACTACAAAGGCGACTTGTTCATCGTCAATTGTTTTAATTTTTACAGCTCCATTGTCATATACAATGTCTACCTCGTAAGGGCCCAACCACCAGGTGGTGAGTTTTCCTTTGAAGGTTTTGAATCGAGAATCAAACATCAGAGCCCAATCACCAGGTTGGAAGTGTTTCTTCTTAATAAACTTTTCATGCCACTTGCTCCTCTGGTTTTGGACTAATATTGTCCATTGGATGGCACCTTGCCTGATTTATTCCAACTCATTCAATTGTAGGGATCATTGCTTCTAAGCCTCATCCAGGTTCAATCCTAATTCTACAGCAATACAAAAGGTCCTTACTTGGAATTCTATTGGTAAAAGTACTTGTTTCCCATACACTAGCTCATAAGGGGTATGCCCAATGGTATTTCTCCAGGTGGTCCAGTATGCCCACAAAGCCTCTGGGAGCCTATCAGCACAATCCCGGTGATGTAATTGAACATTCTTGGTCAAGATGGCTTCCAAAACTTTGTTTGTGGATTCTACCTAACCATTGGCTTGTGGGTTGTATGGAGAAGATTTACGGTGTTTAATCCCATATTTCTTTGTTATCTCTTTCATCAACTTGGAAGTGAATTGAGTGCCTTGGTCGGTAACAATTTCATGAGGGACGTCGAAGCAGGTAAATATGTCTTGATAGATAAATTCGACAACAGACTTCTTTGTAGCCCTGAATAGGGCTTTTGCCTCTACCCATTTGGTGACATAGTCCATACAAACCAAAATATAGTTCTTCCTAGGTGACATGGGTGAAATTGGTCCTACAAAGTCGAGGGCCCATTTTTCGAAGGGTTCTATCATAAATTGGGCATGAAAAGGCATTTCGTCAGCTGACGTAGGTCTTTCTATACTTTGGAAACTATCACAACTTCTCACATACTTGGTAGCATCTTTGAAAATGCTAGGCCAGTAGTAACCTGAATGTAACATCTTATATGATGTACGTTTGTCAGAAAAATGGCCACCACATGGTCCATCATGACAACTTCATAGTATTTTAGGTACCTTGCCCTCTCTGACACATCTATGAATAATCAAATCAAGACCTGTGAAAAAAATATCATGACCAACCAAAGAGTAATTAGCACTCCATGTAATAATTTTCCTCTTTTCATGAGGTGACAAATGAGACGATAACTTCCTAGTAGCCAGATAGTTTTCCATATCTGCAAACCATGGGGTATTGATAGAAAGGGAAAATAGGTGCTCGTCTGGGAAACTATCATCTACAAGGATATCATCATCCTTATATTTTATTTGGGAAAGAAAATCAGATACTACATTATCATTTCTTGGTCGGTCAAGCACAGTGATATTAAATTCTTGCAATAACGAAAGCCACCTGGTCACTCGACCATTAGTTATGGGTTTTTTCATGAGAAATCTAATGGCAGAATTATTTGTATATAAGAATACTTCATAACTTGTAATGTAATGATGAAACTTGTTGATATCATGAACAACTGTCAAGAATTCCTTCTCGGTAACTATGTAGTTTAACTCGATAGGGGACAAGTTCTTGCTCCTAAAATAAATGGCATAGGACTGTTGGTCTTATTTCTTCCCCAATACCCCTCCTATTGCGGTGTCGGAGGCATCAGTGGATATATGAAATAATTAGGCCCTCTAAACACTGGTGCCATAGACAACTTAGCTTTCAGGGTTTCAAAGGCAGTTTGACACTGCTCATTCTAAACAAAATCAACATATTTTATTAATAATCCAAACATAGGTGCAACAATCTTTGTAAAATTTTCAATAAAACGTCGGTAATATGCAACATGTCTAAGAAATCTTCTTAACTCTTTCTGAGTCTTGGGGGGTGGAATTATGACGATGACCTCAATCTTTGCAGGATCGACTTTTATCCCTTCAGATGAAACATGATGTCCTAGAACCACTCCTTCAATTAACAACATTTTGCATTTTTCATGACTTAGATATAGGTTCATTTCCTCACATATGATGAGTGATTTTTCTAAGTTATCCAAGGATTCCTGGTAAGTGTTACCATAGACTGTGAAGTCATCCATGTATACCTCCACACAATCATGAATAAGATCGAAAAATATCCCTAATATTGCTCATTGAAATGTTGCAGGAACATTACACAATCCAAATGGTAAGACCCTATAGGCATAGGTTCCCCAAGGACAAGTAAAGGTAGTCTTGTCCTGGTCCTCAGGTGCTATAAGAATCTGATTGTACCTGTTGTACCCATCTAGGAAGGAAAAATACTTCTTTCTATACAAGGTATCTAGAACTTGGTCAATGAAAGGGAGAGAAAAGTAGTCTTTCAGAGTGGCTTTGTTGGGTTCCCAGAAGTCAACACAAATTCTCCATTTCCTAGTCACCTTATTTGGAACCACTACAAGAGGGGATAACCACTTACTATCGGAGTTGGGATAAATGAATCCGACGTTTAACAACTTTTGGATATCCTCCTTGACTATATCTTTAAGTGTTGGGTTCATCCTTCTCTGGGGTTGCCTAACAGGTGTTACTTCCCCCCTAGGTATATATGTGATGGATGCATGTGTCGGGGTGTATACCCTTCATGTCAGTGTATTCCCAGGAAAATTCTCTTGATTTTTCTTTAAGGATATCTACTAATTATTTCTGTTGGTCTGTATCTAGCTCAGAGTTTATATGTAAAACTTTCCCTGGACTAATCTGGTAGGGCATAGTATAAGACATGGTAGACTCATCTATCTAGAAAATAAAAGATGTCAAAGAAAAAATGGATGGGTATAATTGTTCTTGAAATTAATCCCCAAACATGTACTCAAATTGGGGAAAAGACTGTGGAAAATCCACACATGTGATAGCAGAAATAAACTAGTTTAACACATTTTCTATTGTGTGTTCCTGAAATGCCCAGGCATGGTCACTTGGCAATATGGGTTCTTCCCAGTCCTCATTCTCATATGTAGATTCAAGCCACCATAGATTATCCATAATAGGTTGAGCTAGAGGGTAAATGGTGAGCTTCTGGATAAAGAGACCATTCGATATGGTCATTTCCCCTTCTCTACATCCAATAAATGCATTGGTTGTGGCTAGCCAAGGTCTTCCCAAAATGACGGGATGGCCTTTGGTAGGATCCTTTGAGTGAATAACAAGAAAATATACTAGGTACTCCCACGAGGCTAAAGTAACCATGATATCATCTAAAATTCCTTCAGGTATAACCATAGTCTTATCTACTAATTCCAAAATGGTTGGGGTAGGTTGAAGAAGAGGTTGTAAATGTAATTGTTCCAAGGTAGTAGCGGTCAAAACATTGATGGTTGACCCTAGGTCTATGAGAGTGTTTCCAATGGAGACCTCATTAATGGTTATGGTCACTATGAGGTTTCTTGGGTTCCCATATTTTTCTAGTTTTGGCTTCTCTGATATGTATTTGAAAATTACTCCTATCAAGTGTACTGTAGGGGAATCCTTTTTCTTCCTACCCAAATTCTTAATACACAAGTCTTTGACTACCTTACTGTTGATTGGAATTTCTTTAATGGCTTGAAGCAAGGGAATCTTGACACAAATATTTTTCAATTCATTCAAAACGTCAAATTCTAGTTGGGTGGTAGGTTTCTCGATTACCAATCAGTCTGGATAAGGAGGGACCTTCGTAATTTGTGAAGGTTCATTCTAGGGAAGCTTTGGTTCTTGATTCTTTGGGATAATAACATCTTCCCACCTAGTGTCATCCATGGGTTTTTTGGTGGTTTCTTCTTCTTCTTCTTCCTGGATTACTACTGAAGGTCTTTGCCTCTCCAAAACTTTTCCTGATCTTAGTTGAATTTCTTGTAATGGAACAAGAGTAATAACATATGTCGAGAAGGCCTACATCTCAACATTGTGAAGAGGTTGAGGGGGATTATTATTGGGATTCAGCACTGGTTGTGTTGGTAATAGTTTTGGTCTCGGGGAGCTTGCATTTTGATATTGTAGCAGTTGTTGTTGAGGAATAGGACATAAAGGTGGTGGAACAAAACCTGGCAGAAGTTGTGGAGTGTTCATTGGAAACTGAGGATAATGATGGTTAGTCATAGGGATAGGTGGAGCTTGAGGTTTTCTTTGGTTATGTCCTCCTCTCCATCCTTGAAACCAAGGATGTTGGTACTGATTAGACTAGTTTTTCCAACCTGGTGAGTTCCACTATTGTTGTTCTTGATAATAGGGTGGAACTTGAGATTGTAGATCCGGGTACGTGGGTTGGTTCCGAGGCTGCCATGGCCTTCTAGGTGCATAAGAAGACTCCCCAAGATCTCCACTCCTATAGATGGCTAGTAAACCAGGCAATGATGGAAATTTTTCAGTCACATGGTCTTATGTACAAAATCCAAAAATTGAAATGTTATCTAATGGGCATTCCCTTGAGGAATGCTTCCTCCTGCATCTTGGGCAATATATGCTCATTGCTTCACTTTCCTCCTCCTGTTTATTTTTTTTCTTAGGGTGTCCAACTGGGAACTTACTGTTCTTAATATGTTTGTCTTGAAGTTCTCTAAGAGGTTCTCTATCTCTTCTCTTGTAATACCACCTGAACTAACTGGTTTTAAGCTTCTATTATAAGGGTCCTAAACATTCTTTCCTATTTTGGCTCTACTCCTTGAGTAATGTTTACAGATTTCACATATTTCAGCAAATGGTTTATGAGAGATGTCACCTGATGCCATCAGGTTAATCATCTCTAAGTATTCTTCTGAAATTCCCTTAAAGAAAAGAGCCCTAATTGCATCCTCTGGGAGGTCATAGTATTTTGACTTCTAGGAGATATAACCAAATCTTTCCATATAATCTTCGAGTGTATCGTCTTCTAACTCTTGGATTTTAATGATGTCATTACGAGACTCTTTGGTCTTGCAGTAGTCTTGGTACTTATTAAGAAATATGTCTTTCATGTCTTCCCGAGACCTAATACTAGATTTTCCCAACCCCGTGAACCATCTTAGTGCAGAGTCTTTGAGGGTGGCAAGAAAGAGTTTTAGTTTCTGGGAATCTTGTATGTAGTTGTAGCTCACTCACAAGATGTCAAATTCAAATAGGAAGGTGTCTGGATCTTCACTGTTTTTACCATAAAAGGTAGGCAATGTTGAGAGAGGAATATTCTTTATGTTGACATTTGGAGTGGTCTCCAAAATCGGTAACCCAAAGGTAGTTTCAGTTTGGTTTCCAGTTTCTTCTTCCTCCCCATGTCTTACATTGTTATGGTCCTCCTAATCATCCATATTGTCTTGGTTTCCAAAAAGAGAGTACCTAGTTGGTTTTATCTTTGAAGAGAACAAGGTTTCCCTTTGATGGAAAGGTCTTCCTATGGATTGGATGTCTGGGACTCTGCTCGAGCCAATTGAGACTATTGGTGCCAAAGTTTTTGTGTCAGTTTGAGAGATAATTACATTGGTTGAACTACCAAACAAAAGATTCACCTATTCAGGGTCTATGATATCTTCAAAATTAGGATCTCCTGGTGGTGGTGTAAAAGAAAAGGTTGTATTGTTTGGTTCTTTGGAAGGATCGAGTGGTATTGCCTCCTGTCCCAATATGATTGATGCCTCAATTTCTTGTTCTATAGTGCTCCCTGTGTTAGTCTCTACAGAGACTATTTTATCTCTTTGAGTTGAGCTAGCTCTCGTTTTTCAGTATCGGTCTGTGGATTTTATAAGTGGAATGTTCCTTCCCCCAAAAAGATTGGAAGGAACCTTGGTTGAAAGGTTTGATTTAGATTTAATGTATCTACCTTTTGGATCTCTAGGTCTATTCATGAAAGAAAGCAAAAACAAAAGAAAAATCTACCATCTGGTTTCTAGGTCTATTCATGAAAGTAAACAAAAACAAAAAGAAAAACTACCACTAGGTTTGGGGGAGCCTGAAATAGCAGATGTGCAAGTTCTTACCTCTCGTCTTAAAGTTCCCCCGCCACCAATCTAATGCTAAGGTCTAGGAATGATATATTTCCTAACTACTTCTTACCTTGAGACAACTCCCTGACAACGATGCCAAAAATGACGAGTCTTGTATATGCACTAAAAACACACTAAAACCCTCAATTAAATTTTCAACCCAAGGTAAGTAAACTTAGAGTTGTAGAAAAATATATGCCAAAGGTAGAAGGGTTGGTAGTAGTATAGTCTAACAAGGGAAGTGGTTATATAAGGGATAATCTATTCAAGTAATGCTATCTAATGAGAAAACCCTATTAGCAACTTTAAACTGTGTAACCTAAGTACTTTTGGACCAAGGATCAATGGATAGTTCTAAGAAATCAAGTAAAAACCCTATGTAAATAAAACTAGTTCATAACAATAAGAAAAATAAACTGTTAAGCATAACTATAAGAAAATAACAAAAGAAAACTACTTAACTTGTCTACCTAAATTCAATGAGAAACTACACTATGAAAACAAGTAAATAAACAAGCAAGCAACTATTCTAGTAAAGCAAGTAAACAAGTAAGAAAAACAACTAGCTAACCTATTAAAGCAAGTAAACAACTAACTACTCTAAGATAACTTCTACTGCAAGTAATCTAATTAAAACTTCTCATTGAACAACTATCTAACCTAAGAGGCAAGTGAACTATATTCTTAATTCAAACTTCAAGACTATTTCTAATTCATAAAAGGAAATCTATTTAATTGAAAGCAAGAAGGACTAAAAACTAACCTTTAATCTATGATAAGAAAAATGCTCTCTAACCTATCAAAGAAAAATACTATCTATCCTACAACAACAATAAAACTATCTTCTAATCTACGAAAACAAGAAACTATATTTTCTTATCTACAAAAGCAAGAAACTATATTTTCTGATCTACGAAAGCAAGAAACTATATTTTAATCTATGAAAACTCAAATATAGTGTTGGTGGTTGTGTGAATGTCTTCAGTGTCTGATAATATCTCGATGGCACTTGATAAAAAAGGATAATTCAAGCTGTATAAGCTCTACACAGATCTTTGTTGGCCCTTGGTTATGGAAGTATGGGAAGAATCAAGGAAGAAAAGGAAAATGTGAACTTCGCGGAAGACACAATGACTGTTATTGAGTTGAAGTGAACAAAAGAGCAGAAAAGATGGAGCGAAGCCCGAGAAACAAAGTCGTTGGATGAGGAGATTGGGTTCAATATATAATAAAGGAACAAGGATCGTGGACAACTCAACAAGTGGAAAAAACCACCAATGGATGCCTTGGAGCACCGCATGACAAGGAAGGAAAGACAGGTTGGTGAAGCCCTGAAAATATGGGTCAAGTTGACCTAGGGTTTTAGACACCTAGGGTTTTGGTATCTAGGGTTTTGACCTAAGGGTGTCGGTGAGCTATTATAATGTATAAATAAAGGTCTAAAGGACCTGGTTCGGGTTGGTACTTTGGGTTGGTATGATATTGTTGTTGATCTAGTTGTATTGTAAAATTGAGTAAGTATTGTATCGAGAGAGAGAAGCGCTGAGAGTGAGAGCCTTCTGGTATTGTATGATCTTCAGCTAGGTGTGAAGATCAACCCTACAACTGGCTGCGCAGGGAGGGGAGTGGAAGACAAGAGAAGAGAAGAGATTTTCTAGCCAAGAGCGCAAACAAGAACTGTATGCTTTAGCTTAATATATTATAGCATAGTTTTGTGGATGTAGCCCTAGAGAGAGGGTGAACCACGTACATATTGTGTTGTGTGTGACTGGTATTTTATCTCTGTCATTGATATATTGTGATTGCATTATTTCTTTAGATCTGATAAGTAGATGTGGAGAATATATCTAAGTTGATAAGTGATATATGAACATTGTTTTGTTCTTGTGTGAGATCCACTTGACATTTCCTTTGGTTGTAGACATCTTTGTCCTACAACCCTATCATAACTTCTTCGGGTGAGACTACATCTGCTTCACGGGTGTTGCCAAAAGGGAAAGTAGTTAGGGCTTGATGGTGCACTCTTGGAGCTGAACCCTAGGTCTTCCCATGTACCAACAAATGGTTCCATTGTCGGCACAAGAATCTTCTTGAGGGAATGTCAAGGTGGTTTCCATCAAAGACAGAGATTCAAAAGTGGATAGAAGATCAAGAGAAGGAATTTGTTGAAGCTCAGAACAAGAACCCTAATCTTAGTTCAGAGGACTGGTTGGAGAAATATATCTTTACCGATATACACAAGATCTTATTTGGAGGAATCCATCAGGAGCTATATGAATGGTTGGCTAGACTAGCAGATACCCAATTTGAGATAAGATCTAGACCTCCTATGGTTTGGACGTCGGAGATGATCAAGAAGGTCAAAATTTTTTATTACTCCATATCACGAGCAATAGATCACTGGTTCGATAGCACCATTGGAGGGTACATCACATAGTTCGTTGTTGATAGAGTAGAATCATATAGCCAAGCCGAGAGATATTTCTTTAAGGGAACCAGAGGGAAATTTTTGCATTTTCTGAAGTTGAAAATCAAGATGCTATTGCATGAGAAGAACATCTTGAAGACACAATAGATTGGTCAAATCAAGAAAGGCTAATGTTCAAGAATTCAGACAGTGACAGCGACACAGAAGATGGACATACACGCAGTGGGAGAGTGTTCTCAGAAGTCCACCTTGCAAACTTGTTTAAGCATAACTATGGGGAGGAGGGTTTCTACAGTGGATAAGAAGTAGAACTGACAGACGAAGAACATTCTGAACCCGCTGGGATAGAGGAAGGTAAAGTTGAAGAGCTTCACCGGGAAGAACCTGAAACTTTAGAAACTACGCAGACCATTGAAGTAAGTCTTGTTATCCCTCCTATTGATTCAGTAGTATTAAGCAACCAGAGTAATCCCAACCACTAAAGCGTCTAGAGCATTGTCAATAGTAGTCCACCACACATTCAGTTAGGAACCCTAGGAAGATCTATTGCAGATGAGATGAGGTTTCCTATCTTTAGGGGAGATGGATCTGAAGATCCTGATCAACACTAGTTCCTATGTGAAGTGGTATGGAATATTAAGAATGTCACAGATGAAGCTGTCAAAATAACTCAGTTCAATACAACTCTCAGAGACCATGCACTGAGTTGGTACATGAAGCTTGTCTAAGGACCTGCACAGCCTAAACCATTGAATCAGATTAAGAATGCATTGATTGCAGAGTTTAAGAAACCCAAGTCAGAGTCATAATGTATTACAGATCTGAAAGAGATCAAGAAGAAGGTGGTCAAACCTATTTGGGAGTTCAATCAGAGATTCAAAACCTTAACAGGCTGATTGACTTTTCAGATCCTAGATGAAACAAAGAATGGTTCATTGTTGCCCTCTTACCACACATAAAATTTCCTCTGATGCAATAGAATATTTCTTCACAGGTTGAGGTGTTGGAGATCACCATGAATTTAGAATCATCCCCTATGGGAGAATCCAACTCCGGTATGAGCCAGATCTTGATTCAGATAACTAGTTTGTCTCTGTAGGTCGAAGATATGAAGAAAGACAAGGGAAAATATAAAAGAGAAGACATCTAGTGTGTCAGATGCATATTAGAAGGCCATGACAAGGAACATTGTCCCCTATTCAATGAATACTTGGCTTCTGGAGCTTCAAGCCCTCTGAAGCAAGTCACCTTACCTTCGTGCGAGGTATGTAGAAACAAACATCGCCCTGGTGAGTGCTATTATATGAAAAAGTATGTTAAGACACTTACAAAATTGTACTGCACCTTCTATAAGTCTATAGGACATGATGATAGGGATTGTAGGGCTTACGATCTCATGCATGAAAGGTCGAGAGACATATATAATATTCAAGGCGAAGTATAACAAGAAGGAAACACTACGCAGTATAAATCTCCTGGGAGAGGAAACTTCAATCCTTGCGGTGGATTCATAGGAAGAGAACGAGGAGGAGGAATGAGTCGAGGTTGAGGACAGATCATCTGTTATAACTACACATAGCCAGGACACCTTGCAAGGGATTCTCAGAACCCTTGTACCACTTGCTGCTACTACATCTTGTTTGACCATGTTATAGAAGATTGTCCTATGCTTCTAGCTAAGCTTCAGGAAAGATGAGGACCTCAGCAGAACCTGCAAGTGCAACTGATATATGTTGAGCCTCGCAAAGAAGACCTTAGATTCGTTGTTATAACAAGAGGAGGCATTGTCATAGGAGATGACAGAATAACCCAAAGGAAGATTACAGAATATTCAAGAATCAGGAAAGCTACAGATAAAACACAAATGTTTGATGCAAAGAAAGAAAGACACATGTTTGAGGAAGCCAGAAAAGAATTCAGAGGAGAACAAGATTCTCCATCGAAGAAAAAACCAGAAGTAAGAGAGTATGGAATGCCTCATGCATTCGATCGATGTGCTTCTCTAGAAGAAGGAAAAGAGGTAAACAAGGTCATGGAAATTTTTTATACTTGTATTAAGTTGGTTCAAGATGAAAGCATTGTACAAGAATTACAAAATCTAATTAGACAATATGATCTAGGGAAGATAAAACCCTTACTGAATAGAGCAGTACACCAAATTGGTAAGAAGAGAAGGACAAATAATGAATTACATTTGAATGCTCAAATAGGAGAGTATGAGATAGACTATGTAGACCTCGACTTAGGGTCAGAGGTCAATGTCATGACGAAGAAAACTTGGGCATTGATGGGAAAACCGAAGTTGATCTATTACCCTATCAGGCTTAGGATGGCTAATCAACAAGTTGTCAACCCATTTGGATGATTGGAGCATGTCCTTGTGGATGAGGCCTTGAAAGCCACACCAACAAGATGGTGGGGGGCACAAAAAAGTAACATTACAGATTGGATACAGTGTCATACCATGATGACAACGAGGGTCTCAGCACAAGTAGAAGGCTGCAAAGTTTACTACACAGGTCAAAGCTGCCCAAGGGACCATGTGTGAAACTGTGAGAAAGCCTAGAATCACATCCCTTAAGAGCAGTGGGTACAAAAATTCATCGACATGCTGGACACAACACCTATCAACTGGTACCTCCAAGCAGAATTGTGCCTCATCACTACAGATTGGAAAGGTGTGACTCATAATTGTGTAACTGCCTTCTTATTTGAAATTCAATATCCCTTAGTAGATCAAGCACTATAGATTGTGAGACAAAAAATATTCGATGGGGAATCTAGCCTTCCTTTGGAACAAGAAGAGCATGAATGGACTATGCTTCTCCAGAAATTGCAGGGCTGCTACAACATCAATGTAGATGAAGACGATGATCCGAGGAAGGTGAACATTGTAGAAACAAAGGGACAAAGAGACATGGAAGGACCAGGAGTTGATCTGACATTCATTGGGCAGCCAATAAATATTAAAAAATTCAATAATGGAACAGAGAAGACACCAAATTTTGCAAACGTTGGAGATTATTGGGATGTTGCTACCATTGATAAAATTACAGAGTTACTGCATGAATATTAGGACTTGTTTCCAACCAAGTTAACTGATATGAAGGGAATTAAAGGGCCTATGGGAGAGATGAGGATCCCTTTGAAGCCAGATACTATACTAGTCAAACAGAGACCTTACAGAATAAACCCTAAATATAAGGAGAAAGTGAAAATTGAGATTGACAGAATGCTGGAAGCAGGGATTATAGAACCTATTGAAGAATCAAAGTGGATAAGCCCTATGGTGGTGCAAGACAAGAAAACAGGATAAATCAGGATATGCATAGATCTCAGGAAACTGAATGATGCTTGTTTGCATGACCCCTTCCCTACACCATTCACTGACGAAGTGTTATATAATGTGGGAGGCTAGGAAATATATTCTTTTACAGATAGATTTTCAGGATACCATCAGATCCGAATTGCCAAGGAAGATCGCCATAAGACCACATTTGCAACAGAATGGGGATCCTACCAATATATAGTGATGCCATTCAGATTGAAGAATTCCCCAACCATCTTTTCCAGTGTGGTGGTCGAAGCATTCAAGGAATTTTTGCATAAATGTTTAGAAGCATACTTTGATGATTGGACTATTTTTGGCCTATTAAAAAATCATACTGAATGTCTAAGGCTAATGTTGGATAAATGCAGGCAGTGTCAAATTGCTTTGAACCTGAAGAAATGTATTTGATTTTCACCATTTGGAGTGTTTTTAGGTCATATTGTATGCACGCAAGGATTGCTGGTAGATCCATACAAGATCGCCATTATAGTTGATCTATCCCCTCCCACATCAGTTAAACAGTTGTGCATTGTGTTGGGACACACATGATATTACAGAAAGTTCATTAAGGGATATGCCCAGATTACAACACCCATGGAAAAAATGTTGAACAAGGATTGTCAGTTTAGTTGGACATAGGAATGCCAACAGAGCTTTGACACACTGAAACAGAAAATGGTTACTGCGCCCATTCTGGATTTCCCAGATTGGACCAAGGAGTTTCATGTGCATGTCAATTCATCTTCCATTTCTTTAGGAGATGTGTTAACACATCCAGGAGAAGGATATATTGACCACCCTTTAGCCTTTGCTAGCAGGAAGTTATCCATCGCTGAGATTAATTACACCACCACTGAGTGAGAAGGGTTAGCCATGGTATATGCATTGCAGAAATTTCACCACTACTTGTTGGGAGGACACTTTAAAACGTTTACTGATCACTCCACACTGAAATACCTAGTCAACAAGCTAGTGTTGGGGGGAAGGATATGAAGATGGTTCTTTCTATTTCAAGAATATTATTTTTAGATCATAGTAAATCCAGGGAGAATGAACAAAGGTCTTGACCACTTGTCAAGGTTGGAACATGGTGAAGAACCAACCCGTTTGGAGGATACACTACCGGATGCACAACTGCTAGCCATTAGAAAGATCAATGACCACTTCGCAGAGATAGTCCAGTTCCTATCAACAAGTATGGCACCTAGTGAGTACACAATTCCTCAGAAGAAACAACTAATAGTGCACGCTACAGATTTCTCACTTTTAGCCGGACATCTATACAATATGGGACCCGATGTGATATTGAGAAGATGTGTTATGGAGGAAGAAATACCATTGATCCTTGTAGAATCTCATGAAGGCATCGCAGGAGGACATTTTGCAGGAAAAGAAACTGCACAAAAGGTTCTTAGAGCTGGCCTTTGGTGGCCTACCCTACACAAAGATGCTAAAGACTATTCTAGAACCTGCGATGTATGCTAAAGAGTTGGGAAACCATACAGAAGATATGAAATTCCATTAGCACCACAAATGACCCTACAAGAATTTGAGAAATGGGCCATTGAATTTTTTGGACCAATAAATCCACCAGGAAAGCGTACAGGAGCAAGGTACATAATTACAGCAACAAAATACTTGAATAGATGGGCCAAAGCAAGAGAAGTTAAGGATTGTAGTGAAACTACAGCTTCGCACTTCATATTTGATGACATCATAACCAAGTTAGGATGCCCAAATATCCTTATGAGTGATCAAGGAACACATTTCATCAATAAGACAGTTGAAGCCCTGACTGAATAATTTGCAGTCCACCATCAGAAGAGCACACCATACCATCCACAAGAAAATGGGACAGTTGAAGCATTCAACAAGATATTGGAGACGACGCTCATGATGATTTGCAGTGTGAACAAGGATGATTGGGATTTGAGAGTACCAACAGTATTATGGGTCTATAGAACCACTTGAAAAAAACTAACAATGAAAACCCCCATCAAGCTGGTATATGGTCTTGAAGTTGTTGTTCCAATGGAATATCTGGTACCAAGCCTAAGAATTGTTTCCTTTACAGATATGGATGACCCTCATGCTATCCAAGAGAGGCTTGCACAGTTGGATGAATTGGAAGAAGACAGATTCATTGCAGGATTCCATCAACGAGTTCGGAAGGAAAGAGAGAAGGCCTATCATGATAGGCACATCAAGAAGAAGGCATTCAAAAAAGGTGATATAGTACTGGTATATGACAACAATTTCATAAAACATCCTAGGAAGTTCATAACGCATTGTCTAGGGCCATACGAGATTGAATATGTTACATAAGGAGGAGATGCGCAACTGAAAACGTTGAATGAAGAATGGAAGGAAGGTTTGGTGAATGGGAGTCGGCTGAAGTTCTACTAGGATAGTATGATGCCTCGCAACTCTTAGTGAAGGCATGAAGAAAAGGGTCTAGGTACTAGGTGCAGTTGAAACTGGATACCAGACACAGAAAAGACAGTCTACACAAGGGAAAAAGAGGAGGCATCAAGCAGAACATAGAGGTTTCACTGCGCAGTCAGGAATCGAAGTAAAATAGGAAGATCAAATCTGAAGTGCCTCATGATGAGTCACAGGTGAGTGTTGGGGGCTTTTTGTCCCTTGGTTATGGAAGTATGCGAAGAATCAAGGAAGAAAAGGAAAATGTGAACTTTGCGGAAGACACAGTGACTGTTATTGCGTCGAAATGAACCAAAGAGAAAAAAGGATGGAGTGAAGCTCGAGAAAGAAAGTCATTGGACGAGGAGATCGGGGACGAAAGATAAGAAAGGAAGAAGGATCTTGGACAACTCAACAAGTGGAAAAATCCATCGATGGATGCTTTGGAGAACCATGCAAGAAGGAAGGAAAGACAGGCTGGTGAAGCCCTAAAAATATGGGTCAAGTTAACCTAGGGTTTTAGTATCTAGGGTTTTGACACCTAGGTTTCGACCTAAGGATGTCGGTGAGCTATTGTAATGTATAAATAAAGGTCTAAAGGACTTGGGTCGGGTTGGTACTTTGGGTTGGTATGATATTATTGTTGATCTAGTTGTATTGTAAAAGTGAGTAAGTATTGTAATGAGAGAGAGAAGTGTTGAGAGTGAGAGCCTTCTGGTATTGTATGATCTTCATCTGGGTGCGAAGATCAACCCTGCAACTGGGTGTGTAGGGATGGGAGAGGAAGAGAGGAGAAGAGAAGATATCCGCTAGCCAAGAGCACGGACAAGAACTGTATGCTTTACCTTAATATATTATAGCACAATTCTGTGGATGTAGCCCTAGAGAGAGGGTGAACCACATACATATTGTGTTGTGTGTGACTGGTATTTTATCTTTGTCATTGATATACTGTGATTACATTATTTCTTTAGATATGATAAGTATGTGTGCAGAATAGATCTAAGCTGATAAGTGATATATGAACATTGTGTTGTTCTTGTGTGAGATCCACTTGACATTTCCTTTGGTTGTAGACATCTTTGTCCTGCAACCCCCTCATAAATGCTTCGGGTGAGACTACATCCACTTCACAAGTGTTGCCAAAAGGGCCATTAGTTAGGGCTTGTCGGTACGCTCTTGGAGCTAAACCCTAGGTCTACCCCTGTGCCAACAATCTCGATAGCAAAATGAAAGGTATGGATTAAACAATTAAATGAGAATTTATCCATTACAGAAACAATGTTAATTACCTTGCATATTCATGGAATTATTAACCATCAACAATATAACGAGATTATAATTGTACTTCTATGCTATGTAAGAAAATTTCATAAGTAAACTCAATCATTAGCTAAGAAATATAATTGCAATCTAATTCTACAAAATAAATTACATTAAATGAAATTATGCTATATCTATCTTAACAATTCAAAATGTAATAAAGAAAATGCTTAAAACAAAAATTAAAGCATGACATATAAAAAGTAAACTAATGAATACATTAACTAACAACTAGTTAAGAAAAATCTACATAACAATGGAATAAGCAATCTATAATTAAAAATTGAAACTAATCCTATCCATCCATCAAATGTTTGTTAAATAAGTCATGAAATAAAACTCTATTCTATCCTATTTCAAACTCTGTTTTAAATTTAATTCAAAAAGCATAAAATAAAACACAGTCTAATATCTAATTACACATGGGGTTAGTCTATGAATTTGCAAATTCATTCCTAACTACAAGATCAATTCATACTAATACAAGCCTTCATACTAAGCTGCAAAAAAGAGTTAAAATGATTAAACTACAACAACAAATTAATTAACAAAATAACAATGCATGTACATGAAATAAAAAGAGGCATCTAAGCTATAAAATACATGAACACCTTAAAGAATAGTTACCAGACTATTGGTGGGCCCCCCAACAACTTGTGCTCACTTCCTAAAGGCACACCACGAACTCAGCAAATTGATTTCACCATTAAAACTAAAAAACGCAGTTTCTATATAATCTGGCATTGAAAAATGGCAAAACAAAGTAAAATTATGTTTATCTCCAATACATTGGTTCTTCTACTGCTTAACTTCTATCTGACCACCACGGTGGTATTTATAATATTTACAGACCAAGTGGTCGACCACAGGAGGGTCAAACCACTTCTAAAATCGGAAAATTACATTAATGGTGCAGTAACTGCCGAAATAGAGCGAGCCAATAATTTCCCTGATTAACAACTTAAAATGAGTTGTCAAGGGTTCAGTAGCTAGAGGGGGAAAGCACGAGAAAAACACATGTTCTTGATTCACCCACGACTGGCCGCCAATACCATAACAGCCAAATCGCCCACCATTTTTGTGCAAGACGCAGTGTTGGACGAAGTGTTGGACCGGGTACCCGATCAAGCACTGGAAGGAGTGCCAGGATGAGTGCCGGAAGCAAAAATGTGATGTATTTTTTCCCTGTAACACAAAAAAACGTGAATTAGATCCTTGGAAACATAGAAATGTGATAAATTATACTCAATATCAACATTAAACATGAATCATACATACCTGGTGTAGATCATACCATTTTAGCACAAAATTATTCAAAACGCTTCTCCAAAACATGAAAAACACATATGTACATTCGGAAAAAGTGTCTAATAATTGTCATAAAATTGATCATATCTCAGGCCCAACGCTTCTTAATGTATGTCAGTGTTCTTGTCGTCCCCGGAGCACTGTTTGCATCTAAAATCATGTACCAGTCTAGTGCGCGGTCTCTTAGCGTAATCGATATATGTGTAAGTTTGGTATCTTCATCAGTGATATGTTTTGATTCACAGATCTTTGTACAAATGAAAAAGTGTTTCTCAGGGTCTTCTGTTGATGCTCCTCAAAATTCTAGTAACCTGATGGTGGGATCGTGTCCTGCCATTCTGAATGTTGAGCTACTACCTCTGCATGGTGTAGATACTTGACTAGTACTACTTGAACTGGCTCCTCCAGTTGTTTTCCCTTGTGTAGATGTACTTCTTGCTGTCTGACTGCTTCTAAAATTCGATTGTCTAAACGATGGTGTTCTCTTTGGTGTATTAGTTGCACATGGGTTTATGGGTTCCACACCGACATTACTATGGATATGATTGCTTCCTTCTCTTCCCGTTCTTGGACTTCTCATCTTCCTCTCATATGTTGTGCACAAGATTTCCTCAATCTTCTCCACATCCCGAAGATCCTCTACCTCTTCCTCATCACTCACCAATCCTTCCCTCACGGTTACAAATCTCTTCTTGGTATTCACCTTGTATTGGTAGGGTACTCTACTACACATCTTTCTAGTTGTCTCCATGATCTACTTGATCTGGTCATCTTCCATCAGGATCAGGTCCAAGGGTTCCTCCTTCTTTCCCTTATCCTTTCCCCCTTCCATTTCTCCTCTTTTTGTCAGTGCTTCCCCCTCCCCCATGCACGCAGGGAATTTTAGTTGTCTCACTTCATTGTCAGTACTCCGTTGTTATACAACAATATATTAATAGAAGTATATAGTGATAGAATGTACCTTCCTCGAGGTCCTCGTAGAAACTCTTTCTCTGCTGCGCTGTACAACTTCGATGTGTCGATCACAAACCCTGTTATAAAACCTACCACAATACTGTCAAGCCAAAAATCTACTACACGAGTGAACTTGTTGTTCACCTGCTGAAGTTTCTCAATCTGTACTGGGGTCCACTCTAGCTGTTGAATCAGGTTTGTTGCGTGGTTATCCTTCAACCTTAGTATCCACTCCTGCAATATATGTGGAAAATCACATAAAAAGACTTTGTGTAAATCAGTAAACACATATTTCTCAAGATATTTGGGAGGTGTTAGTCTAGGTTTTCTATTGTCTTTCTGTGCAAACTCTAGCTCCTTAGTTCTTAGCCAAGTTTTGATATCTTCTTTTGTGGGATTCCACGGTCTCAACATTCCTTTCTAATGGCTCATTTCTCTCTACCCTAACCTTTTCTTGATCCGCCTCCAACAAATATTCGACTTATCTTATCTACTCAACCCTCTCTTGTTCCTATCAACGACAATGAAACCATTTGTTGGTTACTATTCTTCTATTCTGTCTGCGTTTATTGACCTAGGGCTCATGTCTGTCGGGTTTCCAACAAAGCCTCTAAAACTATCGACCCTCTTGGTAAACCAAAAGGCAACAAAACGCACAGGATGTGCTGTGCAGTCTCACCCGAGATAGCTTTAATGGGTGGTTGTAAGACTCAAGTGTTTACAACCTAGGATTGAGTGTAAGATAAGAGAGCTATATATTGAAACATTTATCATAACTTGTAAACAAAGTATACTGTTATCGACGAATTAAGAAGGAAATATAACAAATCATTCATTCAACATAATAATAACAGTTGAAGACAATAAATATATGCATGCATTCATCACATAACACAGATGTTACCATGGTCCACCCCCTCCTGGGATATGAACATAAAGATTTGTCTCTTATCTCTTTTATTATAGTATTTCCACATCTACAGTGTCGCGCGCTTACAACTCTTCTCAGTCAGGTAAGATCGGTATGAGGCAGACTATATCGCACCAGGCTTACCAACTTGTGATATAACCCTCAATATATACCCTCTCTCATCTTCTCTAGATCGACAACTTATAAAAAATATATCATACAACAAAATGTCTCATATCGCATCAACTCGTGCATTACTAAGGAGACTCTTTCTACAATAACAACAATAGTCAGAACATAAAACCTCTAACCCCCACTATGATACCTAAGTATCGATATTTATACATTTTTGTCTCTTAAGCCATTACAATACATTAACAAAACCCTAAACCTACCGTGGTTAGGTCTTCCTCACATGTACGCGTTCTATTCTTCCTTTTCGCTGTCGCTTTCCTCGTGCATGCTTTCTTTCCCAAAATCGCCTTATTTTTCCACCTCGGCCTGCCTCCAACAACTTGTCTGTTTGTGAATTAGTTTTCATGACTGAAAAAGGCTATTATGCAGAGTCGAGTGGGAAGCAATTTGTGGCAAGATGATCCCAACTTTTAGAGTTCAGTTTTTTATTTTTTGTCAGAGGTCCTTTTGTATGGTCCATCGGGAATGTCTAAGTTTGACTTTGGTCCGAAATTTCTGCATGAAATTTTGTAAAAAGATTGACTCTTTGGTGAATTGGAATGGAATATAGGATTTCTTTATGTCTCATCTATCTTTATTATCATCTTGGTGTCTTTACTTCTGTCCCTACATTTATTTCAGCAACCATTATATTTAGAAAATCAATTTAAAATGAATTTTCCAGCAAGCTTTTATTTATAAAAAAGACTAGCCTAAGCACTTGTAATTAATATGTGTGAGTTAGGATTTTATTTTTTATGGCTATAAACATAGGGTGATATTCTCATCTATTTTTCTTTAGCCAAGAAGAATCTGAAAATTATTGAGAAAGATCACTTCATATCTTTTCCTCAACATTGATTTGGCAACCATATTGGGGAGATCTTCAATATCTCTTTGGTTAATTTTCATACTCGATTTTCATAGATATATCTATTTTTCTGATATTGATTCTTTGACTGTTTTATTTCTTAATGATTGTACCTGTTACAAGGAAGCCCAATATTGAGCCCAGTCTTCAAGATCAGACCAACATTGCTTTGAATTTGTTTAACACAATTTTAGACACCGCCAATACCCGTGTTGAGCTTAATCATTCTTGGGTAGCAATTGAACGAGATATTATTTCCCAAGAAAGTTGGGAAGCTAGTCGTAGACATCCTAGAAATCAATAGTAACCTTATTTTTTCTTCATCCTTGGCATTTCTTTCATGTCCCTAGACTCTCGTGCTTTTAGAAGAAGAAGAGGCTTATCACCTAAAATCAATCCTATTGCTGAAATAGGATGAAGGAACATTGTGTTATCTTCCCAACAAAGTGCTCTAATGAGAAATTTGTCTGATTCATCCAGTTCTTCCTTTTTTCCCTCATCTATCATCCACAAGAGGAATCTAGTGGGGGCTCTGGTTGCACTGGAAGCACTTCATATTCTCATTATTCATCTTCGTCAGTGATTGGTAGCTTATATAGCGACCATATCCATGTCCAATCTACCACAAACCCCACCAAATTCATTAAAAATTACGGGCTTTTTCAGTTTGAAGAAGATGCCACAACCACACTGTGGCATGTGTCATGTCCTCTTAACCTAACACCTTCTACTCATCCACTTCCTAAGTTTAAAGAGGATCTTCCTAGGTTTTCAGGAAATAACATAGTCATTACAAAAGAACACCTGGTGGCATTTTCTAATGCTTTTCATAACATAGGAGCCAATGACAATGATACTTGAATGCACTTAATCATCAATTCATTGGAAGGAAAGGTTGCAGATGATTTCTTTGGCCTTCCTCATAAGATTTTGTCTACCTAGGAGGAATTATGCTATTGGTTCCGATCCACCGATGGGAAATCTAAAAGCCCATCCAAGAAGTTAAGGGAATACAATAACATCACCTATAAGGATGGTGAGACTATCAAGTCTTTCAACTTGTGTTTCACCAAGTTATATAATCAAATCCATGAACTCATTCGCCCTTAGAACCAAGCTGCTTTCATGAATTACTACAATGCATTACCTTCCCCATACCATCATAGGATTGAGGAAAAATCCATTTATAATCTCGGTTCCTCTCTACATACTTTTTCAGAGTTTGAACCCTCAGAACCAAGCCACTTTAATGCATTACTACAATGCATTACCTTCCCCATACCATCATAGGCTTGAGGAAAAATCCATTTATAATATCGGTTCTACTTTGCATACTTTTTCAGAGTATGAAGAGCATCTTGAAAGAACAGATCTTTCCCAGGAAGAATCAGTTAGACAGACAGACATGTCCGCCCTCTTACAACTAGTACAAGATATGAACAATTGTATGATAACATTCGAGCGAAAAGGGATTGTCTCACCTCTGGAGCATCATCCTCTTCTGCACCCCCCTTTAGAATTCCAATTGAGAATAATTTTAAGCCCAAAGCTATCTTTCCTCAAAGTTGGTGTAACTTCTGTGAGGAATCCACATGTGAGGTAAGGAAGAGTGCCAGAGATAAGATCTTTGGTAAAATACCAGAAGCTACTATTGTTGTCTTATATTTTTCAGAGCTAGAAGATGTCATGATCATCAATACTAGGAACAAAGCCTATGCTCCCAAGGGAAAATTTGATCCTCCACGCATTTATTCTAGACCGAGCTCTCATCCTCACCCGCTGCTACTGTTCAAGTTCCTAAGGTTCCTGAGAGTCAAGTAATTACCTCCCCTCTCCCCTCTTCCAAGTACAATATATTAAATAAGTTGGCCAAAATCAAAGCAGATGCAACCCTTATAGACATGGTTTTCGTCCCTGAACAACAATGGCATCTGAAACAATTCATGGAAGGAAAAGCTTCTGTCGTAGACAATATTTCTAAAGAGGTAAACAAAGAGGATTCATATGTAAATAAAGTAGGTGTACATAAATTTAGATACCCTGTAAAAAATCCCCCTTTTTATATTTCTTTAAAGATTATGGATAAGATCTCCCATTATTTCCTCATTGATGGAGGTTCGGGCCCAAGTGTGATGTCGAAGATTATTATGGAAGAGATAGTATTGTCTTATACAAATGAAAATTCCAGAATCATGATCTCCTATAATATCCTACAACAAATGACCATAGGTGAGATTAAATATGTAACCTTAGTTTCGTGCGCACACCCTGAAATAAGGACAACCCTTAATATTTAGGTAATTGATATGCCTGTAAGAAATTACTCAATTATATTGGAAAGAGATTGACAAGTCTTAATAGGTGGATACCTCTCACTCGATGGGACAAATTTGTCTGTTCCTTGGAATGGTAAGAAAATTATAGTCCTTAGAGAAGGAAGGATTTCACCCTACATAGAGAGTTTTCCACAACCTAGTGTAAACTATATCGAGGAATATCTAGGAGTATATTCCATCTTTGCTGAGGAGGATAATATTCCTTTGGAACAAATTGATTTATATGATGAAATGTGGCACATGTACTTTGATGGTTCACGATTTGATGAAGGTAATGGGGTTGACATTATCCTGGTTTCCCCTATAGGGAAAATTCATAATTTGTCTTTGTAACACCCTGTTTCCCCCAACTTGTAAATATAACTGGATTGGCCAAGAACTATGGAAAACTCATACATGTGAATATGTGATGTAAATGGACCTTGAGGAAGAGGTCAATGAATGTGAATAACATTCTGAATTTATTGCAGGACTGCTGATGAGGGGATGTGCAGAAAAAGAGACCACGATGGCGGTGGAAGGCACCTGAAAAGGTGGCGTTAACTTCCACCGAGAATTAAATACCGTATTTGGACTCCACTGGCCCGGAGAACCAAAAGAGGCTCGCTGGCACTAAAATTCAATGCCTCGCAGGCTGGTAGGCGGATGGCTTGATGAGAGATGGGATGGTGAACCGCCCATCCGTAGAGCTGTCAGGCCTGATCGGCGCGAGGGTAATCGTGCCACATGCAACCTCGCGAGAGGATAAGGTGTATGGCAGAGATGATTGAAAGGTTAGACATGAGGGGAACTCTGGCAGTTTTTATGCAGAGTGAGTGATAGCAGAGAGGAAGGGATTGCAACCTTCGCTCCTGGTCACTGGCAGACAGAGAGACGCAGTCTCAGAGCATCGTGGTCTCAGCTCAGGGGTGGCTAGTGGTAAATCCGTTGGGAGTCGCTGAGCCTACGGTTGGGTGGAAACGAGCACCCCTCTCAGCAGTTGCCCATACTTCGGGGGTCATTTCTGATAAGTGTTTTATATATATTGCCTCTTGAAATTCATAGACTGATATATGTATATACATGCTCATAGGACTGTGAAATTGTGAATGATTTCAGTGTTAGAATGTTTGTGCAGTGTTTGATAAGAATGAATAGATATATGCTTATAACAGAGGAAACCATGGATGACTTATGTTGATTAAGGGGATTGATTATGCATGAGCTAATTCGAGTCAGAATTCCAGTCCATCCTCGGGAGTTGGTTTCCCTTTGTCTGTTTCCAGGAATGCCCTGGATTAGATCTCTTCACAGACATTTCCTTCTTAGAAAGGTTCACCAAGAACCCAAAAAATAACAGGACTTGAACGCACAAGTATTAATAACCCTATACGAAGAGGAATAACCCTCTTAAGATTTTAAGGTAGCAGCATAGGGATAAGTAAAAAATCGACGGACGAAATCCTATCGAAAGAACCATGGTCATTCATGACCCTCAGATTGGCGTAAGTAGTAGGAGTGTTATACCCCTTACTCCTTTTTCCCCCTATCTCCATGAATAGCGAGGAAATCGGGTTCGTAGGTTCCCCAATATCCAAGAGAACATTTGAACCGATGATCTTTCCACATCCACGAAGTAGTGGAAGAATGCACAAGGTGGGACAATTTGAGCCATTGGATCTCATTCAGAAATCTCGTCGATTGTTGGATCGGGATAAGATGCTCGGAGTTTAGTCTCCAGAGTGTGTGTAGGGAGGACGGATCTAGACCGTTAGATCTTGGTCCAATTACCCGTCAACCATCGGATTGGACTGGAACTGTCTGAGGGTTGCCATAGAGAGTTGGGATATCATCCTTCCCGTGGATAGGAGATCAGGGAAGTCCAAAGGGAAAACCCCAGTAAAATTTGAGCCGTCCATTTTAAGAAACAGGTGTCAAAAATCCGTAGAGAGTCGGGATATCCGACATCGGGAAATTGAAGTTCCCGAGGTCGTGAGAATTAGGACTCTATAAGTATCAAAGTAGCGAGACCAAATATGAACCATCCATCAGGGTGATATATGTGGCGGAGACCTGAGAGAGTCGGCAAATCGATATTTCTGAGGTCGAAAGAACCGGGACATAGAAAGTCTCGAAATCCCGTAGGAATCGAGACCGTCCATTTGAGGATACATGTGGCAAAGATCGGAGCCATCGAGGAAGGCTCGACAAGGAAGCCGTCTATCGGCATTTGGGTCATCAGGAAATCGAGGATCCCGATGACAAGAGGTTTGTGCACTTTGAAATCGTGAAACGTGATACCCCGATTAGTGGGGGACAGCTGTCAGCATATCTAGAGAAGTGGAAGCCCCTTGAGTGGGAGCTAGCTGTCGGCATAGCGGATAAGGAGGATTAAGACTCGTGAATAGGGGTAAAAGGATCAGAGCCATCCATCCGAGGAGGACAGGTGGCAGAGATCCAGGGATCTCATGAGCTCGGAGGTTCACGAGGTAGGAGTCCAAAGTTTGGATGCTCCAAGTCATGAATGGCGAAGCCACGAGAGGATCAGAGCCATCCATCTGAGGAGGACAGGTGGCAGAGATCTAGGGATCTCGTGAACTCAGAGGTTCACAGGGTAAGGGTCCAAGAATTTGGTGCTCCAAGTCGCGAGACGCGAGGAGCGAGAAAGAAGGGTAGCCGTTGGATCTAGGTCACAGGAGAATCGTCGGATCTACACTTAGAATCGTGTATCGGGGTTTCGTAGGTTGAAGCCCTTGATCTTGGAAACAAAAGTTGTGAAGTCCTGCGGCACAATATCCTGACGAGATAAGAACCGCCCATTATTTGGGACGCGTGCCAGGAGATCCCGAGGAGTCAGGAATCCCGTAGGCGTATGCATTTTGGCATCGCAAACCCCGAAACCTCGATGAAGGGATAAGGTTGTGGTCACGGGGTGATGGTCACATGGACCAGGGGCTGAGCCCATAGGGCTAGCATGAAAAAGGCGCATCGAGAATCGGAGAATCACGAGTCTTGGGGACGTTCGCACATCGACATTGAAAACGCCGAAATCTCGATAGGAGCCTAGGACTGTGGCCATATGAAGGCAGGTCACGTAGACCAGTAGCATAGCTGGTAGGGCTAAGGTGAAAATGAGCTCATCGGTAATCGGGGATTATGTCCCTTGAGTAAAAACAAAAAAATTTACTACGTTATAGTGGGTATGTGACAGTCTTACAGGTTAGAGTTTGCATGTACAAACCATGTCACTGAATTCTTAGATTTATTATTAGGCATTGAAAATGCCTATAATCTCGGTTGTGGCCACCTTTCCGTTTTTGGAGATTCTAAGCTTGTTGTTAACTTGGTACATAAAATTTACTCTCCTAGTGACAAATTGATGGAACAATATACCCAAACTATTTGGGCAATTATCTCAAACCTATTATCTTTCAAAATCACTCATGCTAAGAGGGAGTTAAATTCAATGGATGATCAGTTGGCTATATTTGCATCTTCTCCTAATCAACAACCTTTTCCTCATAGGCATGATTGTTCTTTTCAATCTCGATATCATCCACATATCCCTGATGGGGTAGAATCTTGGCAGGCCCTACCTAACGATGAGAGTTGTTGTTCTTTCATTCAAGATGAACCTCCTAAACCCATGGAAATTATATCCATAGAAGATGACAAGATTCCTAAGGGCTTGAATCCTCTTGAGAGTTTGTCTTCATCAAGTGGTGTAGGCAATAAAGAAAAACATAAATAAGGGGAGTTACGAAGGAAGGTGGGTGAAACCATATCCTTGAATATTGGGGCATTCAAATCTTCAAAGAATGTTAAAATAGGTGCCAAATGTTATGATAAAGAAGAAATGAGGTTTGCCAAACCACTTGGTAGATTTCAAGAAGTGTTTTATTGGTCTTATGAGGATCTTTGTGGTTTTGATCTCGTTCTTACACAACATGCTATTCACATCAAGGAAGGCATGAAACCAGATAGGAAAAAACAAAGACTTATTAACTCTGCATCTAAAGCGACTTTTCAAGGGGAGTTGTAAAATTTCTTAAAGGATGGGATTATTTTTTCAGTCTACTCTGAATGGGTTTCCAATTGGGTTCCTACATTGAAAACCGTTGATCGTATTAGAACCTGCATTAGTTTTCTCACTTTCAGTCAATCTATTATGAGAAATCCTTTTCCTACAGTAGTTTGTAAGGTCACATATGAGTCCCTTGCTTGAAATTTTTTTGGGTTACAGTAAAATCAAAGGAAAAAGGGCAGATGTTCACAAAACCACTCTTATCACATATTGGGGTACCATGACTTAAAAATGCTTGTTTTTTGGTTTACATGATGCAAGTACTTCTTTCAAAAGACCTATAAACATAACTCTTGATGAATTGATCAGTACCCATATCTACCTTGATGGTCTAATCATATAAGTTAAGGGGATGATGATCACTTCGGGGTTCCAAGTGTTATTTTTGGGTCCTTTCAAAATTGCTTTTGTCCTAGACACTAACTCTTACATTCCAAAGGATTTACAGGAGCAATTGTTTTTCTCTAGCACTAACGGTTCTCCTTTGAAACATTACGAGGGACCGACGTGAAAAGTTATAATGATGTTTATATTTTTTGTATACTAGTAGCCTAGCTATTCTTTCAATTTTGCGCTTCTCTTTTCTGCTTTACAATAGTTTGACTTTTGCCTTCTGTGTTAAAACATTTCTTGTTTCTTTTCATTTCTATCATTTATTATTGTTGTTTTAATTTTTGCAATTCTACTTCTGTCCAGATTTTGTTTCCTACCATATTTTAGTTAATTTGGTCAAAGTAGGATGTTGGATCAATTTTTCCATAGTGACACTCCTGCAAAGCATTGCTAGTCAATAACAATCAAGATTACAAAACTGTTATGATGTTTCCTCTGAAGGCACCCTTGAATTTGTTATATATATCTACTACTTTCTTATAAAGAGTTGGTTATCTCCTGCTTCTTCTTTCCATTTCTTCATCCATTGAGATTTTAAAAGAGAAAGCCCATAATTTGTCTCCTTGAAGTAAAGAGAAGATTCCAGTTGAATGATTATGCATATAGTGGTAAAACCCCTCATACTTAACACTTAACATGAGTTATTACCAAATTCCTGGTCATTTTTTTCATTTAATCTGCTCACTTCCCTCTATTGCATGATCTTCTTGGTTATATCTTCTTGACCTGTTGTTCTTGGTCTGCGAAACCATGAGTTTTGAGTTCTAAATATGTTGAAAACAAATTTCCCTGTGGATTCACCAGTTTGTTAATGATTAAAATCACAACGAGTGTTTTTTGCCAGCAAAGTATTGCTAAAGCCTATTATTATAAGCTAACAATATAAATAATACTAGTAGGTGGGACCCCCTTGTAGATTGGGAAACAATATCTGGTTCTCATTTGATGTTTGTGCTGTTATTCGACACTGCTTACATGGTTGATGAAATATTGGTTTTATTGGCGATTGATAAGGCCTATTATGTGTTGGTTCTAATTGCGACAATGGGATGATGGATAAGGCATGTTATGTATTGTTTCTCCTGCTCTAGGCTCTAATTTCATGTTACGATGGACTATGTTATCCATGGTTATCGTTTCTATATGTTCATGGATTTCTTATTGTGGCACCTACACAATAAACATGTTAGCAACAACACATAAGAGAAATTGAAAAGAAATAAAAGCAACCTAAGAAAAATGCAAAAGGAAGAAATCTAATTATGTTCTTGTGCTACATGCATTAAAATTTAAATGGTTGTTGTTAATCCTAGCAATAAGGTGAGAGTTATGTAATTTGTTGTGTTATATGGAACATGGTTGATATGTGTTTTTGCATAAGTTGGCAGTGGATAAATGAGATATGGGTCACGCTATTGGCAATTAGTGGGTGATGGTTTCGATACATGGTTTAATTGAAAGAGTTAATGGGAAGGTGGATGGCATGTACTAAGGAATTAACTGACTTGGGGTGGAGGTGACATGAATTTACTGCACATCGCCCTTAATATTTCCATTGGACACCACCCTAGTCGGGCTATTGTTCAACTGTGTTTGTTGTGGTTAGGCTCTGACTTTCAAGTAGAGGGAGAACCGCTCAGCCAATTCACATTTTAAGGTGATATTGGTTACATGTAAGTCTTTTTGTCCATCTATGAATTTTCTCTAGTTATGAAATAGATAGTGGCTCGGTATGTATGGATTTGTGCTTTCCTTGAGTGGGGCAACTGTGTCAATTCATGATAATTTTCTGGAATGAATAGTTGGTGGTTTTCATTGCAATAGAGTTTGAAGTCACAAATTTATTGGTCGTTCTGAGTGTTGGCAGCCATAAAGGCTCTCTATCATCCTTGTTGGTTTTAGTCGAAGGGTTTCATTTGGTTTAGAGTGGTTGTATGTATCCATGCCTTCATATTCCATACCTAGTCTTTTGTTCTTATGGGGTTTATTGGTTTTGAACACCTTGTGTCACTGTGCTTTTCTCCAATTTGATATGAGTTCATTCATGTTACTAATGTTGCACAGTGGCTCGTGATGGATATTTCACCAAATGGATTTCTTAATGTGACTGTTATTTCTTGGCCCTATCCTATCTCAACATTCTCGGGTTGCTTGGGAAACCATAAGGGTTATATCCTATGTGTTCTAAGGGTTGTGACAGGATCGGAATGAAACCTTGGTTCTCTGTTAGTAATCTCTCCTATCACAAGATTATCACCCTGTCTACAAAGTTATTTGTTGTATACCATGTGTGTGCACCACTGGTCTTAGAGGTTCTCACCCGATAATGGGAGTCAAATCCTTATATCCATGTGTTGGTCCACAGAGAAAACCCTTGATTTCTAAAGCCCTAGTTTTAATAGAGGAAACCATTATGTTCATCAAGGATACTATTTGTTGTTTTGAGTTGTTGGTGTATGGTTGACAGTGTTCAATTTCTGGCTTTTCTCTGTTTATTATGTTGATAGTGGTGTTGGTTTTTGTATTTAGTCACTGCATTAGTTATTATGACAATCTAATTGGTAAAATCCGCATCGTAATTAGTTGATTGGAGAATTGGTTTCAATGCACAGTCATTGCCCCTTACATTTCAATTGTTAATTGTTAACCCAACATTAGTTTACAATTGATTAATGCACAACGATGCTTCATGTGTAATTCTTGGGTATGTGTGGATTTCCTACAACATTTTAAGTTGAGTTGATGATTGTTGTGACTGTGTGTTTTTAATTTCCAAATGGAGTGTTGCAATTGTGGTAATTATGGAACAACCATCCACTGTATTTGTTATCGATATTATTTTATTGCGCCATCAGAGAGGGTCATAAGTTTGTAAACATGGTTTTGTTGCATTTTGATCGTTGTATGTTATAAGATCGGGCATGTTTTTTATGCCTTGTTGTATTGGATTGATAGCCCAACACTGTGGATGTTTAGATTTAGAATGATTGAACTTATACAGTCACATCAATCCCCTTTATTTTTTGTCAGATGCTTGTGTATTCCACAACATAGTGTGTGTTGAATGGTGATGGTTGTTTGTGAGGTTAAATGGAAAGTCAATATCTTTGCATTTAAAATATTAATGGTTGTATTTGGCTATTTGTTATGTGTATTGATGAATATCATGTTTCATAGTAGAGATAGGTACAGGATCTATGACAACATAATCTCATTACAATTCAATTATTAAATGAATTAGAGGAAGAGATCGTGCACATTTTTTGTGTCTTTATTTAATGATTGAAATAATTCGTGGGCAGTGGTTGATAAGTGGGTGCTAAGTAGAGTGGAAATAATTGATTGTGTATTCATTTGGGAATTGTTTAAAATATTAAATGGATAAGTGAGATGAAACAGAGTTCCCCTACAGGTTTTTGTGGAATGCATACTATCATGTTTGATGACGTTGTGTTAAATATTTGGTTACGAGCAGTGAGCAAGTTAATGGACATAATTGTTTGAACTGTGCATAGTAGTTGTTTTTTGGGTCACAATGGTCATTTGGTTAGCGTTATTTCCTTTTACATAATGATTTTATGGATTACTTAATTAATGTTATGAACAATATCCTCTCTCTTTCCCTATCATTATTTCTTTTTTTGCTCATTACAACCCCATCACCTTCCCACATTCATTTTTCACTTCCTGTTCTAAAATTTAATTACAGTCAAGAAGAGTTATGTATTAAAGAAGTTTGAAGTCACATTTTCTTGTTGGATCATAGTGATATTTTATTTGGTTTGCATTACAGTTGGTTATTTTTGTCTTTGAGAAGTAACCATGTTTATTTACTCCCTCTTTTTATTAATTTTTTCTCAATACAAACCCCTTGTATATCCTAGAACCTTTTGTTCACTCCCTGCTCATCGAAAACAGTTAAACAATTTGTATATCGGATTGGATTGCATGAGTTTGATATGTTGCTGAGCCAAAATATATTTCATATGTTTAAAGAGTTGTCATGTATGGTTGTTAAAAGGACTATTTGATAATCAATAATGCATGCAAAAATGACCTTTTCCCGCCGAGGTAGCTATGGAAGAGGAAATTGAGGTAGAGGTAATTGGAACAAAGGTCCAAGAAGGCCAAGATTCTCCATACACTTTGATGTTGACTTGCAAGAGTTAGACCAGTTGTTTCAGGCCATATTTTTCAATTGGATTGGGAAAGGGGTGGTCCAAACTAGGCCTGAAAGGAATCCCTTCCAAGTTACACAAGCCCTTGGTATTCACATTCCCCCTCATGTCTCATTGCAACCCGAGGTTCCCAAAAATGATGGATGGAAAGATATTGTCCACCCGACAGTCTCCCAACATCGTGGCTGGCCCAATTTTTGCTTACCTACTCCCCTACCTGTTAAACAGATTGCCCAAGTTGCACCTATCCACTCACCAATTCATTCATCTCATGCTAGCAAAAGGTTTAAAATTGAGGCCCACCATGCCCTTGAAAAAGGAAAATCCATTGTTGTCCCTTCCTCGCCCTCCAATGGCTCTGATAAATCCATGTCTTCCCAAATGCATTTCAGCGATGATTGTTCTCACGTGATCAACGAGATTAGGCCTAAAGGCTCAACGCAACTAAAGGCTCAACACAACGAAAGGAAAATTCAAAAAAATCAAAGGGTGACAACAACAATCAAGGAAATATTGCATCTCAGAGTGGGAAATATGGTTTTGAGTTTTTATGTTATTTATTGTTGATGATAGTTGACTTCAGAAGTTTTGGGCAACATGTTTTCTTTGGATATATGAGTAATATATTTTTTGAAAATAATTTCAAATATCAATGATCTAAATTGTCAAATGTTAATGTGATGATGGGAGTCACAAGGAGGGGTGTTTTTCTTAATTAACTAGTTATGTTATGATTGTTAATAAGATAAAGGGAGTCACAAGGAGTCTCACCTACTAGTTATTATTTATTTATAACCCTTATTATGATTATTACATTCCCCCCTAACTAAAAAGTTGGTTGAGTCTTTAGTTAACTTAAATAATGAGGTAGTTCAACTACTTCAACCAATTCTAATTTGGTTAAAGGAAAAAGGAAAGGGAGGAACATGAGGAGGATAGAAGGAGAAGCATACTAAGGATTTCTATTTGAGTTTATGTTGAGATAGTTCAGTTTTCATTCATTCCTTAATTTATCACAAGACTAATTTTTTTTTATCATAGAAGGGTCTTATTGTAGACAACAAGATTCAGGGCTGAATTACATCATTTAGACACTTGCTTTTCAGAGGTGTTGATCTATCTTTGATAGTCTGTGTAGACTTGTCTGTTTGTGAATTAGTTTTCATGACTTACAAAGGTTATTGTGAAGAGTCGAGTGAGAAGAAATCTATGGCAAGATGATCCATCTTTAAGAGTTCAATTTTTTATTTTCTGTCTGAGGTCCTTTTGTATGTTCCATCGGGGATGTCTAAGTTTGACTTTGGTCTGAAAATTCTGCATGAAATTTTGTAAAAAGAATGAATCTTTAGTGAATTGGAATGGAATAAAGGATTGATGTATGTATCATCTGTCTTGATTATTATCTTGGTGTCTTTACTTATGTCCCTACATTTATTTAAGAAACCATTATATTTAGAAAATCACATTAAAATGAATTTTCCAGCAAGCCTTTATTTATAAAAAAGACTAGCCCAATCACCTGTAATTAATACGTGTGAGTTAGGATTTTACTTTTGATGGCTATAAACATAGGGTGATATTCCCATCTATTTTGATTTAGCCAAGACGAATCTGAAAATGCTTGAGTAAGATCACTTCATATATTTTCCTCAACAAGTACCATAAATAATTTTTTGCAATCCTGTGTTAAGTTATTGAATGATCCATCGTCTATTAAAGTATTACAAACTGCTAGAAGGATGTAACACAGAGGTAGAAGGGAAGTTAGAGAAAAAGACAATCAATCATCTCCATACAAGAACAAGGACAAGAAAAAAATTCATACTGAATGCCAACATTGTGGATTTTAACATGGGAGATGTTATCCTGGATTTAGGCTCTGAAGTAAATGTCTTACTGTAATATCCCCAAGGATGAGCCCTGCTGTAAATCATGTTTATGAATTTTAAATCATGTTTTGTAGGATGTTGAGCCGAGTATTGATAAGTTGGTGGGATTATGTTTTTATTATGCCAAAGAGCCTAAGTGTTAAATGCCAGGAGGTTGTTTTTGTATATGTAATTATGCAAAACATTAATAAAGATTAAACATCGCTGCCTGCAGACTGACCACAAAGAAAGAGTGATGGGGGACTAAGATTCCACAAGGTGGGTAAGGGAAAGGGGGATGAAAGGTTGGGAAAAGGGGGCTAATATTATGGGCTTAAGTCCTTGGGAATAATAATTTATTATCATTCCAAAGTTGTGTGACAAACATTTTTTTATCCTAAGTTCTAGGAGAGGCAACGCATGCAGCTCCAACGTGTGAAAAAAAAGGGAACTCATACTTGATGGAGTGCATGCAACTTCATGGGCTACATGTGTTGGCCCAGGCACATGCAATTTAACCCAAGAATTGAGCTGTGATGGGGGTTCATCCTCCATTCGTTCGTTCGTTGTCTGAACTATGTTGTCGATGCATCTAATCTTTGTATACCTCATGCAACTCTGAAACCGGAAGCCTGTGATGTTATCCTAAGAAGCCTATACAACCTCTGTCTAAACCATGGAGTTGGTGTTTGACCTCTATGTGGATTCCTTGTCATGCACCCTAAAAACTAGTGGCAAACTATGGATTGAGTCATGTCACCTATGTGTCCTGGGAGCCCAGCCTATCCATTCTTGCAGAGTTGAGTCTGTACCTGAACTATATTTGGGTTGATGCCTTCTATGTTGCCTGATTTGAATTGACCAGTTGTTTTTTCTGTCAGCCTCAACTTGAGGGAATTGGGCTGAAATGGGTTGAAGAAGTCAGTTGTCAGGCCCGTGGTACAAGAGACAGGTTGTCAGGCCTGTGAGAAACTCTTTACAAGTGAGAGAGTGTGTTGGGAAGTGGTTTTCTCCTAGAGAGAGTTAGCACCAGCTACGGATCATTGAGAATTCTTGATCTTGCCTATTGTCGAGACCCAAAGAGGGAGGTGAAGCATCGATGGACTGTGCTTGTGAAGGTGTATACTCCTAGGTGGAACAGGCATGTGGGGAATGAGATTTCGTGAGTAGTGGTTGTAGACATCTCTATCCTGCAACCCCTTCATAGATTCTTTGGGTGAGACTGCATCTTCTTTGCAGGTGCTGCTGAAAGGTCCAGTAGCTAGGGCTTGTTGGTACACTCTTGGAGCTGAACCCTGGGTTTTCCCCTATGCTAATAAATGGTTTCATTGCTGGGACATGAATCTTTTTGAGGGAATGTCAAGGTGGTTCCCATTGAAGATGGATATTCAGAAGTGGGTAGAGGATCAAGAGAAGGACTTTGCTAAATCCCAGAACAAGAACCCTAAAATAAGCACTGAATATTGGCTACAAAGATACATCTTCACCGACATTCACAAGATCTTCTTTAGAGGAATCCATTAGGAGTTACATGAGTGGTTGGCTAGGTTTGCTGACACACAGTTTGAAATCAGATCTAGGACCCCTATGGTTTGGACACCAACATTGATCCATAAGGTCAAGAGAGTCGACAACGTTGTATCCAGAGTAGTATATCACTGGTTTGATAGTACCATCGGAGGGTATATCACTGAGTTTGTTGTTGACATAATAGAATCATATAGTCAAGCCGAGAGATACTTTTTCAAGGGACCCAGAGGAAAATTTTTGCACTTCCTGAAGCTAAGAATCAAGATGATCTTACATGAAAACCACATCTTGAAGATACAGTAGATTGATCAGACCTGAAAAGGCTAGTGTTCAAGATCTCGGACAGCGACAAGGACATAGAAGCAGGACATACGCGTAGTGGGAAAGTATTATGCAGAGTTCACCTTGAGAATTTGTTTAAGAAAAACTATGGTGAAGAAGGTTTCTATAGTGGAGAAGAGGCAGATATAACTGATGAAGAGCATCTAGATCCCACCAAAACAGAAGAAGGGGAAGCTGAAGAACTGTGCCAAAGTGAGCCAGAAACCTCAGGAACTGCGCAAACTACTGAAGTAAATAACGTTAATCCTCCTGTTGTCTCAACAATACCTAGCATTCAGAATAGTCAGAAGCACCAGAGTCTTTAGAGTACTATTAACAGTAGCCCAACATCTACTCAGACAAGAACCCTAGTCAACTTCATGGAAGATGAAATGAGATTCCCTATCTTTAGAGGATATGGATTTGAAGACCTAGATAAACATTGGTTTCTGTGTGAGGCCGTATGGAATATTAAAAGTATCACTGATGAAGCCATCAAGAGAATCGAGTTCAACACTACACTAAGGGACCGCGCACTAACCTGGTACATGAAACTTGTCCAAGGACTAGCACAACCTAAGCCCCTGAATGAGATCAAGAATGCGTTGATTACAGATTTTAAGAAACCTAAGTCAGAGTCACAATGTATTATGGAACTAAAAGAAATTAAACAAAATGTAGTAGAACCTGTTTGGAAGTTCAACCAGAGATTCAAGACCCTGACAAGTTGATTAACTTTCCAAATCCTCGACGAACAGAACAAAGAGTGGTTCATCGTTGCGTTGTTACCACACATAAGAATCCCTTTGATGTAGCAGAAGATTGCATCTCAGGAAGAAGATTTGGAGATTTCCATGAAGCTTGAATCAGCACCGATGGGAGAATCTAGCTCAGGCATTAGCTAGATCATGAGGCAGTTAACTAGTTTGTCTTTACAGATCGAGGATATGAAGAAAGATAAGGGAAAAGACAAAAGGGAAGATATTTGGTGTGTAAGATGCATATCTGAAGGCCATGATAAGAAACATTACCCTTTATTTCATGAGTACTTTTCATTAGGAGAAACGATCCCGTTAAAGCAAGTTAACCTACCATCGTGTGAGGTATGTAGAAATAGGCATCGCCCAGGTGAGTGCTATTACATGTAGAAGTATGTCTAGGCACCCACAAACTTGTATTGTACATTCTATAAATTAGTGGGGCATGATGATCGGGATTGTAGAGCTTATGATCTCATGCATAAAAGTTCAAGAGACATATACAAGATTCAAGGTGAAGTAAAACAATAGGGAAACACTCCGCAGTAAAACTCTCCGGGCAGAGGAAATTTCACTCATCATGGTGGCTACTGAGGACTAGGAGGAGGAGGAGGTATGGGTCGAGGCCGAGGAAAAATAATCTGTTACAATTGTGCGCAACTAGGCCATCTAGTAAGGGATTGTCAGAATCCCTGCACAACCTGTAGTTACTGTAACTTCTTTGAGCATGTCATAGAAGAATGCCCTGTGTTGCTCGCTAAACTTAAGGGAAAACGAGGACCCCAACAGAACCCACAAGTACAACTGATATATGCTCAACCTCATGGAGAAGACCCTAGATTCATTGTTATTACTCGAGGAGGAATTGCTACAAGAGAAGGTAGAGAAACCCAAGGAAGGACTGAAAATGACCATGGAGTTAGGAAATCTACATAAAAGACCCCAACGTTCGATGCTAAGAAAGAAAGGCAGATATTTGAGGAGGAAAGGAAAGAGTTCAAAGGAGATCAAGGATATTTATCAAAGAGACAACTAGAAATCATAGAATATGGCATGCCTCAGGTGTTTGATCCATCTGCATAACCAACATAAGAGAAAAAGGTAAGCAAACTCATGGAATTCTTGCACACTTTTGTTAAGTTGATTCAAGATAAAAACATTGTACAAGAATTACAAGATTTAATGAAGCAGTATGAACTAGGAAAAATAGATCCTTTACTGAAATAGGAAAACCCAAGCTGATATATTCCCCTACCAAGCTTCGCATGGATAATCAGTAAGCTGTCAGCCCATTTGGACGATTAGAGCATGTCCCAGTGGACATAGATGGGGTAAGAACATTTGTAGAGTTTGAGGTAATTGAAATTGTTGATGATAGCTGCCCTTACACTGCATTGTTAGGAATTGATTGGGCCTTCGACAATTCCATTGTTGTTGATTTAAAGAAAAGATGCATGACATTTGAGAAAGTTGGCCTTAGGGTCATTGCACCTTTAGATCTATATGAAGGTCCATGATACATAGAACCTATCAGAGAGGAAGACCATGCATTTGAATTGGAAAACATCTACAAATTAACAGTGAGACAGTAGGATTATATCAACCCTACAGCTGACGGAAATATGAGTTGGTGAAGTGACAGTGCATGTTCATCCGATTCAGAAGAAGCAATGGAAAACTAGCATAATCAGATGTATGAAGTATCTACAAGAAGATGTGCTAGGCTAACCAGAGAAGTTCATTGGATTGGCACAATAGTAAGTAATCTACCCACATTTGATGGGCTGAACTCTCTAGAAAGATTCTTATTAGAATTTGAGACAAGTGTACCAACACAATAGAGGCTATTGGCAATGGATGAGGCCATGAAAGCCACACCAACAAGATGGTGGGGTACACATCAAAGCAATATTACAGACTGGACACAATGCCAAACTCTAATGACAACGTGATTCTGAGCACAGGAAGGAAGCTGTGAAGCATGGTACACAGGTCGAAGATGCCCAAAGGACCATATACAAAGTTGTGAAGAGGCCTGGAGTGGCATTCCTAGAGAACAATGGGTACATAGATTCATCAATACACTGGATACCACCCTGATTAACTGCTACCTTCAAGCAGAGCTACGCCTTGTCACTTCAGAGTGGGAAGGTATGATCCAGAATTTTATAACCACCTTTTTGTTTGACAGTGAATTTCCTTCTATAGATCAATCACTACATATGGTGAGACATAAATTATTTGAGGAGGCATATAGCCTCCCCTTGGAGCAAGAAGTGGATGAATGGACTGCACCCCTCCAGAAACTGCAGATGTGCTACAACATTAATGCCGAAGAAGACTATGATCCAAGGAAGGTGAATATCGTAGAAACATAAGGTCAGAGAGATGTGGAAGGTTTAGGAGTGGAACTTCCATTCATTGGACAACCGATAAAGATAAATAAAGTCAATATTGGGACAGAGGAGACACCTAAGCTTGCCAATGTCGGAGATTACTGGGACGCTGCTACCATTGAAAAAATCACAGAATTATTGCATGAGTATCGGGACTTGTTCCCGACCAAGTTCATTGATATGAAGGGAATCAAAGGACCTATGGGTGAAATGAGAATCCCTTTGAAACCAGACACGAAGCCAGTCAAGAAAAGACCCTACAAACTGAACCCGAAATATAAGGAAAAAGTGAAGATTGAGCTCGACAGAATGTTGGAAGCAGGGATTATTCAACCTGTCAAAGAGTCAAAGTGGATCAGCCCCATGGTAGTGTCTTGGCCCTGGGTTATGGAAGGAAGTGAAGAATGAGGAATAAAAGGGAAAAGTGAGCTTTGCGGGAGACACAGTGACTGTCACTGGGTCGAAGCGAGCAAAAGAACAGAAAATATGGAGCGAAGTGTAGAAAAGAAAGTCGTTGGATGAGGAGATCGAGGACGATAGATCATCAAAGGAGAGGGATAGAGGATTACTCAAAAAGGGGGAAAATCCACCAATGGATGCTTTGGAACACCGTGCAAGAAGGAAGGAAAGACAGGTTGGCGAAGCCCGGAAAAAGAGGGTCAAGTTGACCTAGGGTTTTAGACACCTAGGGTTTATGTATTTAGGGTTTTGGCACCTAGGTTTCAGCCTAAGGCTATCGGTGAGGTATTGTAATGTATAAATAAAGGTCAAGAGGACCTGGGTCGTGGGGGGTCATTGAGTATTGGTATGATATTGTTGTTGATCTAGCTCTATTATTGTGTGAGAGATTATCGTATTGGGGGAGAGAAGTGTTGAGAGAGAGAGAGCCTTCTAGTATTGTAAAGATCTTTAGCTGTGTGCAAAGATCAAGTCCTACAACTAGGTGCACAGGAAGGGAAGAGAAAGAGAGAGAAGAAAGAAGATCTGCTAGTTGAGAGCGCAGACAAGAACTATATGCTTTTCCTTAATAAATCATAAGCACAGTTCTGTGGACGTATCCCTAGAGAGAGGGTGAACCACGTATACCCTGTGTTGAGTATGTGTGATTGATGCTTTGATATCTGTTGTTATTGTATTATTGTTTGCATTGTTGTGTGAGATCAGATTAATAGCTATGAAGGAAGGATATAACTAGTTTATGATAGATGCATGTTATGTTGTCATTGCAATAAGAACCACTTGATATTCCCCTGGTTGTAGACATCTCTGTCCTGCAACCCCCTCATAGCTTCTTTGGGTGAGACTGCATCTACTTTGTAGGTGATGCCGAAAGGGCCAGTATCTAGGGATTGTTGGTGCGCTCTTGGAACTGAACCTTGGGTCTTCCCCTGTGCCAACAAATGATTCTATTGCTGGGACGAGAATATTTTTAAGGGAATGTCAAGGTGGTTCCCATCGAAGACAGAGATTCAAAAGTGGGTAGAGGATCAAGAGAAGGACTTCGCTGAATCCTAGAACAAGAACCCTAAAATAAGCACTGAATATTGGCTACAAAGATACATCTTCACCGACATTCACGAGTTCTTATTTGGAGGAATCCAACAGGAGTTATACGAGTGGTTGGCTAGGTTAGCTGACATACAGTTTGAAATTAGATCTAGACCCCCTGTGGTTTGGACACCACCATTGATCTAGAAGGTCAAGAGAGTCGACAATGCTATATCTAGAGCAATAGATCATTGGTTTGATAGTACCATCGGAGGATATATCATTGAATTTGTTGTTGACAGAACATAATCATATAGTCAAGCTGAGAGATACTTTTTCAAGGGACCCAGAGGAAACATTTTGAGCTTCCTGAAGCTAAGAATCAAGATGCTCTTGCATGAAAACCACATCTTGAAGATACAATAGATTGATCAGACCTGAAAAGGATAATGTTCAAGATCTCAGACAGTGACAGCGACACAGAGGGAGGACATACGCGTAGTGGGAAATTATTCCATAGAGTTCACCTTGAGAATTTGATTAAGAAAAACTACGACGAATAAGGTTTCTATAGTGGAGAAGAGGCAGATCTAACCGACAAAGAGAATCTAGAGCCCACCAGAATAGAAGAAGGGGAAGCTAAGTAACTGTGCCAAAGTGAGCCAGAAATATCATGAACTGCACAAACTACTGAAGTAAGTAAAACTAATCTTCTTGTTGTCTCAACAATACCTATAAATCAGAATAGTCAGAACCACCAGAGTTTTCATAGTATTGTTACCAGTAGCCCATCATCTACTTAGACAAGAACCCTAGTCAGCTTTATGGAAAATGAAATGAGACTCCCTATCTTTAGAGGGGATGTATCTAAAGATCCAGATCAGCATTGGTTTCTGTGTGAGGCCATATGGAATATTAAAATTATCACTGATGAAGCCATCAAGAGAACCTAGTTCAGCACTACGCTAAGGGACCGCACACTGAGCTAGTACATGAAAATTGTCCAAGGACTGGCATAGCCTAAGCCCTTGATTGAGATCAATAATGCGCTGATTGTAGAGTTTAAGAAACCTAAGTTAGAGTCACAATGTATTATGGAACTAAAAGAAATTAAAAAAAAGGTAGCAGAACCTGTTTGGGAGTTTGACTAGAGATTCAAGACCCTGACAGTCTGATTAACTTTCCAGATCCTTGATGAAAAAAGCAAAGAGTGTTTCATCACTGCGTTGTTACCACACATAAGAATCCCTTCGATGCAGCAGAAGATTGTGTCTCAGGAATAAGCTTTGGAGATCTCCATGAAGCTTGAATCAACATCAATGGGAGAATCTAGCTCAAGCGTTAGCCAGATCATGAGCCAGATAACTAGTTTGTCCTTACATGTCGAGGATATGAAGAAAGATAAGGGAAAAGAAAAAAGAGAAGATATCTGGTGTGTCAGATGCAGATCTGAAGTCCATGATAAGGAACATTTCCCTTTATTTCATGAGTACTTGGCATCAGGAGCACTGAGCCCCTTAAAGAAGGTTAACCTACCATGGTGCGAGGTATGCAGAAATAGGCATCACCCAGGTGAGTGCTATTACATGAAGAAGTATGTCCAGGCACCCACAAACTTGTATTGTACATTTTGTAAATCAGTGGGGCATGATGATCGGGATTGTATAGCTTATGATATCATGCATGAAATGTTGAGAGACATATACAAGATTAAAGGTGAAGTAGAACAAGAAGGAAACACTCCGCAGTACAACTCTCCAGGGAGAGGAAATTTCATCCCTCGTGGTGGCTACAGAGGACGAGGACGAGGAGGAAGTATGTACTGAGGCCGAGGAAAAATAATCTGTTATAAATGCACGTAGCTAGGCCATTTAGCAAGGGATTGTTAGAATCCATGCACAACCTGTAGTTATTGTAACTCCTTCGAGCATGTCATAGAGGAATGCCCTGTTCTGCTGGTTAAAATTCAGGAAAAATGAGGACCCCAACAGAACCCACAAGTACAACTGATATATGTTGAACCTCGTGGAGCAGAACCTAGAGTCATTGTTATTACTCAAGGAGGCGCTACTACAGGAGAAGACATAGCAACCCAGGGAAGGACTGGAAATGACCATAGAATCAGGAAAGCTACAGAAAAGACCCTGGCGATCGATGCCAAGAAAGAAAGGTAGATATTTGAGGAAGCAAGGAAACAATTCAAAGGACATCAAGGATCTTCATCAAAGAGGCAACCATAAGTCAAAGAATACGGTATGCCTCAGGCGTTTGATCCGTCTGCATCACCAACAGAAGAGAACGAGGTAAGCAAAATCATGGAATTCTTACACATTTGTGTTAAGTTGATTCAAGATAAAGGCATTGTATAAGAATTACAATATTTAATCAAGCAGTATGAACTAGGAAAAATAGACCCCTTGTTGAATAGAGTAATGCACCAAATTGGAAAAAGGAGAAGGACAAATAAAGAATTACACTTGAATGCTCAGATAGGAGAGTATGAGATAGACTATGTGGTCCTTGACTTAGGGTCAGAAGTCAATGTCATGACGAAGCAGACGTGGGCATTGATGGGAAAACCCAAGCTAATATATTCCCCTATTAGTCTTTGCATGGATAACCAGCAAGTTGTCAGCCCATTTGGACAATTAGAGCACGTCCCACTGGACATCGATGGGGTAAGAACCGTTGCAGATTTTGAGGTAATTGAAATTGTTGATGATAGTTTCCCTTACATTTTTAGGAATTGATTGGGCCTTCGACAATTCCACTATTATTGATTTAAAGAAAAGACGCATGACATTTGAGAATTATGGCCTTAGGGTCGTTGCATGTTTAGATACAAATTAAGGTCCATGATACATAGAACATATCAGAGAAGAATACCACGCATTTGAATTGGAAAACATCTACAAATTAACAGCCAGACAATAGGATTATATCAACCCTACAACTAATGGAAATCTGAGCTGGCGAAGTGACAGTGCATGTTCATCCGATTCAGAAGAAGCACTAGAAAACTGGCAGAACCAGATGTACGAAGTATCTACAAGAATATGTGCTAGGATAACCAAAGAAGTTCACTAGATTGGCACAATAGTGAGTAATCTACCCACATTTGATGGACTAAACCCCTTAGAAAACTTCTTGTTAGAATTTGAGACAAGTGTACCAACACAACAGAGGTTGTTGGCAATGGATGAGGCCATGAAAGCCACACCAGCAAGATGGTGGGGAACACATAAAAGAATTATTACAGACTGGACACAATGTTGAACTCTGATGACAGCGTGGTTCTTAACACAAGGAGGAAACTGTGAATCACGGTACACAGGTCAAAGCTACCCAAAGGACCATGTACGAAGCTACGAAGAGTCCTGGAGTGACATTCCTAGAGAAAAATGGGTACACAAATTCATCAATACGTTGGATACCACCCCAATTAACTGGTACCTTCAAGAAGAGTTGTGCCTTGTCACTTCAGAATGGGAAGGTATGATCCAGAATTTTATAACCACCTTTTTGTTTGACAGTGAATTTCCTTATGTAGATCAAGCACTACAGATGATGAGACAAAAAGTATTTGAGGAGGCATCTGGTCTTCCCTTGGAGCAAGAAGTGGATGAATGGATTACGCCCCTCTAGAAACTACAGACATGATACAACATCAATGTCGACAAAGACGATGATCCAAGGAAGATGAATATCACAGAAACATAAGGTCAAAGATATTTGGAAGGTCTAGGAGTGGAACTGCCATTCATTGAACAACCGATAAAGATAAAGAAAGTCAATATCGGGACAGAGGAGACACCGAAGCTTTCCAATGTCAGAGATTACTGGGACGCTGCTACCATTGAAAAAATCACAAAATTATTGCATGAGTATCAGGACTTGTTCCTGACCAAGTTCACTGATATGAAGGGAATCAAAGGAACTATGGGAGAAATGAGAATACGTTTGAAACTAGACACGAAGCCAGTCGAGCAAAGACCCTACAGATTGAACCCGAGATATAAGGAAAATGTGAAGATTGAGCTCGACAGAATGCTGGAAGCAGGGATTATTGAACCTGTTGAAGAGTCAGAGTGAATGAACCCCATGGTAGTCCAAGATAAGAAGATAGGTGAGATCAGGATAAGCGTAGATCTCAGGAAGTTGAATGATGTTTGTCTACATGACCCCTTCCCTACACCTTTCACAGATGAAGTGCTGGATAATGAGGGAGGCCAAGAAGTATACTCTTTTACAATGTGGGAGGCCAAGAAGTATACTCTTTTACAGATGGGTTTTCAGGATACCATCAGATCCGCATCGACAAGAAAGACCATCATAAAACTATGTTTTCCACAGAGTGGGGATCATACCAATACACAGTAATGCCATTTGGACTGAAGAATGCCCCAACCATCTTTTCCAGGGTGCTGGTTGAAGCATTTAAATAATTTTTTCATAAGTTTTTAGAAGCATACTTTGATGACTAGAATGTTTTTAGTTTGTTGAAAAATCATATCGAATGTATAAGGCTAATGATGGATAAATGTAGGCAGTGTCAAATTGCTTTGAATTTGAAGAAGTGCATATTCTTCTCACCATTTGGAGTATTATTAGGTCATATTGTATGCAAGCAAGGATTGTTGGTGGATCGATCCAAAATCACAATTATAGTTGATTTACCACCACCTACATCAGTCAAACAACTACGCACTGTGCTAGGACATACCGGCTATTACAGGAAATTTATCAAAGGATATGCTCAGATTACTGTGCCAATGGAGAGGTTATTAAAGAAATGTTGTCATTTTGGTTGGACAGACGAATGCCAGCAGAGCTTCGACACACTGAAACAAAAGATGGTCACTGCACCTATTCTATTCTTTCCCAGTTGGAGTAAGGAACTTCATGTGCATGTTGATGCATCTTCTATTACATTAGGAGTGGTACTGGCACAACCTGGAGAAGGGGACATTATTCATCCATTAGCATTTGCCAGCAGAAATCTCTCCACAGCTGAAATCAATTACACTACTACAGAGAGAGAGGGACTAGCCATGGTGTATGCATTACAGAAATTCCACCACTACTTGTTGGGAGGACACTTTAAAATGTTTACTGATCACTCTGCACTGAAATATTTAGTCAAGAACCCAGTGTTGGGGGGGAGAATATGCAGATGGCTTCTTCTATTTCAAGAATATGATTTGAGATCATAGTTAAGCCAGGAAGAATGAATAAGGGCCCAGACCACTTGTCGAGGTTGGAGCATGGAGAAGAACCTACCAGTCTGGAGGACACACTACCAGATGCACGACTGCTCGCCATTAGAAAGATTGATGACAACTTCACAGAAATAGTCCAGTTCGTGTCAACAGGAATAGCTCCACCAGAATAAACAATTTCACAGAAGAAACAAGTAGTGGTGCGCGCTGCATATTTTTCACTGGTAGTTGGTCAACTATATAAAATGGGACCTGACGAGATCCTAAGAAGGTGTGTGATGGAGGAAGAATTCCCTACGATCCTTGATGAATATCATGAAGGAATTGCAGGAGAACATTATGCAGGAAAAACAACTACACACAATGTTCTATGAGCTAGACATTGGTGGCCTACATTACATAGAGATGCTAAAGAATATACCAGAGCATGCGATGTATGCCAGTGAGTTGGAAAACCATACCAAAGATATGATATTCCATTAGAACCGTAGATGACCCTACAAGCATTTGAAAAATGGTCCATTGACTTCATGGGACCCATAAACCCACCAGGAAAGCACACAGGAGCAAGATATATTATCACTGTGACAGAATACCTGACTAGATGGGCCGAAGAAAGAGCAGTCAATGACTGTAGTGCAACTACAGCTGCGTGGTTTATATTTGATGACATAATAACCGGGTTTGGATGCCCTAAAGTCCTTATGAGTGGTCAAGGTACACACTTCATCAATAAGACAGTTGAAGCCCTAACTGAATAATTTGCAGTCCACCATCATAAGAGTACACCTTATCATCCAAAAGCAAACATAATGGTTGAAGCATTCAACAAGATCTTGGAGATGGAATTGACAAAAATTTGCAGTGTGAACAGGGATTATTGGGATTTAAGAGTACCAGCAGTACTCTGGGCTTATAGAATCCGTTGCAAGAAATTAACAATGCAGACCCCTTTCAAGTTGGTTTATGGTCTTGAAGTTGTTGTCCCAATGGAGTAATTGGTACCAAGCTTAAGAATTGTTGCATTTATTGACATGGATGATATTGGTGCCATTCATGAGAGGCTAGCACAGTTGGTCAAACTAGAAGAAGACAGATTCATTGCAGGCTTCCATCAACAAATTCAGAAGGAACGAGAAAAGGCCTATCATGACAGACACATCAAGAAGAAGATATTCAGGCAAGGTGATTTAGTCCTTCTTTATGACAGTAAATTTATCAAACACCCTGGGAAGTTCAGAACACATTGGCTCAGACCATATGAGATTGCTTATGTTACAGAAGGAGGAGTTGTGTAGCTGAAGACATTGAAAGGAGATTGGAAGGAAGGCTTGGTGAATGGGAGTCGGCTGAAGTTGTACTATGACAACCAGCTTCCTCGCAGCTCTTAGTAGAATCAAGAAGACAAGGGTCCAGGTACCAGGTGCAGTTGAAACTGGGTGCCAGACATAGAAAATATAGTCTACACAAGGATGGAAAGGAGGCATAAAGAAGAAAGCAAAGGCTTCACTGCACAGTCGAAAGTCAAAGAAAAATAAGAGGATCAGATCTCAAGTGCCATGACACAAGTCATAGGTGAGTGTTGGGGGCTTGTTGGCCCTAGGTTATGGAAGGAAGCAAAGAATGAGGAAGAAAAGGGAAAAGCGAGCTTCATGGGAGACACAGTGACTGTCACTGGGTCGAAGCGAGCAAAAGAAAAGAAAAGATGGAGTGAAGTGCAGAAAAAAATTCCATTGGATGAGGAGATCGAGGATGATAGATCAGCAAAGGAGAGAGATCAAGGATGACTCAGAAAGTAGGAAAATCCACCAATGGATGCTTTAAAACACTGCGTGAGAAGGAAGGAAAGACAGGTTGGCAAAGCCCAGAAAAAGAGGGTCAAGTTGACCTAGGGTTTTAGACACCTAGGATTTTGGCACCTAGGTTTCGGCCTAAGGTTGTCAGTGATATTATAATGTATAAATAAAGGTCAAGAGGACCTGGGTCGTGGGGGGTCATTGAGTATTGGTATGATATTGTTGTTGATCTAGCTCTATTATTGTGTGAGAGATTATCATATTGGGGGAGAGAAGTGTTGAGAGAGAGAGCCTTTTGGTATTGTAAATATCTTCAGCTGTGTGCGAAGATCAAGTCCTGCAGCTGGGTGCATAGGAAGGGGAGAGAAAGAGAGAGAAGAAAGAAGATCTGCTAGTTGAGAGTGAAGACAAGAACTATATGTTTTTTCTTAATAAATCATAAGCACAGTTCTATGGATGTATCCCTAGAGAGAAGGTGAACCACATATACCTTGTGTTGAGGATGTGTGATTGATGCTTTGATCTTTGTTATTGTTGTATTATTGTTTTCATTGTTGTGTTAGATCAAATCTATAGCTGTGAAGGAAGGATCTAGCTAGTTTATGATATATGCATGTTATGTTGTCGTTGCAATAAGAACCACTTGATATTCCCCTAGTCATAGTCATCTTTGTCTTGCAGCCCCCTCATAACTGCTTTGGATGGGAATGCATCTACTTCACAGGTGCTGCCGAAAGGGCCAGTAGCTAGGGCTTGTTGGTACGTTCTTGGAGTTGAACGCTGGGTCTACCCCTGTGCCAACATAGTGCAAGATAAGAAGATAGGTGAGATTAGGATTTGCGTAGATCTCAGGAAGATGAATGATTCTTGTCTACATGACCCCTTCCCTACACCTTTCATAGACAAAGTGTTGGATAACGTGGGAGGCCATGAAGTATACTCTTTTACAAATGGGTTTTGAGGATACCATTAGATCTGCATCGCCAAGGAGGACCGTCATAAGACTACGTCGTCCACAGAGTGGGGATCCTACCAATACACAGTAATGCCATTTGGACTGAAGAATGACCCAACTATATTTTCCAAGGTGGTGGTTGAAGCATTCAAAGAATTTTTGCATAGGTTTTTAGAAGCATACTTTGATGACTACATTGTTTTTAGTTTGTTGAAAAATCATATTGAATGTCTAAGGATAATGTTGGATAAATGCAGGTAGTGTCAAATTGCTTTGAATTTGAAGAAGTGCATCTTCTTCTCACCATTTGGAGTATTATTAGGTCATATTGTATGCAATCAAGGATTGTTGGTGGATCCATCCAAAATTGCAATTATAGTTGATTTACCACCACCTACATCAGTCAAACAACTGCGCACTGCGCTAGGACATACTGGCTATTACAGAAAATTTATCAAAGGATGTGCTCAGATTACTATGCGAATGGAGAGATTATTAAAAAAAGACTGTCCGTTTGGTTGGACAAATGAATGCCAGCAGAGCTTTGACACACTGAAACAAACGATGGTCACTGCGCCTATTATAGTCTTTCCCAATTGGAGTAAGGAATTTCATGTGCATGTTGATGCATATTCTATTGCATTAGGAGTAGTATTGGCACAACCTGGAGAAGGGGACATTGATCATCCATTAGCATTTGACATCAGGAAGCTCTCCACATCTGAAATAAATTACACTACTACAGAGAGAGAGGGACTAGCCATGGTGTATGCATTACAGAAATTCCACCACTACTTGTTGGGAGGACACTTTAAAATGTTTACTGATCACTCTGCACTTAAATACCTAGTCAACAAGCTAGTGTTGGGGGGACGAAAATGCACATGGATTCTCTTGTTTCAAGACTATGATTTTGAGATCATAGTTAAGCCAGGAAGAATGAATAAAGGCCCAGACCACCTATCAAGGTTGGAGCATGGAGAAGAACCTACCAGTCTAGAGGACACACTACCAGATGCACAACTACTCACCATTAGAAAGATTGATGACCACTTCGCAGACATAGTCTAGTTCCTGTCAACAGGAATAGCTCCAGCAGAATACACAATTCCACAGAAGAAACAACTGGTGGTGCGCGTTGTAGATTTTTTGCTAATTTTTTCAGCTATATAAAATGGGACCTAGCGAGATCCTAAGAATATGTGTGATGGAGTCAGAACGCCCTATGGTCCTCGAAGAATCTCATGAAGGCATTGCAGGAGGACATTATGCAGGAAAAGCAACTGCACAGAAGGTTCTGTGAGCTGGCCTTTGGTGGCCTACGTTACACAGAGATGCTAAAAAATATACCAGAGCATGTGATGTATGCCAACGAGTTGGAAAAATATACTGAAGAGATAAGATGCCATTAGTACCACAGATGACCCTACAAGCATTTGAAAAATGGGCCATTGACTTCGTGGGACATATAAACCCACTAGGAAAGCGCACAAGAGAAAGGTGTATTATCACTGCGACAGAATACTTGACTAGATGGGCTGAAGCAAGAGCAGTCAAGGACTGTAGAGAAGCTACAACTGTGCATTTTATATTTGATGACATAATAACCAGGTTTGGATTCCCTAAGGTCCTTATGAGTGATCAAGGGACACACTTCATCAATAAGACAATTGAAGCCTTGACTAAAGAATTTGCAGTCCACCATTAGAAGAGCACACCTTATTATCCACAAGCAAATGAAATGGTTGAAGCATTCAACAAGATCTTGGATACATCATTGACAAATATTTGCAGTGTGAATAGGGACGAATGGGATTTAAGAGTACCAATAGTACTTTGGGATTATAAAACCACTTGAAAAAAATTAACAACACAGACTCCTTTCTGTTAGCTCCCAAAATGAACCCGTCCCTTTGGTCACATTTTGTGGTGGATAGCATGGCTATTGGTAGTTTTCTCAAATTATTTTTTAGTTTTTCTAGCTGCAAGGCTTAGGTTTTGATTTTGTTTTAGGAATAAGATGACCCACAAAAGTCTTCTTTTCAAAATTTTCATAATTTGCTTTCAAAATCTTACGTGTGTCCAAAAGATGAGTGTTAGCTGGTGAAAGTGGCGACTTTCAAAAGCTAAGGAGCGTCTCTCATAGGTCTATGCGCTAGTGAAAGTGTTGAATTTCAAAATATCCAAAGAAGCATTGTCGCGGGTTGTGCACTGGTGAAAGTGAAGACTTTCCACAACTATAGAGCAATTCTTACGGGATCGTGCACTGATGAAAGTGAAGACCTTCAACAGCTAAAGGGGGTTTTCCACAGGATCATGCGCTGGTGAAAGCGGTAAGTATCAACAGCTAAGGGGCGTTTTGCACGGGTTGTTGGATGGAGAAAGTCTGAATCACGTGCGTGTTATCCACATTTCTAAAGGCTAATGATGATACGATCATCCCACGTCATGCAAATCCAAATCATTCACTGATGAAAGTGGGTAATGATGGAGACTAAGTTTTGCACGTCAAAATAGGATTACGATGCAGATCTTGTTCAGTGATGCATGTTGCACACTCATGGCGCCAGAAATGGTAATTTCGAATCCAGCAACTCAGGTACAGAGGTTGTACTATTGGGCTGACAACATCAAATCATATCATTGCTTCCATATCACACATTGTTCACAAAGGTTTGTTAAAGTTTCAAATGTTAGAAATTAGAGACACACTGAGTTTGGATGGAATCAAAATTTTGAAGGTGAAAACTCGTTTTGGGCACAGTCAGGGATTTCACCAGCGCAAAGAGATATTTTATGACCCGTTAGCTGGTGAAAGGTAGCGCTTTCACCAGCTAACTAGCGAAATATTAAACGAGTTAGTTGTTGAAAGCTGGAAAACCATTTTTTGAAGCCAAGGACAGAACAGGTCATTTCTCACAGGTTATGAAGGAGTTCCAGAGTATCAAGGGAATGAAAATTGCTTGCAAAGGATTCGACATCAGAGATTTGAGGGAATTTTGGAAACCACATGTAAAACAAACTTCCTCAAATATCGACCATGAACATTGGAGAAATCCGACTGTCAAGACAGGTGTTTTCCCACATTGCATTACATCAAAGATTCCAGGAGCTGAAGGATGCAGATGGTGAATTTTTGAGATTGAAGATAATTCGAGTGGTAAGTTTAGTTGTTAAGTCTTTATCTTCAAATTGTTTAGTTAGATTTGAATTGATTTTATTAAATACAAATCCATGTTTTTAGGATCTGTAAAACCGATTGTAAGAGGCTATAAATGCCTATTTTTCATATGAGATAAGGGTTCAAACTGGGAGATATTTTATGTCACTGTATAGACTCTTTTTGCAGAAATAAAGTTCAGTTTCCATTCATTTTCAATATCAGAATTGTCCATCTTTCATTTCCTGTAATTTGTTTCAGTTTATTTTAGTTCATAAAGACTGTTATGTCTTTATTGAGCTCATAGGCTTGAAATTAAAGGATTACTCTCTGTCTTGTATTAAGCCCTACATTCACTTGTATTGGCAATCAAGAATAGTATTCTCCATCCTCTCTTTCAATTATTGATCTGATTATTGTTTCCTGAAAGAACTGTCTCTTTAGATGTGTGATGAGTTGTTTCTTACATAAATCATTAAAGACCCCATTGTCCCAAACACATAAAATCATTATTTCTAAGTTACCAAGCAGCCTTAGCCTACAACCCTAAGGAGTTTCTTGGAGTGATAAAAAATTGGCACCGTTGTCGGGGAGACAGAATTCAAGCTCTGCTTTCCTGGGATACGACACAGAGTTGATCTTTGATGATAGACAAAGATTAGATATTTTCAGTTGGTTGTAATCATCTATCTGGTGACTCCACAAGTTCATCCTGGTTCCTAAGAGGATCAGTACTAGGGTGAATCCTCAATAATCACCGATCACACCAATGTCCAATCCAGAATCAATTCTCAGGAAGGGAAAGACGATTCAAGGTCAAACTTCAAATACAAAAGGTAATCCTCTTTTCAGTTCTGGAAAATCTACTACAGAAAAATTTGAGTTCTTTTCAGAGAACACTGATGAAAAAACAGCTGTAAATACTGTAGAAGAACAAATTCTTTTTGATCAACAGAAAAATCCTAGTAATGATAAATTGATAGACTATAATTTGATTGAAAAAACATCTAAGACTTTAGAAAGAAGCCACAGTTCTTCTTCCCTTGAGTCTTTCCACTCTCAGCAACAAGAAGATCACTTGAACATTTATACTAGCCTCATTGTTGTTGAACATCTCCTCCAAGAGCTATCTACTAAGGGTGAAGAAAATTTTGCTGGGTAGCTTGCAAATTTTTACAGAGCTTCTTATCAGACCTCTTTTCCCTTAGAAGATTCACCTCTTTCGCATTCCTCCAGTGTTGAAGACTTGAAGAAGAAACTATCATTTTCCCCACCTCTGATAGCCATGGCTGCAGCACCTCCTTTGACTAAGATGCAACAAATCCTAGCTGCTAGGTATGCACCACTCATATTGCCAAACCCAGTAGGAGCCATTCCAACGGGAGACTATCAGAAATATATGCCTAAATTCACAAGCGAAGGCGATGTGTATGCTGAAGAACATATTGAGGCTTTTTACAGTTATGCAGAGAACCTTAATATTGAACAAGAAGATGTTTGGACACGAGTCTTTGTCCAAAGCCTAGATGGCCATGCTAGGAAATGGTTCAAAGAACTCCCTGTTGGTTCCATTGCCAGAATTGAGTAGTTGGATGAGACATTTCTGAAACATTGGGGTGACAGAAGAGATTTTGTCTACTACATCACAGAATTCGAAAACTTGAGGAAACAAAGTACTAAGTCAGTCTCTGACTTCACTAAGAGGTATAACCGGATGTATGGAAAAATACCAGCTGAGATAAAACCATCAGATGCTTCTGCCAATATCACATATTCTGATGCTTTTGATTCAGATTTTTGTTTTCTATTGAGAGAAAGGAGGTCACCAACATTATCTCTCATGCAAGATGCTACTCTTGAGGTGGAATCTAATATTCTGGCCTCCCAGAAGTGGAAAGGAGATTCTGATAGAAGAAGACCAAATAATGAAGCCTCCTCTTCATCAAATGCTGATCCAAAACTTGATAAAATGGCCAAAATGCTAGAGTCTCTAACCTCTGAGATATCTAAGATCAAGATAAAAAATAAACAGCCTGTGAAGGGAAGAGGCACTTATGACCCTGCAGGCAGAAATCCGAATCAAAATCCAAATAACTTCAGAAGGAATAATCAGCCAACTCAGATCCTTCAAAGAGAAAAGAATTCTACTGAAGATTAGAGGATAAAGGTCCCTCTTCAAAATGTTGTGATGGACGTAGACGATGGTGAAGATCAAGAAGAGGGAGAAGGTGACATTCATTTTGTTGGAGAAGAAACAGGGAAATCTTATCTAACACAACATGACTATGAGGAATCATTGATGACTGAACAGACAGAAGATGATCTTCTTGGTGATGGCATTTCCACAACAGAAGATACAAATAGATATAACCTCCGATCCAAATCTAATGCTGCTCAACCAGATGCATCTGCCTCCCTTGAAAAGACTGTTGCCCCTATTAAGAAAAAGGATCAGACATCAGAAGAGCATCAAGCAAATCCTTCAAAGGTGAAAGCATCAGCTCCTCCCAAGAAGACTGTTGCCCCTGTCAGCCATCAAACTCCAGAAAGTCAGCCTCCTGTCGAACAACAAAGAAATCAGGAAGCCCCTTCAAATCAGGGAAAGGTTTCTGATAAAGTTGTTGATAAGGTTCCATATTCTTTTAATTTTGAGGCTGAAATACAAAATATTAAGATTCCTATTACTCTAGTTGAGCTGATGAAAAATGAAATGTTTAAAAGGGATATCCTCAAAACTCTAGATCCCCAATATGTATCCCTTTATATTGATATCCTCAACATTTATGATGATAATCCAACCATCACTTTGGGCCAAATGATAGAAGACAGAGATGATAGTTGTCCTCCCTTTTACATCTCTTTAAATATTCATGATAAAACACTACATAATTGTTTGTTGGACTCCGGTGCTTCGCACAATTTGATGCCAAAGGCTGTCATGGATGAGCTTGGGCTGGAGATCACCAAGTCTTATCATGACCTTTTCTCCTTTGATTCTTGAAAAGTCAAATGTCTTGGGATGATTAAGGATTTGGCTGTAACCTTGACCCAAGCATCAATGAAGACAATGGTGATGGATATAGTGGTGGCTGACATACCTCCTAAATTTGGATGTCTACTATCAAGATTGTGGATGAAGAGACTAGGTGGCACTCTTCAAATGGATCTCTCCTACGCTACTATCCCTGTTTTTGGAGGGGTGAACAGAAGGCTTTACAGGGAATCTCAGTTGGCATATGTAATCAGTGACAAGAAAAATCCATCCAATCATCCTATCTATTCGGTTGACACAGGTATGGGATCTTGTATTTTGCAAATTGATGATTCACTGCCTGATACATTGCTGCTCAGAAAGCCTATAGATCAGATCACAGTTCAGCCCATAGAAACAGCAGAAGAAGACCTTTGGACCATGTTCTTTGATGGTGCTTGCAATAAGGAGTCAGCTGGAGTAGGAGTGGTATTCATTTGTCCTTCTAAGAAAACTTCTTATTTGTCATTTAAACTCGATTTTAAAGTGACTAATAACATTGTTGAGTATGAGGCATTACTTTTGGGACTGAATGCAGCCAAAGAGAGGGGCATTAAAAAATTGCAAGTGTTTGGAGATGCAGATTTGATTATTCAGCAGGTGAATAAGTCCTTTCAAGCCAAGCATGTCAGACTGAAGGCATACAGAGATGAAGTGTTGAAGGAAATTCAAAATTTTGCAGATTTTAAAATTTCATTTGTACCTAGAGCAATGAATGAATTGGCTGATTCATTAGCTGTGTCTTCTTGTGCATTCATACCCCCTATGACTCATAAATTAACTTACGAAATTCAAGTTAAATATAGGCCCTCTCTCCTTGATAACATACAATTTTGGAAGGTTTTTGAAGACGATGTTGAACTCACTAGATTCCTTGCAGTGATAGATGAGTTTGTAGATCTGCAAATTGATCAGGAGAATGAACATGATCATGAAGTTGAGGAGCCAAAGCTCAAAAGAAAAATCACAGCACATGAAATAGTTCAACTGTCTACCAACAGAATTCCTAAAGGTTTGGTCCCGTTGGAAAGGTTGTTCGATAACAATGATGTGGTTGTCAAATTGCAAAGTGGGGAAAAATACTCAGATGTTTTGCAGTATAATGTGGCTAGTGAGAAAGATCCTAAACATGTTAACTTAGCCTCACATTTGACTGAAAAACAAAGGGATGATTATGGAGAAATGCTAAAGGAATTTGCAGACATCTTTGCTTGGCAGTATGATGATTTGAAGAATTTTGACACAGAAGTGATTCAGCATAAGATTCCCTTGAATAAAGACACCAAACCATTCAGGCAGAAGCTTAGATCCTTCAACCCTTTGTTGCTGCCTACAATGGAAAGGGAAATTAAGAAACTGTTGGATGCCCGCATTATCATTCCTCTCAGGTATTCAGAATGGATTGTGAATCTTGTACCAGTTAGGAAGAAGAATGGGGAGATCAGACTATGTGTAGACTTCAGAAATTTGAATAAGTGCTCTAGGAAGGACAACTATCCTCTGCCTAAAATGGAGCATATTCTGTAGAAGGTGTCAGGATCAAAGGTGATGTCTTTTCTTGATGGGTTTTCCAGATACAACCAGATTGTTGTCCATTCGAAAGACAAGGAAAAGACTGCTTTTACCACTCCATGGGGTATGTTTATGTACGAGAAGATTCCCTTTGGATTGATGAATGCAGGAGCGACATTCCAAAGAGCAATGGATATTTCTTTAGTTGGAGAGAAAGGTAAATTTGTCCTGATTTATCTTGATGATATCACTGTTTTCTCAAGTAGCCACGAACTTCATTTGCAACACTTAAGAAGGAAATTTATGAAATGTCGAAGGTATGGCATCTCTCTTAATCCAAAAAAATCGAATTTTTCACTTGAGGAGGGGAAATTACTTGGGCATATTGTTTCAGCTGATGGGGTTAATATTGACCCAAAGAGGGTAGAAGCAATTAAAAATCTATCTCTTCCTAGATCAAAGAAAGACATTCAGTCTTTCCTTGGGACTATTAACTTTGTCAGAAGGTTTATAGTAAATTTTGCTGAACTCACGAAGCATATCACTGCTATGTTGAGAAAGGA
>ML792990.1:390531-405662 GCA_009831015.1 Picea engelmannii
GCAGCTAAGGTCATGATTGAATTTCATAATAGTGAATGCGGGGGACATCACTATTGGAAAACCACAACACACAAAATCTTAAGATCTGGTTATTACTGGCCATCCTTATTTTCAGATGTATATGAGTTTGTGAAAACATGTGACAAATGTCAGAGATTTGAAGGTAAACAACAACTGAATCCTCTTCCCCTCAAAACTATAATGGTCACAGGGCCTTTCCAGCAGTGGGGCCTGGACTTCATAGGTGAAATTCATCCACCTTCCAGTGGTCAGCGCCGGTGGATCCTGGTTGCCACCGATTACTTTACAAAGTGGATTGAGGCTATTCCCACCCGGAACACCAATCATACTGTCATCATAAACTTTCTGCAAGAAAACATATTTGCCATATTCAGCTTCCCTAAGAGAATAGTCACTATTAATGTTGTTGCATTCAAAGATAAACACTTGGTGAAATTGTGTGAAGAGATGGGAATTCAACCGGTACATTCCACAACTTACTATCCGCAAGGGAATGGCTTAGCTGAATCATCCAACAAGAGTTTAGTCAGAATCATAAGGAAGATGCTTGAACAAAATGCCAGAGGTTGGGATTCCAAACTGAAGTTTTCCTTGTGGGTTGACAAGGTTACATGTAAGAAATCAATTGGAACATCTCCTTTCAAGTTGGTATATGGTACTGAGGCCATATTTCTTGTTCAACTTGCATTGCCGGTTGCAAAGTTATTACAAGAAACGGATTTTGAACCAAGTGATTTGACCAGGAGAATTCATAATTTGGTAGAACTACAACAAGATAGAGAGCAGCTCTTGGAAAAAATAGAATTGCATCAAGAAAGAATCAAAGAAACTTTCGACAAGAAAGTCAGATCAGATGTCTTCAAAACAGGGGATTTAGTCTTAAAGTGGGATGCAACAAGGTAGGAGAAGGGGAAACACGGAAAATTTGAGGCTCTCTAGACAGGTCCTTTTGTCATAACAGCGGTGCAGCAGAACAATACCTTTGTTCTCCAAACTCTTTCAGGCGAGGGAGTAGCAGGTGGCCCTTTCAACGGGAGCTTCCTGAAGATCTATTTCTCATAAGGATTCCTTTGAAGCCATGTTCTACTTGTACATATTTCTTTTTCAGTTTTGTTTTCTTTATTTCTGTCATTCAAATAACTCCATGACCAATGGTACTAGCAAACTATTTTTCAATTTTCTGTTTCAAATTGTAATAAGGCTACTGAGTCTAGCTAGGTTCTTGGTCACCTCACAGGGAGATGCCCATCCCAGTTGGAGCCAAATGTTAGCTCCCAAAATGAACCCGTCCCTTTGGTCACATTTTGTGGTGGATAGCATGGCTATTGGTAGTTTTCTCAAATTATTTTTAGTTTTTCTAGCTGCAAGGCTTAGGTTTTGATTTTGTTTTAGGAATAAGATGACCCACAAAAGTCTTCTTTTCAAAATTTTCATAATTTTCTTTCAACAGCTAACGTGTGTCCAAAAGATGAGTGTTAGTTGGTGAAAGTGGTGACTTTCAACATCTAAGGAGTGTCTCTCATAGGTCTGTGCGCTGGTGAAAGTGTTGAATTTCAAAATATCCAAAGAAGCATTGTCGCGGGTTGTGCACTGTTGAAAGTGAAGACTTTCCACAGCTATGGAGCAGTTCTTACGGGATCGTGCACTGATGAAAGTGAAGACCTTCAACAGCTAAAGGGGGTTTTCCACAGGATCATGTGCTGGTGAAAGCGGTAAGTATCAACAGCTAAGGGGCATTTTCCACAGGCCGTTGGCTGGAGAAAGCGGGAATCACGTGCGTGTTATCCACGTTTCTAAAGGATAATGATGATACGATCATCCCACATCATGTGAATCCAAATCATGCACTGATGAAAGTGGGTAATGATGGAGACTCAGTTTTGCACGTCAAAATAGGATTACGATGCGGATCTTGTTCAGTGATGCATGCTACACACTCATGGCGCCGGAAATGGTAAGTTCGAATCCAGCAACTTAGGTACAGAGGTTGTACTGTCAGGCTGACAACATCAAATCAGATCATTTCTTCCATATCACACATTGTTCACGAAGGTTTGTTAAAGTTTCAAATGTTAGAAATCAGAGACACACTGAGTTTGGATGGAATCAAAATTTTGAAGGTGAAAACTCGTTTTGGGCACAGTCAGGGCTTTCACCAGCGCAAAGCGATATTTTATGACCCGTTAGTTGGTGAAAGGAAACACTTTCACCAGCTAACTAGTGAAATATTAAACGAGTTAGTTGTTGAAAGATGGAAAAGCATTTTTTGAAGCCAAGGACATAACAGGTCATTTCTCATAGGTTATGAAGGAGTTCTAGAGTATCAAGGGAATGAAAATTGCTTGCAAAGGATTCGACATTAGAGATTTGAGGGAATTTTGGAAACCACATGTAAAACAAACTTCCTCAAATATCGACCATGAACGTTGGAGAAATCCAACTGTCAAGACAGGTGTTTTTCCGCATTGCATCACATCAAAGATTCCAGGAGATGAAGGATGCAGATGGCGAATTTTTGAGACTGAAGACAATTCGAGAGCTAACTTTAGTTGTTAAGTCTTTATCTTCAAATTGTTTAGTTAGATTTGAATTGCTTTTATTAAATACAGATCCATGATTTTAGGATCTGTAAAACCGATTGTAAGAGGCTATAAATGCCTATTTTTGATATGAGATAAGGGTTCAAACTGGGAGATATTTTATGTCACTATATAGACTCTTTTTGCAGAAATAAAGTTCAGTTTCCTTTTGTTTTCAATATCAGAATTGTCCATCTTTCATTTCCTGTACTTTGTTTCAGTTTATTTTAGTTCATAAAGACTGTTATCTCTTTATTGAGCTCAGAGGCTTGAAATTAAAGGATTACTCTCTGTCTTGTATTAAGCCCTACATTCACTTGTATTGGCAATCAAGAATAGTATTATCCATCCTCTCTTTCAATTATTGATCTGATTATTGTTTCCTAAAAGCATTGTATCTTTAGATGTGTGATGAGTTGTTTCTTACATAAATCATTAAAGACCCCATTGTCCGAAACACATAAAATCATTATTTCTATGTTACCAAGCATCCTTAGCCTACAACCCTAAGGAGTTTCTTGGAGTGATAACACTTTCAAGTTGGTTTATGGTCTTGACGTTGTTGTCCCAATGGAGTACTTGGTACCAAGCTTAAGAATTGTTCCATTTACAGACATGGATGATACTGGTGCCATTCATGAGAGGATAGCACAGTTGGTCGAACTAGAAGAAGACATATTCATTGCAGGCTTCCATCAACAAATTCAAAAGGAACGAGAAAAGACCTATCATGACAAACACATCAAGAAGAAGATATTTAGGCAAGGTGATTTAGTCCTACTATATGATAGTAAATTTATCAAACACCCTAGGAAGTTCAGAACGCATTGGCTCAGACCATATGAGATTACCTACGTTACAGAAGGAGGAGCTGCACAGCTAAAGACATTGCAAGGAGACTGGAAGAAAGGCTTGGTGAATGGGAGTGGGCTGAAGTTGTACTATGACAACCAACTACCTCGTAGCTCTCAGTAGAATCAAGAAGACAAGCGTCCAGGTACCACATGTATTTGTAACTAGGTACCAGACATAGAAAAGACAGTCTGCACAAGGATGGAAAGGAGGCATAAAGCATAGAGCAAGGACTGCACTTCGCAGTTGAAAGTCGAAGAAAAACAAAAGGATCAGATCTCAAGTGCCTTGGGATGAGTCATAGGTGAGTGTTGGGAGCCTGTTAGCCCTGGGTTATGGAAGGAAGTGAAGAACAAGGATAAAAAGGGGAAAATAGAGCTTCATGGGAGACACAGTGACTGTCACTGGGTCGAAGCGAGCAAAAGAACAGAAAAGATGGAGCAAAGTGTGGAAAATCAAGCCATTGGATGAGGATATCGAGGAGGATAGATCAGTAAGGGAGAGGGATCGAGGATGACTCATAAAGTGGGAAAATACATCATTGGATGCTTTGGAACACCACGTGAGAAGGAAGGAAAGACAGGCTGGTGAAGCTTGGAAAAACAGGGTCAAGTTGACCTAGGGTTTTAGACACCTAGGGTTTTTTGTATTTAGGGTTTTGGCACCTAGGTTTCAGCCTAAGGATGTCGGTGAGGTATTGTAATGTATAAATAAAGGTTAAGATAACCTGGGTCGGGTTGGTCATTGAGTATTGGTATGATATTGTTGTTGATCTAGCTCTATTATTGTGTGAGAGATTATCATATTGGGGGAGAGAAGTGTTGAGAGAGAGAGCCTTCTGGTATTGTAATATCTTCAGCTATGTGTGAAGACCAATTCCTACAACTGGGTGCACAGGAAGGGGAGAGAAAGAGAGAGAAGAAAGAAGATCTTCTAGTTAAGAACGCAGAAAAAAACTATATGCTTTTCCTTAATAAATCATAACCACAGTTCTGTGGACGTATCCCTAGAGAGAGGGTGAACCACGTATACATTGTGTTGTGGATGTGTGATTGATGCTTTGATCTCTGTTGTTGTTGTATTATTGTTTGTATTGGTTTGTTAGATCAGATCTATAACTGTGAAGGAAAGATCTATCTAGTTTAATGATAGATGCATGTTATGTTGTTGTTGTAATAGGAACCACTTGATATTCCCCTGGTTGTAGACATCTTTGTCCTACAACCCCCTCATAGTTGCTTCAAGTGAGACTGCATTTGCTTCGCAGGTGCTGCCGGAAGGGCCAGTAGCTAGGGCTTGTTGGTGTTCTCTTGGAGCTGAACCCTGGATCTGTCCTTGTTCCAACACCCACTCCTAAGAGTGATGAGGAACACGGTCTAAGGCTAGGAGGTTCGTGGAAGGTCTGCACATAATTTGTGGAGTTACTACAGTTTCAAAGATAATTATCATTATGTGTTTAATTTCAATTAAAATGCATGCATGTGATGCTTTCAATATTATCATGTATTCCGTTGCAATTATGAATTATTGTTAATTCCATTATTTTTGTATGTTAGCAATAATTTTGTGATTACTCTTTATTGTTTAGTTAAATGTGTTAATTTGATTTAATGAATGTTATATATATATATATGTATGTATGAGAATGTTTCCTGGTAGTAGAGTTCCCCAACAATGGGTTTGATGGTCAGGGACATTACAATATGGTATAAGATCCATAGTTTCAACCCTGAGCCTGGATGGGTCGGATAAGTGGTCTTTAGACCTAAGGTTTTGAATGGAAATGGTGTTCGTAGGAACCACTTTCGAACCTGAGAATGTTTTCTGAGTGTCAAGGGGTTACCTGGCCATGTTATGAAGCGGAGGAGGAGTAGTGGTAGAATAAAACCATAGCTGGCATGGTATTTGAGCACAGAGAGAGAGAGCTCAACACTTGGGGTGTTGGAGCCATAGGATCTGTTCAGAAGGAGAGGAAAAACCTTTACGATCATCAGATTTGGAGAAGGTACAGGATGGTTAATCTGGAATCCTTTCAGAGTTCATAAATCGAGAGAAGTGGGGTGCACTGAGGCACAAAATTCTGAAGTCCAAAGCTCTGATCGCCTAGAAGAGATCTACACCATAGATCTGAGGGGAGAGGTTGACCGTTAGATCTTGAGAAGTTGGGCACGGGTTAGTCGCGTGAACCCTTTGGAATTTGCAAAATCGAAATATTGGAAGTGAAGAGAGGTAAACACCTATGAAGCAAGGAATCATGAAGTGGATGTCAAACGTTGGTTGCAAGAGAGATAAGGACCATCGATTATCCAGGGAGAGTCCGTAATTTCATATTTTGGATGTTGGGAGAAGGGGAGTTTGTTGATGCACAAAATTTTGAAGGCTCAAGTTTCAAGATGAAAGCATAGACGTGGTGGGGCTGGATGACGTCGCCTGGGGTGACGTGGACCTTCTTGAGCGTACCATGTGCCATCACCTTAGTTGGTGATAGTTGTACTGTGTGGGCCCAGGGTAAAAAGTTTGAAATTTCAGAAGTCAAAGGATGGGAAGGAAGTAAGTGTGAGAACTTCCGAAGTCTCGAAGCTCAGAACTTTTGAAGTCCCGAAGCTCTGAACTTCCAAAGTCCTGAATCTTCGAACTTCCGAAGTCTCAAAACTCAGAAGACATAAGTTCCATAGTGAATTTCAGACGTTGGATGCTGAGTTGACGTGGACGGTTGATCCTCCCTATTGCGTGAGTTTGTTAACTCATAACTCCGAGTGATTGTTGTGTTATTCTTTGAATCCTTCTGAAGTCGAAGGCCTGAGTAAGAACCTTTTGATATAGCACTTGGTCATGACCCATGGTCATGTGGGTTGGGGGACTTAGAGAAAGGAGCTAGTGCCCAAAACATTCGCAGAGAAGATCCCCAAAATCAAGTGAAATCTGAACATTTTCTGTAATCGGATTGGTTTATGAATGCCATGAAAATTGTTAAGGAATGAAGGTCTGAAAAATTCCAGTTGACTGCACGTTTGGTTTGCATATTTCAATGAGTGCTAGAACCAATTAGAATTTCCATTGAGTGAAAAATAAATGGAAGAGGTAGGGACTTCTTCCAGTTTCGAGGATGAAGCAAAAGGAATGGATGTCCATTTGGGAGTTGAAGGATCGAACTCCAATTCACATGGAGAAGAAATATATGAGGAAGGGAATATTATGAAAATCATTGAACGATTGCAGAAAGATGCCTAGAATCATCGAGTAGATAACAAAATGCTCACGAAAGATACAGAACAACAGGGTGAATTCAAACTAAAGTTGATGCAGAGTCTGGAAAGAATTGAAAAGAAGTTGGATAAGGAGAGTGACTTAAGAAAAACAAGGAGTCACAAGACCCTTGAGAAGGGAAGAATATCAAGGAGTGTTGGTAAACACCATCATCACTCCCAAGGTTGCTCCAAGAGGAGGGAACACGGTAGTTCAAGACCATATCCTACCAAAAATCACAAGAGATATAGAGTGGATGAACTAAAGGGAGAAATGAATGAGATTAAGCCTCCTACGTTTGATGGAGAACATAAGAAGGAGGAAGATGATGAAACATAGTTGTTTGTCTTGAGGAAATATTTCCAACTGCAAAATTATTCCTCTCATGCAGAAGGAAGAATTGCAATGTATCGACTGAAAGGAAAGGCATCCATGTGGTGGGATCAACTTGTGAAGGTGCAACACATTAGAGAGAAAGATATCACTTGGAAATAATTCAAGAGGTATTTCGAGAAGAAATACTTCACTAAAAGATACTACGACAGAAATATGAAAGATTTCTTTGAACTCAAACTAGGTAGCATGACCATTTATGAATACGAACAAATATTTTTGGAATTTCTTAAGTATGTTCCGTTCATGAAAGATGAGACTACCAATATTCAAAGGTATCTGAGTGGAATACCACCTTCCATCAGTGACAAAATCTAGTACGATGACCCTAAGACTAGGGAAGAAACTATAAGAGCAGAAAAATCCTTATATGAGCAGCAAAGAGAAAATCCTACTTTTTGGAAGGCTTTGGATGACAAGAAGAAATTCCAGATGGATCAAAGGAAGAAGGGGACTAAGCCACCCTTTTTCAGAAACAGTCCTCAAGAAAACCATCGTTTAGAGAGCCGAGAATGGATAACATATGGGAAAAAAGGCCAAGGTAGACGGCCATTCAGTGTTGGGGCTGTGTTTGAAGCCCTACATATTTTCACCTTTTAAAGCATCAAATAATAAATTATGTAGCTTCCTACCCGTGGTCATATGGTAATTTATTTTCATAAGTAATTTTTGAAACTGTGAATATGATGTTTCAGTTATTCCTAGTGTTTTCCTTTCTTCGTTTTCATGCTTCGTTCATGAATGAAAGAATGAATGAAGCATTAAAACTTATGATTGTATTACCATTTTCTCTAAGGTTTATGAAAGGTAGATGTCTCTACAATTTTTTTTAATAAAGGTTTTTTTTTGCTGTGAGGCTCATCTTGTTTATTGCTTTAAACTGGCTCATCGATTGTGAAGTGTGCTTTGAATTGTTGTTTGAAACACCAAGGATACATTGAAATTAAACTATTCTATATATATTTGTGGCTCTTAGTAAGACTTATTCTTGTCACTACACTTTGGTTCACAAAAATTTCCCTCTCCTAAACTTTAGAAACCAACCCCACATTGTTGTGCAATGATAAATTTTGAGTGAACCTAGTCGTGGCCTGTACCCTGTGGGAGGTGGCAGTCCGACAATGATAAGACCATCATTTTGAGCTAAGTCTCAGGTTTTGTATGTACTCTTGGCACTCATTTCGCAAAATGCCTTTCATTTTGTATTGCAGAACCCATTTTCATACGCGTTAGGGTATTGACGAGTTTTGGGTCTGAGATTTTGCTCTGGTCTTCTCTGTTCCAGAAACCTTTTATACTCACTATGTTTTATGTCTGCCTCCCAAACCCTCATGGATCCAGTCATAAGGATTGATCCCAATGACTCTCAAACCCTTCTCTTGTGTGATGATGCAAGGGAAGACCTTAAAGGTCAAGGATGGCTCAGATTTCGCGAGAAATTTCAGGGTTTTAATTTGCAAACTACCCAAGAATTTGCCATATCTTTTGATGGTTGTCGATCCAAGGTAGGAGACATTCAGATTGAGGTCACTGAGGATTTTTTATGCTATGAGACGGGTCTTCCAATGAGAAGGAAGAAATGGTTCAAAAATTCCAAGGTAGAGGAGGTACCATGGAGCCTTTTCTTCACCTCTAGGAAGATCATATGTTGTGATAAAGGTATGCATGTATCCTTGTTGAAAACTTGGTGGCATGGTTTATTAGCAATCCTGAGACAATTCCTTAGATGTGAGGGTTTCTTTGGCCTTGTTTTTCTTTATTACATTCGTTTGTTGATGAACTTCATCGGTTTTCAGCTGAATATGCCCTTTTATTTATTAAGAAGTCTGTATAAGATGGCTAAAAGGTATAAGAGACATTGTTTAAACTCCAATATGTTTCATCACGGGTTGATAAAAATGTTGTTGTTTCATCAACTAAAATTGCGAAATGATAATTGGGACGCCTTCCTAATCCAAAATGGTATCATTACACCCAATACCATAGAGGTTGATAAACCCATGATGGAAGAAACCACAGTCCCTGCCACTAACAGAGCAATTCCTTCATCTAAAGAAGCATGTGATACGAGCATCCTCAATGAGCCTATGCCCGAGCAAATAGATGCTGAGCCAGGAGCCTTTGAATTGCATGTCCATGAACAACATGACTATCCTAACACCTCTTCTAAGAATGCAATCAGGCCTTCATACAAACCGTCTAAGGGAAGCATGGATATAGGGTTTAAAAATAAAAGGGTAGGTAGGTTAATCTCAAGAAGCCTATGAAATAAATCGAACTCTCATGTGAGATCGATCAAAATGATCGAGGTCCATGAGAGCTCTGATTTTGAGATTGAGAGATTCTTGGCCGAAGAAGACCCTCCTTGCCCCAAACCAGATCTCGGATAGGCTTATAATTTCGTAGATAATTTTCCACCCTGCTTGAAGCACAGTCAAGGATTTCCAGGTATCAAGCTTGATAAGAAACCCACATGCAGCAGTGGAGACGTTCTAACACATGGTCGTGGACATTCTCAAACAGCTATGACAGATTCACGGTGTGAAGTTTGTCTATTTTGGATCGATAAATATTATACAGACATACCTACTCTGCAATCACAAATCAAAACCCTCACTGTTCAGATCGACTTGCTAAAGGATGAAAATCATAGGCTAAAGTCCATTGTTCAAAAGCAAGGCAAGTGTTTGAAAACGAATGGGAACATTATAGTAAAGAATGTTGAGAGTGTTATAGCAGTAGTTAATTCTAAGATCCTGTGAATCAAATTTAGCATGCAGTTAAGAGATAAAGATTTGATTGATTTCCTTAGTTTTATTTTATTCATTTTTTTTAATTATATAGATTTAATTTGATTTTTGTTGTTAAAATAGAAATAGCTACAGAATCAATTGATTTTGTCTCCAGTTTATCTTCATTCGAATTTGTGGAAATTATTGGTTATAACGATATCTAAACTCTTTTATTTTCATTTTTGTTTTCAAGATATCAATTAATTGGTGGTGATCTCATGTTATGGACTATTTATGAGCTCATTTGGCACATGTTTTGTAAATAGAAAGAAGTTTGTTTTAGTTTTGAGAGATACAGTGTGATATGGAGTGGTTATCACCCTCTATTTTGTAACCAGCAAATCATTTTGGAGAGTTAATCTTATCCCACAAGATAAGATATTTATCTTTTCTAAACTCTTTAAATAATTGTAATTTTTGTAATCAAGGCATCCTTGCCTGGGGCAGAAGATGGACTTTTGATCAAAATACTTTAATGGAACAACAACACTCATTTCAGCTTTAGCTTCTTGTGGGTGGTGTCTTCATTAAGTTTATGTTCATCTTGATATCATAATAAGTTTTTGATAGATTTAGTCTTCATCAGTTATTATGTTATTAGGATAATTCCTTTATGAATGTTGTCCATAAAATGCTTCATATATAAATTTTGTGATCATCTATTTAGCTTCAATTACAAGGTTTCTCCTTTAATTTTTGTTGATAGATTAAATGGAAGGATGTTCACCAACAGATTTTTCTTAATGCAAATTCTTGCAATTATAAGATCACAATAACTATTGATATCATTCTATTTGCTATTTAAATTTAATTTCCAACATAATTGTTCTGCATTTATTCAGAACAGGCTTAAGGTTCAGTGCAGGTTTCCCTCCTGGACAAGTTGGTTATATGTTTTCAGATCGCACAGATATTTGGATGCATATCATTAGCTCGATAACAGGTTAGCTCGATTTCATTTTTCTGCTATTTGTTTATCACTGAAATTTGAACGTAAAGTTTGGCTTTTGACTATCTGTACGTTTTCATTTCATAACATTTTCTTCATTAGTTTAAGACTTATAAAAGGAAAACCAAAAAATATTTCTATGTGCTTTCTTTATCTGCTTCTTCGAAAGAAATCATTTTCACATCGATTTTCATAAGTTTCGATTAAAAGTTGTAGCATGTAAATAATGTATATAAATGACAGTTATCTATCTTTAGCTTAAATACACCTATTACAATCACATTATATACATATGTACATATATGTAATATTTAGTAATTAGTTACCTATTTCTTTTCTTTTATTTTTGTTTCTTTTAGGATTCTTAGATTGGCCAATGGAGCCATTAAACCCGTCAGGATGAGTTATACCAAACGACTTGGGTTACTTAGACAACCCCGGACCGGACTCGTTCTTCCAATTGACGGACAATCTTTTTCGCTCGTCAACAAGTTCTCAGGGGAACCACAAGTACAAAGATTGTCCCCATAAAAATAGCAAAGTGAGAGCTGTCCATAATGTTCAACAAGCTGAAATAGTGGAGGACATGGGTAGTAGAATGCCAAGGATCGACACAACCTTGGACAACAAGAAAGCAGAATATCAGTCGCATGTGATTGAAGTGGAAGGTATGATCAACAACCATGCCTTTGCTATTTTAATTGATTTAGGGGATAGCCATAGTTATATAGATCCTAGAGTGGTGGAAAGTTTGCATTTGTCGAGAAGAAAACATGAAAATTCCTGGTTAGTGCAGTTGGATACATGAACCAAGAGAAAATTCACTGAGTTAGTTAACTTCTGTCCAGTGGGCATGAATGGACTGAGCACAAAGGCTGAATTGGACATTCTACCTTTAGGTTCTTATGACTGTCTAATTGGGATGGATTGGTTGGACCAGCACTATGCCATCTTGGAATGTCGTAACAAGGCATTCACTTGCCTCGATGAGGAAGGAAATCAAAAAATAGTCCAAGGAATTCCTAGAGTTGTTGTTATCAGAGAAATCTCAGCAATACAACTGAAGAAGTGCTACAGAAAAAGATGTCATTTATTTGCAGTCCATGTGGAGGAAGCATCTAAGGATGTGGTCTCAAATATTGGAGATCATGCGATACTAAAGGAGTTTGAAGACATATTTCAGGAAGTACCCAGACTACCTCCGAAGAGATATATTGACTTCTCTATAAACTTGATCCCTGGAGCAGCTTCAGTGTCAAAAGCCCCTTACATAATGAGTACACCAGAGCTGAAAGAGATATAATTGCAGCTTGAAGAGCTTATAAAGAAGGGGTATATATGCCCAAGTGTGTCACCTTGGGGTGCCCCAGTCCTGTTCGTGAATAAGAAGGATGGGACGTTGAGATTGTGTATCGATTTCAGAGAATTGAATAAAGCAACTGTAAAGAACAAATATCCTCTACCGAGGATTGATGACCTCTTTGATTAGTTAAAGGATGCAAAGATATTTTAGAAGATAGATCTCAGGGAAATATATCACCAGGTAAGGATAAAGGATGAAGACATCAAGAAGACCGCCTTTAGAACAAGGTATGTTCATTACGAGTTCACAATGGTGTCGTTTGGGTTGTCGAACACACCTGTTGTTTTTATGTGCCTGATGAATGGTGTATTCATGGACTCTCTGGATGAGTTTGTCATAGTCTTCCTGGATGACATTCTAGTGTATTCCAAGTCGGAGGAAGAGAATGAACAACATATGAGGATGTTGTTGCAGGTGCTAAGAGAGCACCAACTATATGCCAAGTTGAGAAAGTGCTCATTTTATTAGGAGCAAATCCATTACTTGGGGCATATTATTTCGAAGGATGGGATAGTTGTAGATACTGAGAATATTGAGGCCATCAGAGAATGGTCAACGCCAAAGAATATGATGGAATTCATATCCTTTATGGGTATGGGTATAGCTGGTTATTACATAAGGTTTATCGTAGGTTCTCGAGGATATCTCACCCTATCACTTCCTTGCAAAGGAAGGAGAAGAAGTTTCGGTGGATAGAGGATTGTGAGAGAAGCTTCCATCAATTGAAGCAATTGTTAACCAGTGCTCCAATCCTAAGGATTGCATACCAGATGAATATTTTTTGGTATGCACAGATGCATGCAAAGAAGGACTGGGAGGAGTCCTCAGTCAGAATGGATTCGTAATTTTTTATGAATCCAGGAATTTTAAAGAGCACGAAAGGAACTATGGAACTCATGATTTGGAGTTGGCATCCATAGTACACGCTCTAAAGAAATAGAGGCATTACCTCATGGTAAGAAGGTTTGAACTGAGGATAGACAATAATGGTCTAAAGTATTTGTTTGATCAGCCAACCTTGAATGCTAGGCAAAGTAGGTGTTATAACCCTAAATTGTACCACACATGGAGACCTGTCATCAGGCCATCTTACTTACTATTTTTTCCAAGCCAATACATAACAACTCTTCTTAAAAACACAATATTTGAAGATGTACGTGCCCTGCACCACTACTTCCTGCATATGTATGTTAGTTGCACCACTACTGCTCATTGCAGTCCACTCGATTTTTGACTGTACCTACCTATTAGTTGTTCACGAGCTGACAACCTAGTTTCCTTGATTTTAGGAACTTACACAGGTGATTGCGGGGGTATACTGTAGTACCTAGAGTATACATTGGTCCATGCTTTACAGAGTATACCCAGAGGGTGCTTCCATTTTCGAGTTGAACTTGCACTAGTAAGTTTCTCTAGTGTTAGTTGTTGTAACTGTTCTACCAACTAGTAATAATGGTTTGCTTGCTACATCTCATAGGAAATTTTTCTAGTGCGTGTTTGGTCCTCAACATTAGAATAGCATTAGTGTGTCATTGATATTCTCAGACAGTGGAATATCAAGAGCTCCGCCGGTCACGAAGGATTTTGGGCCTGTCGCCGGTTAACTTGGAGCCAGCTCCACCACCACGAAGGTAAATACTTGATACAGCTCGCCCCTCCAAGGGTAATGTATCATGAGCGTTAGATAATCCTGCAAGAAACGATGGAAGAAAATGTTGCTACCTCGTCAGGGAGTCCTCATACTCCCTCTATGGCTGCCACAACTAGGGGCGTTCCACCTCCTAACTCACCTTCGCAGGTCCGGGCCATTATGGTAGTGACTGCCTCTACCTTGGGTGGTGGTCTGATTCTATCCATGGCTGTTAAGAACCAAACATCAATATAGCATAGAAAAACCTCAGGAAAAGTACTCAACGCCTTGGAAAAGAGATAATTTCAGATAATAAGCCTCTTCGAGGGGGCAACCTCCTTTTACCCCACTTAAATGTTCAATTACCAGATGATTCAAAATGAAAATGTCTCCTTGGTATATATAGGAGACTAGAAGGCATAATTACAACTAATGGCCTAAAGCCGACATAAATAAAATAACATTACTAATATAATATTCCCCAATTAAGGGGTAATGAGCCAATATTAGGGATTAACATGCCCCTCCCCTTGAGACAAGTGTTGTCTGCAACACTTGAGTAACTTTGGATGCTTCTGTATAAAAGATTCATCTTCCCAAGTGGAATCTTTAGCCGATAGTTTCCTCCATTTAATGAGATACTCTGAAATGGATCTATTCCTCAATTGGAGAATTCTTGTGTCAGTGATGGCTTCAGGCTCCAATATGATTTTTCCTTCCTCATCAATTTCTGGCAATATAGTTTGAACTGGGATCTTATCGCCTATAACCTTCTTTAAGCATGAAACATGGAAAACTGGGTGTACTCGTGAAGATGTAGGCAGCTCCAATTTGTATTCCATAGTACCAATCTTTTGCAACACCTTATAAGGGCCATAGTACTTTGGTGATAATTTATTATCCTTCTTGGCTTGCTTGAGGGATCTGTTTGTATGGTTGTAGTCTTAAAAATACCCAATCCCCTACTTCAAAACTTCTTTCACTATGATGTTGATCTACTTGGTGTTTCATGCGAGTTTGTGCCATGGTCAGGTTGTCCTTTAAGATTTGGAGAACTTGTTGTTGATTCTCGATGTGATCTTCCACTTCTTTAAGCTTATATTTTTCTTTTAGATAAGAAGTGATGGAAGGAGGGTGGTATCCATAAAGTGCCATAAATGGTGTCATTTTTGTTGCAGTATGAAAGGAAGTGTTATACCACCATTCTGCCAAAGGTAACCATTTGAACCATTGTGTTTTTTTATCAGAGACAAAGCAATGAAGGTATCCTTCCAGACATTTGTTCACTATCTCGGTTTGTCCATCA